>ML777643.1:238313-299834 GCA_009831015.1 Picea engelmannii
GGGGGGGGGGATAGAGAGGGAGTGTGTGTGATATTATGAGGCATGTCAAGGCAAGGTCTAGGTCTAGGTATTTCCATTCCTTGTGATGTCTAAGTCTTGCCATGTCTAGGTCTTACCATGTATAGGAGTGTGAGAGGGGGAGAGGGAGACATACATGGGGGGTAGAGAGGGAGAGTGAGAGGGAGAGTGAGAGGGAGACAAAGAGGGGAGGGGTAGATGTGTGTGTGAGAGAGAGAGGAATGTCAAAGAACAAATAGCTTATAAGAGCATGTGTGCACTCTTAGGAACATGTGCACACTATTAGGAATGTTTGCACATTCCTAGAGTGCGTGCACACTCTTAAGAACATGTGCATGTTTGTTTGAATTCAATTTTTTTGGTCAGGATTCACAACGTGTATACTGACTTGGTTGCCTTGGATTTAGGTTTGGGATGAAAAACCTAGTGGTTCAGTCTACAAATTGATAAAAACCTCCATTTTTGTGAATACCTCTCTATATCTCTATCTTTGACGTTATTTTTCTATAGGCTAAATAATTCAGTTGTTGATGAAACTACATACATAGATAGAGTCAGCTATGCAGATTCCAAATATATAGTTTTTTTTAATTAATATTATTTACTATTTTTAATCTATTTTTGTCTTCGCATATATCAAAACCCTAGAATATAGACCTCTCTTATGTCTGCTATAATGTTTTTCCATCTTAACTATTTCTTGAATGATTTATATGTTTCACTAGAGGAGACCGATATCTATGATCTAAAAATAAATAAATATTTTGATAATGTTAACATAAATAAATCTTATAACAATCATCATCATCATCAACAACAACATCATCATCATATTATATATTATTTATTATAATTTATTATGTGATAGTTAGACACAATGCATAATAGGTTAATAAAATATTCTAAAACTCCTACCGGGGTTGGTGTAGCTTTTGTTAGAATTGTTGGGTCCATTGCTCCCTCGCTCCAAATCCTTGAGTCCTTGAGTGATCACATATTTCTTGCCTCAAGCTCTCTTCACCCCAAATATTTACTATTACCATCTCCCTCCATCAAATACTTTCCCTACGACCTCAAACCCTATTGGATTCATAACTTATATTCTTTATTTGGCTCCAGAGCTTCCTTGAAATCCTCTTGTAGTTGAAAATTGTTTGAAATTACTATCAATTAAAGCTTGTCATCATACAATGAACCCTAAAACCCTATCAAATTTATAAGATTGTTCTTTATTTGTCTCTTGAGCTCCCCTGAAACCCTTTTATAACTAATAATTGCTTTCAATTAATGTTAATTAAAATCTATCGTCATCCAATGATCCATAAAAACCTATCAGAATCATAAGCTATATAGAAAGGATACCCAATTTGCAATAAATAATGCATCAATGAGACAGAGGTGAGGGCCATTGTGGTGTCATGGGTGACGGTGTGTTTGGCATGATTTTTGGGTATTTTCTAAAGTTTCTAGACTTTTTTGTTGAATTCAAATTGTTTAGCAAAGGTGGTGGATGAGGAGGGTGGGGCTTGGTGGAGAAATTCTTCAACGATCATCCATTTGATGATCCTTTTTTTCAATGTCAGTTAGGGGTTTGTTCGCCCCTCTGGGAAACAAGCTACTTGGTTCTGTTAAGTACCAAAGACTGAATACAAAAGAACCACAATATATATACAAGAACAATATAGAAAACCACCACTTTATTATATCAAAACCCTTGAGTTAGGGAAACACCATACAATGGATCCTATTATGGAAGGGATCCTTTCCTTTCCACTTGACTCTTTGAGGGGGCATCCTCCTATTGAGCTACCACTCCAAATACAATAATTCTCTTCATGTCCCATTACATTTCTTGAATCCCTTTATATAGTTCTACCAACCACCTAAGAACATTCTAGAGGAGGAACCTTCTATAATTATAACCTTCGAGTAATTCATCTTACATTTATTATATCTAACTACCATAGTGGGCCTTATTTAATAATATAGTGGACCTATTCCACCTTACATTGAATGGCCTCCACTATTATCACTATGGGCCCTCTGGGCCCCCCACTACCTCTCTAGCTACCTAACAGGTTCCAACATCATTTTTGGGTCGATGAGGGGGGATATGGGCATAGGCATGGACATACTGGATGATGATCCATTCCATCACCCTTTCAATGAGTTTTTATTTTATCAAAGGCCCTTCAATCCACCATTTTTGGTAATCACTTCTATGGTTTATTTGAGTGATTATGTGTTTATGAGATCATGTGAAAATATCTATTCAATCAAATAAATTGATTGCTCGTGACCTTTTCTTGATAGAGATATGGAGAGTGAACAAGGTATTGGTCTCCTCTAGTGAAACATATAAATCATTTGAGAAATAAATCATCATCATCATCATCATATTATATATTATTTATTATAATTTATTATGTGATAGTTAGACACAATGCATAATAGGTTAATAAAATATTCTAAAACTACTACCAGGGTTGGTGTATATTTTGTTAGAATTGTTGGGTCCACTGCTCTCTCCCTCCAAATCCTTGAATCCTTGAGTGATCACATATTTCTTTCCTCAATCTCTCTTCACCCCAAATATTTACTATTACCATCGCCCTCCATCAAATCCTTTCCCTACGACCTCACACCCTATTGGATTCATAACTTATATTCTTTATTTGGCTCCAGAGCTTCCTTGAAATCCTCTTGTAGTTGAAAATTGCTTGAAATTACTATCAATTAAAGGTTGTCATCATCCAATGAACCCTAAAAACCTATCAAATTCATAAGCTTGTTTTTTATTTGTCTCTTGAGCTCCCCTAAAACCCTTTTATAACTAATAATTGCTTTCAATTAATGTCAATTTAACTCTATCGTCATCCAATGATCCATGAAACCCTATCAGATTCATAAGCTATATAGAAAGGATCTCCAATTTGCAATAAGTAATGCATAAATGAGATAGAGGTGAGGGCCATTGTGGTGTCGTGGGTGACGGTGGGTTTGGCATGATTTTTAGGTATTTTCTAAGTTTTCTAGACTTTTTTGTTGAATTCAAATTGCTTAGCGAAGGCGGTGGATGAGGAGGGTGGGGCTTGGTATAGAAATTCTTCAACCATCATCCATTTGATGATCCTTTTTTTCAATGTCAGTTTGGGGTTTGTTCGCCCCTCCAGGCATCAAGCTACTTGGTTCTGTTAAGTACCAAAGGTTGAATACAAAAGAACCACAATAGATATACAATAACAATATAGAAAACCACCACTTTATTATATCAAAACCCTTGAGGCAGGGAAACACCATACAATGGATCCTATTATGGAAGTGTTCCTCTCCTGTTCAATTGACTCTTTGAGGGGGAATCCTCCTATTGAGCTACCACTCCAAATACAATAATTCTCTTCATGTCCCATTACATTTCTTGAACCCCTTTATATAGTTCTACCAACCACCTAAGAACATTCTAGAGGATGAACCTTCTATAAGTATAACCTTCTAGTCATTCATCTTACATTTATTATATATAACTACCATAGTGGGCTTTATTTAACAATATAGTGGACCTAGTCCACCTTACATTGAATGGCCTCCACTATTATCACTATGGGCCCTTTGGGCCCCCCACTACCTCTCTAGCTACCTAACAGGTTCCAACATCATTTTTGGGTCGATGAGGGGGGATATGGGCATAGGAATGGACATGTTGGATGCTGATCCATTCCATCACCCTTTCAATGAGTTTTTATTTGATCAAAGGCCCTTCAATCCACCATTTTTGGTAAGCGCCTCTATGGTTTATTTGAGTGATTATGTGTTTATGAGATCATGTGAAAATATCTATTCAATCAAATAACTCGATTGCTCATGACCTTTTATTGATAGAGATATGGAGAGTGAATAAGATATCGGTCTCCTCTAGTGCAACATATAAATCATTCAAGAAATAAATCATAATCATCATCATCATATTATATATTATTTATTATAATTTATTATGTGATAGTTAGATACAATGCATAATAGGTTAATAAAATATTATAAAACTCCTACCGAGGTTGGTGTAGCTTTTGTTAGAATTTTTGGGTCCACTGCTCCCTCCCTCCAAATCCTTGAATCCTTGAGTGATCACATATTTCTTGCCTCAAGCTCTCTTCACCCCAAATATTTACTATTACCATCGCCCTCCGTCAAATCCTTTCTCTACGACCTCAAACCCTATTGGATTCATAACTTATATTCTTCATTTCGCTCCAGAGCTTCCTTGAAATCCTCTTATAGTTGAAAATTGCTTGAAATTACTATCAATTAAAGGTTGTCATCATCCAATGAACCCTAAAACCCCATCAAATTCATAATCTTGTTCTTTATTTGTCTCTTGAGCTCCCCTGAAACCCTTTTATAACTAATAATTGATTTCAATTAATGTCAATTAAACTTTATCGTCATCCAATGATCCATAAAACCCTATCAGATTCATAAGCTATATAGAGAGGATCTCCAACTTGCAATAAATAATGCATCAATGAGACAGAACTGAGGGCCATTGTGGTGTCATGCGTGACGGTGGGTTTGGCACGATTTTTGGGTATTTTCTAAGTTTTGTGGACTTTTTTGTTGAATTCAAATTGTTTAGCCAAGGTGGTGGATGAGGATGGTGGAGCTTGGTGGATAAATTCTTCAACCATCATCCATTTGATGATCCTTTTTTTCAATGTCAGTTCAGGGTTTGTTTTCCCCTCTAGGCATCAAACTACTTGGTTCTGTTAAGTACCAAAGACTGAATACAAAAGCACCACAATAGATATACAAGAACAATATAGAAAACCACCACTTTATTATATCAAAACTCTTGAGGTAGTTAAACAACATACAATGGATCCTATTATGGAAGGGATCCTCTCATGTTCACTTGAATCTTTGAGGGGGCATCCTCCTATTGAGATACCACTTGAAATAGAATAATTCTCTTCATGTCCCATTACATTTCTTGAACCCCTTTATATAGTTCTACCAACCACCTAAGAACATTCTAGAGGAGGAACCTTTTAGAAGTATAACCTTCTAGTAATTCATCTTACATTTATTATATCTAACTACCATAGTTGGCCTTATTTAATAATATAGTGGACCTGGTCCACCTTACATTGAATGGCCACCCCTATTATCACTATGGGCCCTCTGGCCCCCCCACTACCTCTCTAGCTACCTAATAGGTTCCAACATCATTTTTGGGTCGATGAGGGGGGATATGGGCATAGGCATGGACATGTTGAATGATGATTCATTCCATCGCCCTTTCAATGAGTTTTTATTTGATCAAAGGCCCTTCAATCCACCATTTTTGGTAAGCGCCTCTATGGTTTATTTGAGTGATTATGTGTTTATGAGATCATGTGAAAATATCCATTCAATAAAATAAATTGATTTCTCGTGACATTTTCTTGATAGAGATATGGAGAGTGAAAAAGATATCAGTTTGCTCTAGTGCAACATATAAATCATTCGAGAAATAAATCATCATCATCATCATCATCATCATCATATTATATATTATTTATTATAATTTATTATGTGATAGTTAGATACAATGCATAATAGGTTAATAAAATATTGTAAAACTCCTACCGGGGTTGGTATAGATTTTGTAAGAATTGTTGGGTCCACTGCTCCCTCCCTCCAAATCCTTGAATCCTTGAGTGATCACATATTTCTTGCCTCAAGCTCTATTCACCCCAAATATTTACTATTACCATCGCCCTCCATCAAATCCTTTCCCTATGACCTCAAACCCTATTGGATTCATAACTTATATTCTTCATTTGGCTCCAGAGCTTCCTTGAAATCCTCTTGTAGTTGAAAATTGCTTGAAATTAATATCAATTAAAGGTTGTCATCATCCAATGAACCCTAAAACCCTATCAAATTCATAAGCTTGTTCTTTATTTGTCTCTTGAGCTCCCCTGAAACCCTTTTATAACTAATAATTGCTTTCAATTAATGTCAATTTAACTCTATCGTCATCCAATGATCCATAAAACCCTATCAGATTCATAAGCTATATAGAAAGGATCTCCAATTTGAAATAAATAGTGCATCAATGAGACAGAGGTGAGGGCCATTGTGGTGTCATGGGTGACGTTGGATTTGGCATGATTTTTGGGTATTTTCTAAGTTTTGTAGACTTTTTTGTTGAATTCAAATTGTTTAGCGAAGATGGTGGATGAGGAGGGTGGGTCTTGGTGGAGAAATTCTTCAACCATCATCCATTTGATGATCCTTTTTTTCAATTTCAGTTCAGGGTTTGTTCGCCCCTCCAGGAAACAAGCTACTTCGTTCTGTTAAGTACCAAATACTGAATACAAAAGCACCATAACAGATATACAAGAAAAATATAGAAAACCACCACTTTATTATATCAAAACTCTTGAGGTAGGGAAACACCATACAATGGATCCTATTATGGAAGGGATTCTCTCCTGTTCACTTCACTCTTTGATGGGGCATGCTCCTATTGATCTGCCACTCCAAATACAATAATTTTCTTCATGTCCCATTACATTTCTTGAACCTCTTTATATAGTTCTACCAACCACCTAAGAAAATTCTAGAGGAGGAACCTTCTAGAAGTATAACCTTCTAGTAATTTATCTTACATTTATTATATCTAACTACCATAGTGGGCCTTATTTAATAATATAGTGGATCTAGTCCACCTTACATTGAATGGCCTCCACTATTATCACTATGGGCCCTCTAGCCCCCCCACTACCTCTCTAGCTACCTATCAGGTTCCAACATCATTTGTGGTTTGATGAGGGGGGATATGGGCATAGGCATGGACATGCTGGATGATGATCCATTCCATCACCCTTTCAATGAGTTTTTATTTGATCAAAGGCCCTTCAATCCACCATTTTTGGTAAGAGCCTCTATGGTTTATTTGAGTGATTATGTGTTTATGAGATCATGTGAAAATATCTATTCAATCAAATAAATTGATTTCTCGTGACCTTTTATTTATAGAGATATGGAGAGTGAACAAGATCATAACTTTGCACAAATACAAGCTCTGGAAGTAGCTATAGAGTAGTGTCAAAACACCCTTGATTGTTGAAGCCTAATGGCTCCCATAGTGATTCAAATGGTCAATTATTTGTGTGCCATTACTTTGAAATTGACGAGGTGTGTGTGAAAAATGATTATATTTTTTAAGGTTTTTTCAATGGAGGTCATCAATTTTCCCATATTGGATTGAAAAAAATAAGTGATTTGATCAATGCATCCCATTAAATTTTTTTCGTATCATCATCATTACAAAGCTTAACATTCTATTATAATGGAGTAGACACCGGACTACATTTAGTCATATTAAACCTTCTAATTAGTTTCTTTGTATACTTTGAGTGATAAAAGTCTTACCATAATCCCTCCAAACCCCAATTCCTAAACAATAATGCATATGACCAAGATCCTTCACCTCAAATTCCTATGATAATTTCCTTCTGTTCTCCTCAATCAATTTTGTATCACTTCCTATTATGATTAAATCATCAACATGCAATTAAATCAAATCAACATTCCCATTCCCATCTCTCTTTATGTAAAGATTTGGATCACTCTTAATTTTGATGAAACCTTACTGGAAGAAGAAAATGTTATTTTTCACATACCATGACATGAGAGCCTATTTGAGACCATATATTGCTTTCTTCAACCTGCATACAAGATGTTCTTGTCCCTACTTTACAAAGCCTTATGGTTGAACAAGATACACTTCTTTTTTAATTCACCATTAAAAAATGTTGACTTAACATCTAAGTGATGTAATTTCCAATTGTACTTAACAGCTAATGCAATCATTAATCTAATGGTATTCATTTTAGCTACAGGTGAAAATGTGTCCACATAATCTATTTCTTATTTATGTGAATAAACTTTTACAACCAATATAGATTTAAACTTGTCTACACTACCATCAACATTGAATTTAGATTTGAACAACCATTTTGAACCTATAGGAATTTTATTTTCAAGCAATTCCATAAGTTCCCAAGTTTCATTTTTCATTATGGAATCACATTCCTCTTTCATAGCATTCATTCATTCCTTATGATATTTTGTTTTCTCAAAATTCAAAGGTATTTTGACACTCATAACTTGATTCAACATAGAATAATATTTATAACTGATAGGTGCTTGAATTTTCCCTGTTGATCTTCATAGTGCCTCACTTTGCTGCTTATTTGCTACACCATTTCTTGGTGTACTTTGGTTGCTTGTAGCTTCAATGCTATTTTGATTTTCAACATCACCTTGAGTAGGCAGTTATTCCCATGTTCCTAAGGTGGCATTTAGTCCACGAGATTGATTCCTAGAGGTGCAACAATTAGTCCAACACCCCCCCCCTCCGACGTAACTCAAGGGAATTGAACTTGGGCCAAGGATATGATATCGTGTTAAGGTTTTCCATTACACAAAAACCCGCAGGTGTTAGTAAACTTCCAAACCAACAACATCACCTTAAGTGGGTGGTTAGTCCCATGCATATGGCCTTCACTCAATAAAGTGGTGACATATCACATGCATTCATGAGATATTAAAAAATACCCTTAATTTCACTAAATATTGATAAATACCTCCAAAAATCCTTTTTGTTAACCCCCATCACAATACATATCTGTTGGGCCCTTCATTTTTGAGAAAGAATTGCACAAGTTTTGAATAAGCATGAGTCGTGCAAACTTCATCAGAGGCTGGAAGGAAGAATAACAAAAAGAAGTTGTGGAAGCTAGCGCAACACCAGCTAAGCAACAAACAATTGTAATAGAACACGAAGGTGAGAAAGATGAACATGGAGACATAACCCAGCTATATATAGGACTGAATATAAGTGTAAATGTTTGGTTTGGTTAGGTTGGGTTGAGTCATGTCTATTAGAGTTGCCCAAGGTTTTGGGATTAGTTGTTGCTACTTGTTGTAAGTTGAGAAGAGGAGAGTTTGTAATGAACGAGACCTATCAGTTGGGGAATTAGAACTCTATGGCTGAGGCCTAGAGCCAAGAGTCTGTACTGAATATCTCTATGCAATTTTGAGTCTGTAGTGCAAGAAAGATCTCAGAGATAATATGATGAAGGAGAACCAAATTTTCAAAATATGATGTGTCTTTGGATGTTTACTTATGCATTACATTGTTCCTTTATGGTTTATGAGTTTTGTTTAATGGTTCTATGTTTAAATAACTGTTCATAATGTAAGTAGGTTCAATTCTTGCGGTTAGATGTTTCAGATCTGATATTGCTCTTGCGCAAGAACAAGAATGAGTTCTGGATGATCTATGGATTCTCTTTGGTATTTTCCCTACCCTTCCCTATCTTTCTGTCTCAACAGTGATTTGGGTGAGACTTCTTCTCTTTGGAGGAGAGGAAAATGCCAGTACTCTAGACTACACGGTACCTTTTGTTGGTAACCTGAGAAGAACCCTAGTATGATCAAATCCGTGCCAACAAAATGGTTTCGTTTCCAGGACACGTATAAAAAGGGAACCTGTAGGAAGAATTCTATCGCCGATCCATAGATCTGGCATTGATCAATGGTGGGAAAGAAACTGTGACGCCTTCACATGGAAAGAAGAGAAACTAAGAATAAAATCAATGGGAACTACTAGGGAAGAAATCTTTTACTCAGGAAGATCAAGTGACCGGTACAAAATTTTCTGGGTTAAATTCCTGGAAGAATTTTTTCACTGGATCAAGAGACTCCAAGAAGCTCCAAAGTTCCAGGGATGGGTCAAGAAGATCTGGTCGTGGGATACAGACAAGTTAGAAACACTCCACAGGATGGATTTCCCAGTCACACGAGTTGTGGATTTATGGGTTAGCACCACGATAGAATGATACATAATCGAATTTGCAGCTGAGAACCACCAGTCTTTCTCATGGGCAGAAGAAATTTTCAAGAAAGGCACAAGGGGAAGAATATTAAGAGAGATCCCCTTGTGGATTAAGAATTTCTTGGTAGAGGAAGGGATGTTGATTATATCCCTGACCGAGATGGCAGCGTAAACACCCTCGCTTGGGGTAGGGTGAGATAGGGTGAAAGTCATGGAATGAGAAAGGGGAAGGGTTCTTTGACAAATGGGGGGAAACAACAAGAAACAGATTCGAGAGATGAGAAAGCCTTGAAGAGAGCTGCCATAGTTGAAAAATGGTGACGTGGTAAGATCAAGAAAGCCACAAGACAGTCTGAAAAGCTGAGGAAATAAGGAGGATTGGGAGAAATAGAGTAAAGACAGATGGAAGAACTATAGAGGATGAAAAGACAGGAACAACTGGCTAGTCAAAGATTGAACGAGAGAGAAGCAAGGAGAGAAAGAAGTCCCCAGGAGGCAGGATGAGAAGGAGGAAGTGCAGATGTAAGAGAGGAGGAAGCTGGCATGAATCTTGGAGGAGAAAGAGAAGATTCATCCCCAAAGACAGGATAAATTGGGAATTTGACAGAAGAGATCGTCCTAGTGGAAGCTAACGAGACCCCCCAGATCAAAGAAACGCTCTCGAAGCTAGTGGCGCCAGCCTCGAATCAC
This sequence comes from Picea engelmannii, assembly GCA_009831015.1. NCBI lineage: Eukaryota > Viridiplantae > Streptophyta > Pinopsida > Pinales > Pinaceae > Picea > Picea engelmannii. The sequence continues at coordinate 248,908 of ML777643.1, forward strand.
CCATACCCGGAGTACCTTCTATACAAGAAGTAAGTTCGACACTACCTTCTCATGCAAGTTCTGTTCCAGTACAATTAGTTAACTAGTCACAACCAGGAAGTGCGAGTACAGGGAGGATATTGGGATCCCCTGGTAGATCGCAAGTAGGAACGCTAGGGTTCATATTGATACGAACAACAGGATAAAAAATGGCTAGCCATACGGGAGGTTCGATCGCTGGATACCTAGAATTTTTGGGTAAGGGAGACGAAGACGTTAAACAACATTGGTTCTTGTGCGAAGCAATCTGGAGATCTAGAGGGACTCCAGATGAAAATAATTTGGTCGAGTTCCAAACTACTTTGAGAGGCCTCACTCTCAAGTGGTACATGAATATCATTGAACCAGGAGTGCCAGGGACACAAGGTCAAACGTTCACACTCGACCAAGTATGAACAAGTTTCATAGAAGAGTTCAAACTACCTCAGTCAGAACAATAGGCTCTGTCTGAATTACGCTAGATCCAGCAAAGGGAAGGTGAATCAGCCTGGGAGTACAACCAGAAGTTTAAATATGTCATAGGGAGGTTGGCACATCCAATCCACGAAAAACATCAAAGGGAGTGGTACATTTAGGAACTTCTACCTCTGATTCGGATTTCGCTAACGCAACAATGGATGGCCATGTTAACAGACACCTTGGAACAATCAATGAAGATTGAAGCCATGGAGGGATACCCTGGGAACCTGAGAGTAACTTGACCCCCAGTAGATGCAAATTTAGTGCAACTACAAGGGCATATATCAACACTTACAGAAAATATTCAAGAGCTGACGATACCCAGACCAGGACGACCACAGGTTTGGTGCACTGGATGTTATACGAAAGGTCATTTGGTGAACGAATTCCCATGAATAAGTGGGTTGGCACCTCCTTAGAGTCTGACTGTAACCCCACCAGGACCCACGGGAGGAGTTACGCAAGTATCGATGAACTCACCATTCCATCATCCCACCCCATATCACACTTTCCCAGGAGGCCAAGCAACACCAACAATGGAATATTGTGAGATCTGTCGAACCATTGGGCATGGACCGAGACAGTGCCCCATCATGCATAAATATTTGACAGTACCAAACATAGTACACTGTGAGTTCTACGCATCCACCACACATACTGCCATTCAATGTAGAGAGTTGGACTCTCTCGCAGACAGGCTAGACTGAACAACATTTAGGGTAAATGAAAACCTGCAAGGACCAGGAAGAGGTCTAGGAGGTGGAGCTAGAGGAGACTTCATAGGAGGGAGAACTGGGGGAAGAGGACTGAGTAGATGTTACAACTGTGATGAACAGGGTCACTTGGCTAGAGATTTCCCTCATCCAATACAAACATGGTGCTCTCATTGTAGATCCAACGGACATGCAACTGAAGACTGCCTAGAGATAATCACAAAGTGGGAGGATAGAGCATGACAAAGAGGAACTAACCTTATCAGTTCAGATATCAAGAGGATTTCTAAGGGACAATTGCCAAACATTAACATTTTCACTCGAGGAGGAGCAAAGACAGGAGTTGATGTTGATACTCTACCTCAAATTTAGAAAGAAGCACCTAAAGAAGACATGTACAACCCCCTAAAGAAAAAAATGTTCTTTAAATATGCCATAGAAGTATTCCAAAATATTACTAATCATGAAATTCAAGAGAACCCCCCTCAGCCGGTTGTATACCCTAAGGCGACACAATTCCCTGCCTCACCCCCTGCACCCAGAAACCCTATAGGCATACCAAGACAACCTGAGCAACCTCAAAACGTAGTTGACCTCTGGTTTCAATTATTCTCTGAGATTCTGGGGAACGATCAACTAATAGAGAAGTTGCGCAATGCGCTGTACCTAATCCTAGGGAATGAAGAAACCTCAAAAGAAAGGATTCGGGTTAACCTTCCTGAGAAGAGTACTCAGAGAGTCCAATGAAGAAAAGTAAGAACCAAAAAATAATTCCGACTGGTAGCCTAGTTAGATGAATTTGAAATTAAAGATGTCATGTTGGACCTAGGGTCAGATGTGAACATTCTGCCCAAGAAGACCTGGAAAGCGTTAGGCAAATCGAGACTGACATATTCCCAAATTCAGTTAAGAATGGAAAACCAATATTGTATCTTTCCCATAGGAATATTGGAGAACGTGGAAATCGATGTAGCAGGAGTAAAAATAGTGGTTGACTTTGAAGTCATTGAGATCATGGGAGACAAGGACCCCTACCCTGCGCTACTTGGCATCAATTAGGCCTACGGAAATTATGTAGTAATTGACCTAAAGAAAGATACCATGACTTTTGAAGCTGAGGGAATCAAGGTAGTTCAACCTTTGGATCCATACGTAGGACCCAGGTACACATAACCAACAGATAATAATATGGAAGGAGAAGACCTAGACCAACTGTACACTATAACAACTAGGACAAGAAATGATTATATAAACCCCACTGCGGATGAATCAGTAATATGGTGAAGTATACAGTCAGCAGATGAAGATTCAGAAATGGCTTTTGATAGTTGGCAACAAGGTTTGCATGAAATATTCTTAAGAAGATGTGCAACTATCAGAATGACCAGATGGGTTGGGATTGAAGTCAGAGAACACCCAATATACGATGGCACCTCAGAGCTAGTCAATTTTTTGCAAAATATGGAAGAAACTATGGGAGAAGATCAAATAATATTGGTACTAGATATATCTTTCCAGAACACCCTCGCCATATGGTGGGCTACTCATAACGCTGCACTCAGAACTTGGGACAAGGTGAAACAATCCCTCAAGTAGAGGTTCTGGAATAGGGAGTAGTTAGAATCAAATATGCAGATGGATATCTACGTTGGGAAACTGTTCAGCGAAGAATCAGACCCTAGGATACACATTCAACAGTGTGTGGCATAGTGGCAGACCGCAGAGATACCCTCTCACTTCTGGGTTCAAGTATTCCCCATTCTCTAGGCCCAATCCTGAAAGCTTGGTTTATACATGAGGAAACCAAATGACAGACCTGCGATTGGCAGATACTGCCAGCTGAATTTTGCAAAGACTTCTCATTTACAAGTAACTACCCTGAGCTTAAACTAGTCCTACAAAAGATTAAAGAACTTCTTTTTATATCCAATAGTGATAACAAATTAGACTTTGTAGTGTGTCCCAAACACACACAAGAACTTCATAATGAACTCCACGTACCTTCAATTGAAAAGCCTATAGAATTCTACCAGATTAGCAAAGCTTCATAAATCCTAGACGAATTAGAAGAACTGAGAAACCTAGCAATCAAAGAGATCGAGGGGAACAAAGAAATCCAAAACACCATACCTAGCTAGACCTATAGTTCCTACAATCACCCTTTGAAATTGCAGAATCTTAACATAGGGACCGAAGAGAAACCCAAAATAGCTTTGGTAGGAGATTACTGGGATGAGAAAACTAGTCAGGAAATACAGAGTTTACTGAGGGAAAATGAAGATTTTTGCCCAAATACTTTTTCGAAAATGAAGGGAATCAAAGGAGTTATGGGAGAAATTAAGATTGAGTTAAAACTAGGATCCAAGCCCGTCAGACATAGTTCATACCATATTAACCCAAGAGTAAAAGAGAAAGTCAAGAAGGAGATTGATAAGATGCTAGAAGCAGGTCTCATTTTTCCAATAGAAGAAGAAGAATGGGTCATCCCGATATTCATTCAAAGCAAGAAAGACACTAAGGATATTAGAGTCTGTGTGGACTACAGAAGCCTCAATTCGGCATGTGTGCATGACCCTTTCCCAACACCCTTTACCGATGAGGTTCTAGAACAGGTTGCGTGGAAGGAAACATACTCATTTACAGACGAATTCTCAGGATACCATCAAGTTAGGATTGTTGAAGAGGACAAGAGAAAAAACACCTTCATTACCGAATGGGGATCTTTTTCATACAATGTGATGCCATTTGGTTTAAGGAATGCCCTTGCAGTTTTTTCTAAGATTGTGATAGAAACATTTAGAGATTTCATTCACAAGCTCATAGAAGTTTATATGGATGATTGGACAATATATAGTCTGCTTAAGGACCATGTAGCACTACTAAGGATAATGTTCGACAGATGTCGAGAGTTACAGAACTCACTAAACCTCAGAAAATGTATCTTATGTGTGCCACACAAAAATTTGTTGGGCCACATAGTCTGTCGAGAAGGAGTATTGGTAGACCCAGCTAAAGTTGTAGCAATTGTGAATATGACGCCACCTATGAGTATTAAACAGTTGCGCTCCACACTAAGACATACATGCTACTATCGCAGGTTCATTCGAAGATATGCCAACATTACTACACCTTTGGAAAACCTCCTAAAAAAGGATGAAATGTTCCAATGGACTCCTGAATGTGACAAAGCATTTGAAATACTTAAGGAGAAACTCATTACAACATCGATTCTGATATTCCTAGACTGGGAGAAGGAGTTTCACGTCCATGTGGATGCTTTAGGAATTTTCTTAGGAGTTATCTTAACACAACCTGGAGATGGAGCTATGGATCACCCTATCTACTTTGCGAGTCGGAAGCTATCGCAAGCAGAGCGCAACTACACAATGACATAACGGGAAGGATTAGCAATGATCTACGCTTTACAAAAATTTAGACATTATCTATTAGGGTCTCATTTCAAATTCTTTACTGATCATTCAACATTAAAATACCTAGTTAACAAACCTGTGTTGGAAGGAAGAATTTGCAGATGGTTGTTGTTATTTCAGAAATTTTCCTTTGAAGTCATCATCAAGCCAGGACAATGCAATGTCGGACCTGACCATCTATCCAGACTAGAGTTAGGAGAAAGTAGCGGAGCAGTGGATGACCAGATCCTATATGTAGATTTGTTCAGGATTGAGGCCATACCATAATATTTAGAGGACATAGAAATATTTCTCAGTACAGGGGAATGTACCGAAACATATTCTGCAACCCAGAAACGCCATATGGTTGTCAAAGCAATAGATTATCAGTTGATCGTCGGGAAATTGTATAAACTAGGACTAGACAACATCCTCAAATGATGTGTCCTAGATCATGAAAGGTAGGATATACTCTAGGAATGCCATAGTGGAATTGCAGGAGGACACGTAGGAGGAAAGGCAAAAACACATAAATTTTTATAGGCAGGACTGTGGTGGGAAACACTTTTCAAAGATGCAAAATCATACGCCATATTGTGTGATGTTTGTCAAAGAGTGGGCAAGCCATCGCACCGAGATGAAATTCCATTACAACTCGTTAGAGCGCTGCAGGCATTTGAGAAATGGGCAGTTGACTTAATTGGGCCAATCAACCCCACAGCTAAACATTCGAAGGCAAGGTACATCATTACCGCAACCGACTACCTTACTCATTAGGCATAAGAAACAACGATATAGGACTGTTCGGAGGATACTTCTGCCAGATTCATTTTCGAAAATATCATTACCCACTTCGGATGTCCCAGGAGCCTAACCAACGATCAGGGTACTCATTTCATTAGTAGTACCATAGCAACACTTACAACATAATTTATGATTCAACATCATAGGAGTAATCCATACCACCCACAGTTCAACAAAATAGTCGAAGCCTTCAAAAAAATCCTGGAAAAGGGACTAACAAAGGTCTGTTGCGCAAACCGAGAGGACTGGGATGATAAAGTTCCAGTGATACTATGGGCCTATAGGAAAACCACGAAGAAACTCCATAGAAACACACCATTCCAGCTTGTTTACGAGAAAGAGGTAGTGGTGCCCACAGAGTTCATCACTCCAAGTCTATATATTGCAAAAGCCACACGTATGACAGAAAAAGAATCAGTGGCACAGATTCTTGCGAAGCTACAATAACTCGAAGAAACTAGATTTTTGGCAAACTTTCATCAGTTGGTTGAAAAGGCAAGAAAAAAATCTTGGCACGAACGACACATTAAGACCAAGGTATTTACACAAGGGGACAAGGTGTTACTCTACGACAGTCGATACCATAAGCATCTTGGCAAGTTGTGCATGCACTGGTTGGGACCCTTCATAGTTGCAGAGATCCAACCATTAGGAGCAGTTTGACTCGCACAACTAGATGGCGTGCTATGACCAGGATGGGTGAATGGCGCTCGCCTGAATCCCTACCTATCTCAATATTGAGAAGAAGGACAATCGCTCCAATCTGACAGAGCTTGTACAATAGTTAGATTTGAGTTTCATTTCCTTTCTAAAATTTTGTAAATTCAGTTAATAATGTCCAGGTGTGTAGTGTTGCACCATAACACATAGTTCATTTGTTTTGTTTAAGTGTTGTTTTATACAGAGATGACGACTTAGCGATACAGAATCAAAACCATGATGAAGTCCATTAATGACAGTCATTAAAGATGATGGGGACAATCTTTGTGGTCAGAGAGGCCACAAATCACAATCCAATCTGCGTCAAAGACCACACAAACCCAGTCCAATCACACCCTTTATTTCCATTGTGGTACCCCAACTGTCACTCGTTAAGCCATAAAGCCTCATTATGCCAATATGCTATTGAATTTTTCTCCAGGATACCCACCCGACAAACAGAACGGTCTCAATTCGACCACGTCCCTATTCCACCCAAACGAGTAAATACCAAGATCGCCCAATCGGATTTACCTTGATTAAACCGTCCTATTGGAAAACTCACACCTTGTTACATCTATACGGTCATGATGAGGAGAAATTATTTCTAAAACTTACCCGTTAAGACAGACATAAGAATCTCAGAACTTAGATGAGAAAGTATTGTTTCTAAAACGAGCATAGCCCTTTCCGAACTCAGTCGTGCAAACCAGTTAGGACCATTTCCAAAGATGTAATTGTAGCCCTAGTTCTTAACGGCCACAGAAGTGCTAATGCCAAAATCCACAGCAAGCCAGATCACCATGACTAAAGAAGTAGTACCAGATGAGCTTTGTGATCCTCGGGTCGAGATTATAGGTGATCTCAAAGGGAATATAGAGCATGTCAAGCTACTCGACCTTTACCTCACGGATTCAGCCTTGTTTCCACAGATGCACCCAGACGTCTTTTGGGAGTTAGCTCTGGATGGATTTGGAGATATGCACTTTATACCGAAAAAGGAGTTCATCAACATATTTAACTCCACCATCATGAACCTGAGAGACTTACCAGTCTTTAGCACCATCGACGAAATTGCGCGCTACACGAAATTTCTGATAAGCAGAGGGCACGACACAAGTATATGGTTGGATAAGTGGTATCCAATCCATGCAAAAGATATCCAACAACTCACTGGACTATCCTCCTAAGGAGAGGATGTGTTGAAGGGATTTCAAGGCCCTGACAAGCATGGGAAGTAGAAAGGCGAGCTTAGTCTCTACGAGAAGTTTAACACAAAGAGAGGAGGACGCACAACAGTTATTGAACCAATACTTCCTGAAATAGTCTGGACTAGATGCTACGTCATAGCCAACAAAGTTATGAGGTCTTATTATAAGGGAGAATGCACTTTAGATGCACTATTAGTTGTCGACTTCTGTACACAGGGAGCAGTGTTCAATTGGTGTAGTTTCTTGCTGGAGGAACTACTAGTAGCTTGCGAGGAGGCGAAAGAGAAAGGAGGCACCTTTACCTATGGATACCTACTTGTGGAATTTCTAATGCTTAAATGGAAGTCACCTGTGGGAAGAAAACTGACAATACTAGATAAAGGGCGCCTGACGAAGATGTTTGAGCCATGGAAATCCAGACCAGACTCGGAGAACACAACACTCAACAACGCAACATTTTCCAAATGGTATAATGTTATGATAGACACAACACAGAGTCCGCACATTCTGTAGGATATCCTCAATAATAACATGAGGAATATTGCATTCAACATGAACCGACACAACACATTCGTCTGGCTGAGGCATGCTAGCAGGGAACATTTCCACACACAGATGCTACCATTCTATTTGGATGAGGAAGCCTTAGATAAAGAAGTCACGTCATGGCCAGGAGTCAAACGAGGCCAACGTAAATCAAGAATGCATTACATTTTTCCTGTCGAGTTGCTCAAGAAAAAAGACAAGGAAGCAGGGGAGGGACCGAGCTCAAGCCCCGAGTCGAAGAAGCCAGACGCTCTGACACAAATAGATTCAGAGGAGGAAGAAGAAACACTGCAGCTGGAGCGGAGGAAAAGACTCCCCCCCCCGACAGTTGCCAAACAATGTTGTGTTGTCATGTGCGCAGGTCAACTAGATCCTGGGTGCTATGCTTGGCACTGAACCAATGATGAAGAGGCCTAGAACAGGGGTCTCTCCGAACAAACCCATGAACCCACAACCCCTTGCATCTACCACTCCTCGGACCTGTTCCATGACCAAAGCCACCACTATCATTGACATTTAAGATGACCTGGACCCTGAAACAATTCTGGCTACACTCATCATTGAGAAACCCCCACCACTCCAATTACCAAACCTCCTCACCACCATTCCACATCAGACAACAGCCTCAGAGCCGATGCAACTCGACCACCCAGAGACAGAGGAATGACAACCCCCACAAAAAACCAGAGAACCCTCCAAGCCCAGTTCAAAAATTCCCGACCCCGACCCCAAAACCGCAGGGCAGAGCACGATGCGGGATGTTTCAAATCCGAACATCTAGAAACAACAACCCGAGTCTTCAACACAGGAAGAAGCCTCTTGAATCAGAGAAGATATGGAACTCGACTGTAACCCACACATCACCTCACCACCCAAGGGTGAGGATGTACCATAAATCACGACGCATGATGCAGAAGCACTGGAAGATACAGAGATACCAGATGCGCACAATGAGCCATAATCAACAACGGAGCCGGATATGACCACCATGCAAGTGTAGATGGTGCAAGTTCTCTAGAAACCCCAACAATGTGATGAATTGATGCATCTCTGTATAACCAGAACTAAGGTTCTGATGCTCTTATCCGCAGACCTAAGATTTAGAATTGCACCAGCACCACAAACAGAGGATGAGGTAGAAACTTTCTTAGACCATTCAACAGGTAGTGGAATCCCACTACAATGGCGAGTACCCACTGATGTAGCTCCATCATCTACAAACCTGGTACAGTGGCTAGAGTCATAGTTGTTCGGACTAATCAGAGCCTCCACAGACCAACTAGAGTAAAGGCTCCAGGACGTCGAGAGGTTAGTTGAGCTCGCCAGGAAAGAACAGTTATATGCACAAACATGTAGAACGAAGGAAAAACGTGATAGACTCCTAGCCCAACGCAAACTGGAAAAAGTGCAGGAAAACATAGCAAAAGCCTGGCCGGAGATTCGGAAGGTTGCACCCGACCTACCCAAAGCCAGTGAAATAAGAGAACTAGAGAAATAGATTGAGTTGTTACAAGATGCATGGACACAACTCGCTACATGCACAGAGAATATACAAGAAAAGATACAATAGGTCCAACAAGAAGCAGAACAACATCCTCGGTAATTGCAGGACCAAATGAAGAGGATAATACTGCAAGAAAACAATTCCCGAGCGACAGTACATAAGCATACAATGGACTGCACTAAAATCTTCAGAGAAGTCAGCAATTGGATGGGCATCATCGCTTGACGGAATCAAGTCCTGGAGGAAGTGTGGACAAATATCTAGGTGTTGAACGAGGAAGTTGCGGTCACAATGGATCCCATAGAGCAACAGGAAAATTTCGGTCAAATCCAGCAGGCCGACAACAAACTAAATTCACTCTACGAAGCACAGTCCGTAGACAAGAAAGAGTTGTACAATTTTCGACCGGTAATTCAAACTGCCTATATGCAAATGCACCAGGTCGATGCAACAGTCGACTCTGAATGGAACTCATTGGTTGCAGCCAAGCCAAAGGAGTACAACAAAGAGACGACCCAATAGTTCCTAGCAGAAGCATAACTCCTCGCCCAAAAATGGCAGGACAAAGTTGAAAGCTTTCATGGAGTAAAGAACAGAGCATTAGAGTTGTTTCCAGAATTGGGCCCTTCGTTTGAGGAGGTAAAGGAAGAAAAGGCACAAACAAAAGAGCTCAAAGAAGAGGAAAAGATGGATAAGGGAAAGAAACAATTGCTCCTAGAGAATGTGAAGAAACCAAGTGCTTGACTCGAGGACGAGTCAAGGATTGTGGTCGGAGCTTGCTGGGCCCTTCATTTTTGAGAAATAATTGCACAAGTTTTGAATAAGCATGAGTCGTGCAAATTTCATCAAAGTCTGGAAGGAAGAATAACATAAAGCAATTGCGGAAGCTAGCGCAACACTAGCTAAGCAACAAACAGTTGTAACAGAACAAGAAGGTGAGCAATCCAAACAGGGAGACATAACCCAGCTATATATAGGACTGAATATAAGTGTAAATGTTTGGTTAGGTTGGGTTGAGTCGTGTCTATCATAATCGCCCAAGGTTTTGGGATTAGTTGTTGCTACTTGTTGTAAGTTGAGAAGAGGAGAGTCTGTAATGAACGAGACCTATCACTTGGGGAATTAGAACTCTGTGGCTGAGGCCTAGAGCCAAGAGTCTGTACTAAATATCTCTATACAATTCTAAGTTTGTAATGCAAGAAAGATCTCAGAGATAATATGATGAAGGAGAACCAAATTTTCAAAATATGATGTGTCTTTGGATGTTTACTTGTGCATTACATTGTTCCTTTATGGTTTATGAGTTCTATTTAATGGTTCTATGTTTAAAGCATTGTTCATAACGTAAGTAGGTTCAATTCTTGCGGTTAGATGTTTCATACATGATGTTGTTCTTGCGCAAGAACATGAATGAGTTATGGATGATCTATGGATTCTCTTTGGTATTTTCCCTACCCTTCCCTATCTTTTTGTCTTAGCAGCGCTTCGGGTGAGACTTCTTCTCTTCGGAGGAGATGAAAATGCCAGTGCTCTAGACTACACGGTACCTTTTGTTGGTAACCTGAGAATAACCCTGGTTTGATCAAATCCGAGCCAACAATATCTCCAATAAAAAAAATCCCTAGTTTTACTAGATATCCCTAATTCTTAATAGATGCCCCTTTTTATAATCCCCAATTCCTGTAAACCTTTGTGTACCTTGCATCACCCTCCCAATACCTATAATATATTGACTTAATTTTTCACAATTTAAAAATCCCCTTTATGAATGAACATGATAATATATTGGTCAACAAGGTGAAACCCCCGTGGTCCCATGTTCTTAGGGTGGTAGTTAGTCCACGAGATCGATTCCTAAAGGTGCAATGATTAAAGTCCAACATCCTTTCCTTCCTTCATTGGTTGATTCCTCTTGTCTTTTTCTCCTCTTCTACTTCCATATTATTATTAGTATTAATAAGAATAATCATCTTCCCTCCATCACTCACATAACCAATGACATTGATTTTGATCCACAACTTTGTAGTAATATAGTCTGTCATTATAATGCTTCTTTCTTTGAAAGAAAAAAGTATTTGACATGGCAATGACGATTCATCTGAGAAGTATTTTTGTGCATCCGATGTACTCCATACATGCACCTGGATTGGCTTCCTATGACTCCACCATCTTCACTAGGTCAAAAAAGATAAAACCATACATGCACCTTGATTGGTTTCCTATGACTCCAACATCTTCACTGGGTCAAAAAAGATAAAACCAATTATCCATTTCTTCATGCCCATTTGTCAATTGTGTTTCTTTTCTATTATGTTTTCTTTGTCATGTTATGCACAATAGAGGTTAATTAAGATCAATTTTGTTAAGAATGCAATGGAAGCTTATGCCCAAAGTATCCCATCATATAATTAAATAATGTAGTCTAAACGTTCTACCTTTTGGATCTTTTCTGACGATTTTTTCCATTTGATTCTGCCCGAAATCCGGTGAGGAATGATTAGATCTGCAAATTTGAGTCATTAAGTTTGTATAATTAGAGTACCCTAGGGGATTTTCAGCATGTTGAATCCATTTATGCATTCATAAATGCAATTTAAACAATAAAAAATAACGATTTTGTCCATATTTACATCGTCGGATTCCAACCAAAAAAACCAAAAACTAGAACGTTTAGCCAACACCTAATTAAATTACTCTCGAGTCGCAAGAACCTACTAAAAGAGATTCTCCAAATACATTATCATGAGAGAATGTATAGTTATATTATACAATATATTAACATTCATGGAGCTTGTTTTATTAGACTCTTTTAGCCTCAGATCTCAGTTTTCTTTCCTCAAGCATTATTCAACTTTATTCAACTGCACAGATTGATTGAGGATTATACTAAACATCTATTCTATCACATCATTTTGATATGGCTTATAGACAGAGAGCCTCAACTTAAAGTATAAAAGGACACAATTGAGTTAGTTTTTAAAAGTGTGATATGGCTTATAGACAGAGAGCCTCAACTTAAAGTATAAAAGGACACAATTGAGTTAGTTTTTAAAAGTTGCCTTGAAGTTTGAAATGGTTGAGGATTTTATCAAGTCAATTTTGTTATGAATGTAATGGAAGATTATGCCCAAAGTATCCCATAATATAATTAAATTACTCTCTATTTTCAAGAAATTTGAACGATCTCTTGTTAGGGACATGGCCTTCATTTATTATTGTTCCTCTTCTACAACATAGGACATCTTCATATATTTTTTGTTATTTATATCGATTGTTATTTAGGAGAAGTGGATTTGGTCCACTTCTAGTGGTTAATGAATGGCATTTGTTTTTTGGTTATGTGTTTTTCCCTTGTGAATTCACCACATGAAAACTCAATATGGTTCACGTGTTGGCAAGCTACTATTGGAGTTGAGGACTTGATTAGATTTAGTTATCTTGACTCTCTTCTACTATGGGAGTTGAGGACTTGAGTAGATTTAATTATCTTGGCTCCCTTCATTTTTTCTATGAATTCTTCTTGGTCGAATGAAATCCATTATAGACTCATTTTTCTTGTTTGAGTTGTTCTTTAAATGTTGAACGTGTATGTTAACAACTACCATTTAAGTAAGTTTGGCACTCACCCAAAAAAATCCAATGACATACAATTGTGATGGATATGGTTTAATAAAGAAAGAAAGACTCGCGTATCTCTCCATTTTGCAAGAGGATAATGAATACACAATCATGATTACATGGTCTTAGAATCCCACTTGGTGATGTGACAAGATTACAGAGTTACAATACCATGTGGCTGCATAACAAGTAAAATCATGATTACATGGGACCATAATTACATGGGAGTTATAATGCAAATAGATGCTTATTCTAGCAGTCTCATTTAGGTTATCATTTATTGCATCAAATTTGTCTATTTTTCACTAAGTTGAAACAATTTCTACAATATTGGATCCTCGACCTTTGGTAATACTTTTGTTTTTGTAAGTGCATCACACCTCATTTTTTTCATCTCAACTATTACAACTTTCTACTTTGTCATCTTCAAATTTATTTTAAATGAAATGTTATTACTTCCTATATGTTTTGCCTCGGCATGGAACTTTGGATCTTCCATATCAATGCTACATGTCTATGCTATGGTAATGCTATGTGTCTATTTATTAATGTTATCAAAGGTGATGTGTTCTTAGTGTTGATCTATCTAATATTTTCTTATTATTTGAGCACATTCCATGCTGGTCTCTGACCACTTAGTCTGTAATTCATGGCATCCCCATTATGACAATAAATACTTAATGGTAACAAAGCACATAAATATGTACTTGAATGTAAATATATCAACAATCCATCTATTTTTTACAAGTTAGCTCAAAATCATTGTAAAGATAATGCATATTTTTTGTTTGTTTCATATAGAAGTGTGTTAATGATTTTGTTTTGGATAAAAACTTTGTTAAGTATAATGACATTTTTTAACTTTATGTTCTTGATTAAGTTTAGAAATGAAACTACACAAAATGAACCTTGTCAACATCACAAAACATAAATTTGGGATTACAATAGTGAGAATTGTGATTCTATTCATTCAATTTTCTACATCATCAAACCTCACTTCTTTCTTATGCAAAGTGACCATTACCCTTTTGTTGATTCTAGGCATCTTTATCTATCACTCTCTCTCTTTCTTCTTGATGTTTTTAGCAACATTGATATCAATATGAAGATACTTTATAGATAAAATATTTGCAGATTGCCCCATAACTCTCTTTCCTTATGCCTCAATCCCAATAGCCATGAGACATATCATTTGCATAATTAATGCTTGTAGCAACATTTTTTATCTTTTGGTGGGATTCTTAAGCAAGTTATGGAGAATGTAGCATACTTATTGTTAGATTCAAATCAATGCATTAGGGATTATCCTCTAACATTCAATAAAGTAGCATGCATTCTTGTATGGTTTGATAGATAAAGTGAACAATCAATATCCTTAATAAGAATAACATAATTGGTGATCTTTTCGTTTAGGTGTGCGCTTGTATGGATCCTAAGAATATCCAAACCATAGACATCCCTAAATAATAAATAGTGAATGAAATCATGCAATATTTGCATGTTTCTAAAGGCCAATAAAGCAAGGAGGAGGCTCTATTCAAGGTTCTTATAGTGTTTTGATAGAGTTATCATCCTTCAACAAATGCCTCAATGTTTACTACAATTTCTTCTTTTTAAATAAGATAGACAATGTACTTCCAAGTTTAAAGGACATTGACTCCCATAATTAAACATCATTATGATATGTTCAAGATATGAATCTAAGACTAATCCCCTAACATCATATTAATACTTAGAATAAATATTCTTTTGTTAAATGTCCACAAAAATGTTTGATTTTCACATTGCCTATAAAACTTTATATTATTAATTTTTACACGGAAATTTCTTTTAAAAACAATAATGACTTGGTTTTTATAAAATTTATCAAATTTTTATGTATATATAATAATTAGAAAAACATATATTTTTTTTAAATAATTATCTTAATGAAATATATACTTACTTTCCTCTTGGAATAACAATTGATTTTGCAACTTGAAAGCAAAAGCCACCTTTCAAATTTTATCATTGCTTCCGATCTGAGCATATAAACTATCACTTCATGGTTCTGACTACATTTCTGTCTTGTGGCTTTGTATCTTCACGGTTCTGACTAGATTTCTGGCCTGTGATTTAAATTTGTCACTTCATTGTTCGCAGTGGATTTCTGCCATGTGTTTTATTTATTAATTTTTTTCCTTCACGATTCTGAAATTATGCCATGTGTTTTATTTATTAATTTTTTTCCTTCACGATTCTGAAATTATGTGATAAAAGACCATGTTGAAATCTTGAGTCAAAGACTTTATAAGGATCACATACTCTGACCTTATAAGAATCATATCAATAAAATTTTAATACCAAAATATCAATATCAACTGTTGGTCCCGAATCAAAATTTCAGTACCGAAATATCTAACTTAATGTGCTGAAAATTATGTCGAAATCTTATCTCAAGGACTTTAGAAGGATAAATAGTCTGACTTTATAAGGATCAAATATGTACATTGGGATAAAATACTATGCCGAAATCTTATCTCAAGGACTTTAGAAGGATCAGATAGTCTGACTTTATAAGGATCAAATATGAAAATCAATAAGGTTTTCATAACGAATTATCAATGTTAACTAAAGACTTTCAATGTTTTTGAAAGATAGCTTTATGAATCAAAATTTCAGTAGCCAAATATCAAATCTTACCTTAAGAATTTTAATGTTAATAATGAGATTCACCAAGATCAAACATCCTCCATTGGGTTCTGATTAAATCAGAAAACATAAAATATTTATCAGGAAACAGAAGTGGTGCTTATTTACAATTTTCTTTATTGGCTGCTGTAAACTCTTACTGAAACTTTCTTGGCAGTATTCCAGGTTTCACGCCAAAAACTTGCCACTTTTCACACTAACATGAAACTTGTACGTAGAAACTCCGTATTTTTTCATGCAGGAAACTCCATGAATTACAGCTTCTGCAACATCTCAGAAAAATAAAAACGGTTTTACTTCTGCAGACATCTCGGAAAAACAAAATCTGTTTTACTTCTGCAGCCGCAACGGATCTCAATTTAAATTACAGAAAACATAGTTGCACTCCTTCCATCAAATCTTCACAGGCTTGAATTCAAACTTTATCTGTTTGTGTGCTGTATATATGTCCCAGGGGAAATGTGAGGTGTTAGACATGCTGACAGGCCAGCTCGTCGCCTGTTACGAACGTACCATGGAAGCCGTAGGGCACCCTGGAGGGCAGCTTGACGGAGGCCACGACGTCGAGGCCCGGGGWCCYGGCRTCGAGGATCAAGAACTCYGACTTTCCCGTGKTCTCGTTGTACACGAACGTGACCACATAGCCGTCGTCCTCTGCGGAAGGAGGAGAGCGGGCGACAAAGTATGGCTCCCCTCCGTAGCACCCTTCGTCAAAGAGAATCTTGGCCACGATTTCCCTAGAYACCAAGTCGACCTTGGCGATCCCGGATACCCTCGGCCACGGCTCCGCGATGGCCATATAAGCGTAGCGTGAGCGTCGCCCGACGTAGCTCCGGTTGATCTGCCCCGCCTCCAGGTTTAGGCCCGGGACGATCTCCGTTCTAGTCGAGGCGCCTGTTGTTGGGTTCAGTCTTATTTCCGACAAGATGCTTCTCAGGGGTCGCTTGTCGGGGTATTCGTTGAAGATGCCGTCGGCTGGAGTCATGCAAGATCCGACAACGACAACCTCGTTGGTGTCGGGCTCCTCCCATGCATTCCACAGATGGAAGCAGAAGCAACCGGGGACGTCGATCCACGTCATCCTTCCGTCGTCGGTGTCGTCTCTCGGCATGACGCCGAAGCGCGGGATCTTCTCGCGGTCGTACAAAACCGGCGATCCTCCGACGAACATACGGAGGATGTTGAAGATCATTTGCTGATCGGGAACGATGATGTGGCGCTTCGTGACAACGAAGTCGTGCACCATTGTCGGATGTGTGATATTGATGTCGACCGGCGGGCCAAAGGTTGTGCCGTCGTGGTGGAAGTGGAAGTAGCGGAGGTAGGGCCGTTGGAGGACGTTGTAGCTGAGCAGGAAGAATTCGCCCGTGTCGGGGTCGATGCTGGCGTGCGCGATGACCGACGAGGAGCCGTGAAGCTGCCCGTGGAAATCGAACCTGCCCGCCGTCTCCAGATCGCCGTCGCTCGTCACCCTGACGGCATACGGGAGATCGTCCTCGGACATGGCGAGCAGACGGCCGTTAAAGAAGGCCAACCCGGCATTGGCCACGCCCATGCCCTTCCCGGTGTTGACCAGCCCGCAGAGCCCCCGGGCACCATGCAGCAGCAGACGCGCCAGCCCGGCGTGGCCGTGGAGTTCCCCGATGGGCTTGGGGTAAAAGCTCCGCCCCGCCCGCTCCTCGCTGATGAGCCTTTCGGTCTCCGTGAACCGGCAACTGTAACTAGCCTTCCCGTGCCTCAGCGTCACGGCATGTATCATTCCATCGCCGTCGAATAAATGGTGCCCTCCGCGGGGTTCGAACAGGGGATTCGCGCCATTACGGACGTAAACTCCGTCTAAGCAACCCGGTATCCCGCCCTCGACCTCCAGGTCGTGCTTGACTGGCGTCTCCGGCACAGGCGCGAAGTTGCCGCGCAGTTGAACCGCCGGGTCGGACGTCTTGGGCAACTGTCGTCTCTTCTCAAGCGGACGAACCACCGTTTCCTCCGCCGCATCAAGAACTGCGGCCGCCAGCTTCTGGAGAGGGTTCCACTTTGCACCCTCTTCCACTTCTTGAAAAGCAGGTTTCGACTTGACAGGAGTCGAAACCGGCAATTCTAATGCACTATATATTTTCAGCTTCGAACCCGCGGAAACCATAGTTTTCCGCATCGACGAAGGTGGCCCCCGGCTTCCATTTTCTCCAGCAGTGAGCACTGTTCGAGTCACATTGTCGCCACGAACCGATTTACAGCACAAAGCCATCAAATATCAACAAAATTAACAATGCTGCAAATCTTCTCGACTTCTATTAAAATATCTTCAAAGTTGTGCTTAATTATGCTTCGACTATCGAATCATTCAATGGCTTCCAGCTTCTGGCTCCAGACGAAAGCAACATTGTCTCTATTAGATCGCCGCCTCTATTCTCTTTTCATAAAACGTGAAAACTCCTCCCTCCTGCTTTGGAATTCCTTCCGATCTTCGTTCATTTGTTTCGCATACCGATGCCCTTTATATAATCGTTCTGAGGCAAGCAAACGACGTGGCCGTTTCAAATAAAATAATTCCACAGCGAGCAGTTCGATTTTTTCATGGCCACATGGCGCAGCGACTCCTGAGCAGTATACGATTTTTTTGATCGTGGTATACGATATTTTATCTCCATTATACAGTTATTTCATCCCAATCCTGAGCGGTATACGATTTTTTTGATCGTGGTATACGATATTTTATCGCCATTATACAGTTCTTTGATCGCCAATCCTGAGCGGTATACGATTTTTTTATAGTGGTATCCGATTTTTTTTTATCTTGGTATACGATTTTTAATCGTCATTATAAATTCTTTCATCGCGACATGGCGGATTCCTGACCGCGAGTCGCTCTATCATAGGCCAGTTCAATGATTGGCCACCTTTGAGACACCTCTTAGGTATACTAGCCGCTAAAATTAGCGGCGGCCTCTATGAGGTTCGCTGCATAGCTCCAGTGATTAATCCCCACATATAATCCATTTTAGGGCACCAAAAGTTCAGAAAACGAATGTCCCCAAAGTCCAGCTTAAAATTCCATAAGGTTCAAATTCATTGACTCCGTCACAAATCTAATGGATAATAAGATTCAGTTCTAATAATTAATTAAATGCCAATTTCAATTTTTGTAATCTACTAACTGTTACATTTTTCCACTCTATTTCTAATAGATCTGAATCAGAGATGGACTAAGTTTATGACGTCAGGTTTTTAAAAAGATAAATATATTTTATATATGATGTTTCTATCAGATTTGATATTGGTTCTCTTTGGACGTCGAGTTCAAGCACAAGTTTAAAAAAATAAATAGCTAAATTTATTCGTACCTCAATTCTTTGTTGGTTAAAACAGGTTGTATACGAAGCAGTCGACCCTTCAAATTTACACTCATATTTAACGCTGTTTTACTTAAAAATTCATGCCATATTACCAGGCATGAAAGGAAATTGGTAACTCTACTATTATCTCATGCAACTCAGGACACGTGGCAAGTGCCATGCACGATCGAAGAAAATTGGCGAGTCTAATATTGTGTCATGCAACTTAACATGTTGACCCGTCGCATGGCAAAACAGCACATCGCGTGTTTGTTTCATAGTGAAAATCTTATAGGATTTGTTTGTSAAAATCTATTGACAAAATTTAGAATTTTATTAGGTCAAAAGGTGTATATCTATTGTTAATGGGTACATTTAATGATCTTTTAACTATAAATTTTAATGGTATGGTTATCAATTGAAGATGTTAGTATATTTTTAGTCGTCCTTCCAAATCAATGAACTAGATCTATGTTCATAATTTTCTAGCATTTTTAAAAGCTTTTGTTAACCTGTTTACTAATAAACTTAATTGAAATTACAAATTTACTCCACTATTAACTTTTCATCATTTAATAATATTAAATTTACATCTATACCCTTTTACTTATAGTAGCCACATAATTATAATTGTTTCATATTCTTGGCTACTATACCACTATACCAGTTAAATATAAACAACAAGAACATTTTACTACCTTAATACAAATTTGAAGTTGGTTTGTGCGCATATACTATCTTTAAAGTCATATACTATATTGTAAAATCTTTTAAAAATATACTCATATTAGTTTAATTTAAAACTTTTAAAAATATACTCATATTAGTTTAATTTAATGTTCAAATATCTTTAAACCCATATATTATATTATAAAAACTTTTAAAAACATACAAATTAAATAGTTTACAAATAATTTAATTTTTAATATTTATAAAAAAATATCATTTTTAATATTTATAAAAAATTATTATTTTTAAATAATACAAATTTTAAATAATTTTTATTTAAAATTTTAAAATATTTTTCAACTACATATTAATTTAAAAAGTATTAGTCCAGATCCATCTATAAAATCTCAAGAGGTGAAATCTTTAATATTTCCTCAAATTTGGCACTTTAAACATTTCTTCAAGTTTGACATTTTAAAAAAAAAATTGCACCTTTAAATATTTGATCTTTCTAAATGCTTGATATATCTGGAATTTAGATAAATCTAAGATGGTTGTTATTCATTCAAATTAAGAGAGATAAAATCTCTCTAGGTGCAAATCTTTAACATTTCCTCAAATTTGACACTCTAAAAAAAAATTTGCACCTTTAGATATTTGATCTTTCTAAATGCTTGATATATCTAAAGTTTAGATAAATCTAAAGTGATTGTTATTCATTCAAATTATATATATATATATATATATATATATATATATATATATAATATGTTAATGTATTAAAATAATAATAATAAATTAATAAAATAATAAAAATTTATGTCGGTTCATATATATATATATATGAATTGACATAAATTTCTATTATTTTATTAATTTACTATTATTATTTTAATGCATTAACATTGTTTTCAATTTTAATCATTTTCCTTTGAATTATCATTATTATTATTATATCAATTAAGTTATATAATTATCACCCATGTTATTTCCATAACCAAATTCTTGATTCTTAATTTAAATTAAATTATATTTCTTTCTTAAAAATTAATATATATATATATATTATATTAAATTAAATTAAATTATTATCATGATCAATTATATTAATTATATTATTGAATGAATTATTAATTTATGAAATCGTCTTATATATCTACATCTTTTTCAATGGGCTTCTAATAATTGAAGAATCCTTCCCCGCTAGATTGTCATAATATTCCTTGTTCGCTGACCAGATTTTCTTAGCCAAGTATGTTATGTTGCCGCGTTGAAGGGGAATTGTCTCACGATCCTGTTCAACGACCATTGTGTCTCAGCCAAGTATTTTGCCACGTGGATAAGAGAAGCCCAAGTATAGTATTTTGCCACGTGGATAGGAGAAGCCCAAGTATTTTGACTTGGCCCGCAGCAGTGTAATGAGTGGCACTATTCATCCCGCCATGGTTGAATTGTCTGAGAGCTTATCCTTCTCCTTGTAACTGTCGCCGAGTCTGTATATATCCGTTACGTGTCGAGAAGATGCTGACTGTGCCAACTACATGAAATTATACGTGGCGTCCAGGCACGCAGCGAGGATCGATCTCTCTCGATCGCTACGACGGCCAAAGTAGTACATGGCCACGTGGCCTCCAGTCGTACTATGGGACAGCCGTTCTCCAGATTCTCCAAAATAGGGGGCAAGATACTTCTCTAGAACCTCGTTCTACCATGTCAAAAGGTGCCTCAATTTAGTTGTGAATTAGTGCGCTAACAAAGCCATCGAACTAGAGCTAGGAGTCCTTACGAAAAATGGGGATAGTCACATTTGTTTCATCCCTTAACATATCCCCTAGGATCGACGCTTATACCCATCAACTTTTAATTTCACATGAGAAAACACTCGGAGCATCATTCTCCTAGCTTTCAAATGGGAGCTAGAAGGATACATTCCAGTGTTACTTGCATGCAAGCATTTACCCTTGCTTCAAGTTTGGAAGAGCTCAGAGTGATAATGCATAGCCACTGTGGGATTATGGTGAGAATGGGGATTGAAATTGGGCATCCCAGAGAACTAAATCTGACCAGGATCATTTTCCTCATATGTTTGATCTTATTTCTTGGGTTATTTGTCGGTGTCGTATGTGCTTGTCTGTGGAGTGGAATTGCTCATAGGGACTTGGTCCCAAAGGAAGGTTTGAATCTTAGTGCAGGTTGTGTTAGTCTATTTAGATAGCCTTTCTTGAAGCTCAATCTACAATGGGATTCTTCTCAGGTTGCAATTCTTAACTCAGAACCTTTTGGTCTCGTGGAATTTGAGAGCCCTATTAGTGCAAGTCCAACATTAGGGAATTATTTTGGGTTAGTTAATTGTGATATATTTGGAATTTAGGGGACTTTGAGTAGGTGAGTGATCACATTTGGTAGATTGTTTTCTAGTGTTAATCATCACTATTCTTCGTTTATCAGAAGCCTATTGAGGTTAACTTTATGTTTTCCTTCAAGATGGAA
Organism: Picea engelmannii; assembly: GCA_009831015.1. Classification (NCBI taxonomy): domain Eukaryota; kingdom Viridiplantae; phylum Streptophyta; class Pinopsida; order Pinales; family Pinaceae; genus Picea; species Picea engelmannii. The sequence continues at coordinate 271,093 of ML777643.1, forward strand.
TCCTTTTCCTTGTTCTGACATCTCTAGTTTTAAAAGTTTAGAATTATTTAGTGATAACAACTCTTCCTTTGGCTCAAACTCTATTTCTAGGCTGGATTTAACATCTAGGGTTCAAGAGGGACTTTCTCCTTCTCATTGGGCCATAAGAACTTCTCCTGTATGGCCATCCCTCATCCATTTTGGATTGTTGAGGTGCTCAGCATGGAAAACAAAGACATCTCGGAGTTTATAAGAGTCATGTGAAGACATGAGTGAAGAAATATAACACAAACAAGATTAGGACAAGACCTTTGGTGGGAAAAGCCTCAAGCCATATTCTTTCATTGTATTCATTTTAATGATACAAATACATAATACAATAATGAAGCCACTTCAATTTCACTCACATTGACACCTCATCAGGAGATAAGGTAGGAGGAGGGAAATTAGGAATCTAGAAACACACTTAGGATAAAAACTGTATCCTAGCATGTGAAATACAAAGGTGATATACGAGGACTTCATTATTGTATACGAGTAAAGGGCTAACATTCCCCCCCTCAATCATAAGTTTGAACAATAATACCAACAATGCAACATACATTAAAATACTCTCCAAGTCTTCATGTTGAAACTCTTGAGCTAAGCCTCAATGAAAAACTGCATTAAAAAATGTCAAATCTGAAAGATGAAAACTATGGAAAATCACATTGTGTCATCATGTGAGCCAGAATGCCTGCAATTTGTTTACTGATGTGAACTCCAAAATGATGAGAGTGAACCAAGAGAAGTGAATCAACTGCAAGTCCGACACATCCCTGAAAATGCCTAACAACTCAATGAAATTCCAAGCTACAATGTAGAAGGATCCAGTTTTCCTCTATTAGAGGTGAGAAAAAATGTCCACACCATTGCTCTCAAAAAAAAATTCCCTCTGTATGATTTAATTGCAAGTCATTGAACCATAATTCTGCCAAAGTCTACCATCTACAAACTGCAATTGCCCATCTGGACAATTTGATGTTGTTGTTATCGAAACTTTCATTATGACAACCATCTTCAATTTCATCATCAAATCCCCCCTTTGTAAGCTAAAAGGAGAGACCACAAGTGGTTTCATGAATAATCTTCACTTAATTTTTTAACTCCCCTCTTAAGGTGCATGAGAGTTATATTTTGTTGCAAGGCACATCTTTACTCGAGTTTGAATTCTTCAATAAGACTGAAATAATCGCTTGGTTGTAGATGACCATTGCCAAGGATCGATCCACTGATAGTGATTTTTTAATCTTACAATTTTGTTTCTCTTGGAACATTTATCTGACATGTGATTCTCCTTGACATAATTCTAACAAGGATGGAAATCAAAACACTGATTCTCCATGTGACCAACTCGATTACAATGTTGGCACTTCACATTCTGATGCTTAACTCAAACAGGTGAAGTAAAAACTTCTTGAAGGAATCCAACACTTTGGAACTGGATTGGTCAGGAATAATTATAAATATGAAAGATAACTTCTTTGTCATATTGAAGTCCTTTTCTATGCTTGTTGTAGCTGATTTCTTCCCAAGATTTGATGATGGGCTTGGAAAGATTGCACTGAACGTGATCATGTTGAACTTGAAAAACTTCATCTTCATCTACATCTGGAGTTGTCTTGTTGAGTTGCTCCTTCACTGATTGTTGATCATCATCATAGAGAGGATTGTTTTGAACAAAAACTAGCTCAGAACACTTCATTGGTTGTTGATTTTAGAGATCTATCAACTCGTCATTTAGTAGTTGGGATTGTGCTTGAAGAATTCTAGTTTTAGCTTGCATCACATGCATATAAGTTAGCATTGATTGAAGTGTATCTATGTGAAGTATGATTGTATTATCTTTAACAATGTTTTTTATAGTGTTCAAAAAATCTAATAATTCGAGACTTCAGTCCATTTGAAAACTTGAATGATGTCTTCTTGTAACTCGTTCACTTGAAATTTACATTCACTTGCACTTCTTCACATTCACTTGAATTTGCTTGCTTGAACTTGTTTCCTTGAACTCACTTTCATGTACATCACACTCACTTGAACTCTACGCTTGTTTGAACTCTTTTGCGTACTAGCACTTCATGCTCGCTTGAACCATTTTCTCATGCTCACTTGATTGTTGTTTCCGACAAGTTGAAGGTGTCAGTTACTACTGAAAATGCACCCAAACTTGTGATTTTACAATGATTTGACAGGTGCAACAATTGAAATTTGGACTCAAAAAAATAGAGGGTGTTAGGGTCAACCAAGAATGCACCTAAAAAATACAATTCAATTTGATTTCAAAGATAAAAGTAAACTTACAAAATAACTATTTGCAAGTTACAATTAATTTTGATTCTGAAGTTGAATTGGTCTTCAAATTTGAATGTGTTGTCGATGCTTTTGAGTCCAATTCTCCTTTGATTACAAGTTTGATTTGTTCATGTTGATGTGATTTGATTGCTTGCAGAGGCTCGATTACATGTGCTTGATTGACATTAATTTGTGTGCCTTGAACTCTGTGTGTTGCATTAAATGATGATTGCAAGTGATTATGTCAAAACTAGACATAAAAATCATAAATCAACCATGAAAATGTTCACCATTGCACACTAGACAAGGTGTACCTAAGGTCCCCTTATTCAGATTTCAGGCAGATCTAGGAAACAAACAAAAAATGAATCAATTTTATTAATAAGTGTGGCCCATGAAGATTTTCAACCACGGGGGCTTCACCTTTTTTACCAATATCTTATCACATCCATTCATAAAGAGGGTTTTTAAATTGTGAAAAATAAAGTCAATATATTGTAGGTCACGTTCATTCATAAAGAGGGTTTTTAACTTGTGAAAAATAAAGTCAATATATTGTAGGTATTGGGGGGGGTGTGGGGTCTTAGAGGGTTTATAGGTATTTGGGGGTATAAAAAGGGATATCTTGTAAAAATAGGGGTTTCTTTTAATGGAAAGATATATTGGGAGGAGGGTTCAAAAAAAGGATTTTGGGAGGTATTTATCATTATATAGTGAAGTTAGGGGTATTCTTTAATATCCCATGAATGGAGACACTATGTCAAGGGTTCATTGAATGAAGACCCCATGTTTTCAACCGTGCTTCTATTTCCCTATCAGTTAAAAAAAATGGACTTCTAATCATAACAATACAATCAACATTTTTACAAATTGAATACCAATTACAATGGTTAAACAATATCCCATAACTACACGTTGTGCAACATTACCCTCATCTCAATGTTTCAAGCTCATCCCTTACAAAACAATAGATATCCATGCCTTTTACATAAAAAATGATATTGTGTCTTGTATATTTTTCCATATACTTCAAAACTTTCACAATGTCACTGTGTATTTCAACATGTTTTAGAGACTAGATAACCATTCCCTCCAAATCTGGCCCTACCACATATACTTCATTGCAATTACTGAAATCTTGCGCACAATTTTGTATATAAAGTGAGGAAATTTAACGTAATATATCTCCCTCTTTTTTAATAAGTTTCACAAGTGCATAATGGGTAGTTCTCATTCCAGCTATGCAGATTTTGTTCAGATCTCATTTCAATTGGCTTGACCTTGTGGTAGCTTGATGAGAAGACACATTTGTGAAAATCGACCAAAGAGATTGTTGATCTTTGGACGCGTGTGAGTGGTTTTCTTTTCTTCGCAGTTTTCTAGAAAATCTCTAGATCTATAATCGATATCTACAAGGAGCAATCTCATATGGTTTCTTGCATGAACATGACGATGCTTCTGTCCAAAAATTTTGTCGCTACAGAACCCCTTTCACCTGAATGTTCAAGTCTGCGATCTCGACCAAAACAAATCCATACCTTATCCCGAAGACATTGTATGGGTTCACCTGAATAGCTTTACAAACAAAATTTGAAACTTATGCCAAATGAGTTAGCCTCTTACATGAACAGGTTTTATAACAATAAAAAAAAAGCAGCCACCCATACCAAGAAACAGATTGGATTGCTTAAAATTGAGATCAATTGGAACTATCTCTTGTCTTTGCCTTATACATCCATGTAATGATTTCCACATAGCACTCCCATGGTGTAAAAAAAGATGCTATGGAAAACTAATATAGTTTTCTTCAGTCCCTAAGACTTATAGTGCTATGATACCAATTGAAGAAATATAACACAACAAGATCAGGACAATAGTTTTGGACAAAAAGGATTCAAGTAAAATTCTCTCATTTTATTCATTTTCATTTTGATGATACAAATATATAATACAATAATGAAACCACTTCAGTTGCTCTCACATCGGCACCTCATAAGAAGATAAGGTAGGAGGAGGCAAATTAAGAATTTAGAAACACATTTAGGATAAAAACTATATCCTAACATGTGAAATACAAAGGTGGTATACTAGGACTTCATGATCGTATATCAATAAGAGGCTAACAATGAATAAGTCATCAATTTCAACAAGAAAGCCTTTCTTTCAATTTTTTCAAAGATAAATGAAATCAAGCATAATTATATATCCCAATGCGCAACATTATAAATATATTGGTTCACCAAAAGAAAAGGATAAGCATCCTTGAAGCAGATTGTAACATGTTGAGGAACCTGGTTCCAAATCTTTGTAAGGATACTTTGTCTTCATCTTCCAATGAAGAAGAAACAACCCATCAACTTAAGGAGCCAATGGACATTGAACAACATAATTCTCTTCCCTCTAACGTGGGTCAAATGAAAGCAAATAGCGACCATGTCTTCCATTGAATCTTATTTATTTCAAAGTTATTAGAATTTTAAGAGCTTTTCTTAAGCAAGTCACAAGCAATTTACAGTGATAATTTTAAAGATTGAAATTTATTTTAAAATGTAGAAACTTGGGAAAATCTTACTAGTCCCTAATATGCAAACTATAAATGTTTGGTGATATTTTTTTTTTAAATATTGAAATTTCTAAGGATTTTATATAGTTTGTATAAAATTTTGACAATTTTTAAGGTAAAATAATTCTATCCTATAAAATTTGGGCAAAACACTTTTAGAAAAGATGGAAATTGACAAATCCTTTTTGGGAAAAAAACATGGAAAATTATCCCATGAATAATATATAATCCCTAAAATTTTCTCTACAAACAAGAACACTTGAAATATATTTCATATAGTTTGATTTGAAATAATTATTGTAATGACAGAGAACTGCTTAGTTTTGTTTCTTGAAACTTTGGATAGTGTTATATAACCAATGTTATCTTTGCTATAGCCCCTTATTAATATAATATTTTTGTTATAGTGAAAAAAATAAAACATTATAATACAATTTTTATATTTAAATGATGAGTTTTACTAACATTATGCTATAATACAATTTCTATATTTAAATGATGAGTTTTAATAACATTATGTTACAATTGAATGATGAGTTTTAATGATGGTGATGGGACATCCTTTCCTAAACAATATAAATTCAAATAACAAATTTAATAAAAAAATATTCAAAACATGTATATTTTAAATTTATAAATTTTTAAAAATACATTTTTTTATTTTTTTAGGTGGTAAATTTATCATAATTTAGTGGTCAATTGGCACTAAGGATAGTTATTATTGACTACTAATTAAATTTATATCAATAACTAAAAATATAATTAAATTTGCTAAATTTCAAAAATTAAATACATTATATATGGTATTAGTCCCTACCAAAGGCTAGCACTATAATAATTGATTCATCACCGACCTTCAATTACTTTTCCTTCGACTAAAAATGTTTTTTTGCTTCTCAAAGTTATACATAGGAAAAGTAAAATAGTTATATTTTGTAATATTTTAATTTTTTATATTTAAAAAACTATTGGCTAATAAGTTGGAACTCTTATTGCCGAGTTGTTTTAGTCAATCCTAAGTTTCGATTCTATTATATCTTCATATATTCATCACTGTTGTTTTTGAGGTCTTTAAATAGGATATGACACAATACATTTTTTTCAATCGTGTACAACCTAAGTTTATTGAAGCTCTTTCTCAAAATGACAATGATGCATTTTATAGATTTTGCATCTATTGATTGAGCTCATTAAATTCATGTATGTTGAGTGAATAGATGTGGATTGTCATGTTGTATTAACAATTATACAATGTCAATGAATAAATCATCTGAATATTGATCTGTCACATTCCTTCTGCTTGCCTCAACCCTATCCTCACCACCTCACCACCTCATTGTCGTGTTGACACAACTATTCTCAAATTAATTGTTAGTCACTAGAGTATTTACAATGTACCGAACTCGAACCATATATAGTTACAACATGACCCTCTCCTTGTGCTCAACTGGTCTTGCACTAGCGGTCCTACAATTATAAGCTAGCTTGCCTTACTTGTTAATTAAAGAATATGTAATATACCAGATATAAAAAGTATGTAGAACATAAATAAAATGCTAGAAATGGCAGAATAACAACAATATAACTAGAATAATCACCGCAATAACACTGAAATGATATAAGAATAACAACAAAAATAACACTTTGATTTTGAGAGCAATGTTCATGGACCTCTTCGAGGGGGCAACCTCCAGTCGAGCAGAGCTCTATTACAATAATCTCCAAGCTAGGGTTCTCATATCCTCGAATCCTATTTATACTAAATATGTTTATCAAAAGAAGCATCTAGAGGAAGATCCTTCTAGAAGAAGAAGTTTCTATTAGGTCTTCTTACATTCGACTTATTCTATTTTATTGCAAGGCCTTATTAATATTGACCTTTATTACATCCGAATATATTGTTCTACCTATGTGCGGATTATGACCCTAACATGTCCTCCCCCTTAAAAACAACCTTGTCCTCAAGGCTTGAAATGTGGAAATTGTTGCAGAATGGTAGCTGGTTCCCAAGTGGCATCTGTTGGAGTTGTATCTTTCCACTGGATTAACACTTCCTTGATGGTTCTTTGACGTAGGCGACGCTCACGTTGGTCCAAAACCGCTTGTGGCTATAGCCAAATGGATCCTTCTTCAGCTAACTTGGGAAGGTTGGTTTGAATTTGACACTTAGTTCTGATCACCTTCTTTAAGAAGAAAACATGAAAAATAGGTTGTAGCTTCGAATGACTAGGAAAAGATAATTGATAGGCCACCTGTCCCACACGCTTGAGAACTGTATAAGGACCATAAAATTTGGGCGCTAGCTTCTGACAATGCTCGTCCTTGAGGGAATTCTGCTTGTAAGGCTGCAGGCGAAGAAACACCTGATCCCCTTCTTCAAATTGACGTTCAGAGCGACCTTGATCTGCTTGTTGCTTCATGTGATTTTGTGCCATGACCAAATTATCTTTGAGGGTACGAAGAATAGTCTCTCGAACTGTAAGTGTTTGGTCAACCGCCTGGACCTTCGAGACACCAGGTAAGTATGAGAGAACTGAAGGTGGCTTCTGCCCATATACCACTTCAAAAGGAGTCATGCATGTAGTTGTATGGTATGAAGTGTTGTACCACCATTTAGCTAGGGGTAACCATTGAGCCCACTGATTTGTCTTTTCTGAGGTAAAACACCTCAAATATGTTTCCAAACACTTGTTGACAACTTCAGTTTGACCATTAGTCTGGGGATGATAAGTTGTACTGAGATACAACTGGGTGCCTTGTAGCTTGAACAATTCTTGCCAAAAATTTATTGTGAAATTTGGGTCGCAATCAGAAACAATAGAGTGTGGCATGCCATGAAGCTTGAAGACCTGATCCATGAAAATTTGAGCCACCGTGGATGCTGTAAATGGGTGTTGAAGAGCGCAGAAATGAGCTTACTTGGAAAGGAGATCAACAACCACCATGATGACTGATTTATTTCCTGATTTGGGTAAGCCTGTAATAAAATCCATAGAGATGTCCTTCCAAATAACAGGTGGAATTGGGAGCGGTTGTAGTGTGCCCGGAGATTTAACTGTTTATCCCTTTTTGCATTGACACACATCACATTCGACGACAAAATTACGAATGTCCTATTTCATACCATCCTAGAAAAAAGAACGTTTGACCCTGTCATAGGTTTTGGTGAACTCGGAGTGCCCTGTTGTCGGTGTAGCATGAAGCTCAGAAAGTACCGTGGATTTAAGCTTTGATTGTTTACTTAAATACAAACGACCTTTGTATTGAAGCTCATCATGGAGCCAAGAGTACCCTGGGGGAGTTGGAGCACTGGACTGCAATTGTTGGATCAGCTGCGAACTTTTGGGGATCTTATATCCATTCCTGACGAACGGCTTGGAGCCAATCTGGTACAATGAAGGAAAGAGAAAAAAGGGATCCTTCATCTTTATATTTGTGGGAAAGTGCATCCACAACCACATTTTCTTTGCCTTTCTTGTAAATGATCTCATAATCATATCCAAATAGCTTAGTTACTGATTTTTGTTGCTCCGGGGAGGAAATGCGTTGTTCCATAAAATACTTGAGGCTTTGATGGTTTGTCTTAATTTGGAAGGGTTTCCCCAATAGATAAGGGCGCTACAAAGCAACGACATGTAGAATAGCCAACATTTCCTTTTCATAGATAGATTTTCCCAGATTTATTTCAGATAGTTGCTTGTTGGTAAAGGCCAAAGGTCGACCCTCTTGCATAAGGACGACACCAATTCCTTTCCCTGAAGCATCACATTCCAAGACAAAGGCCTTTGTGAAACCAGGAAGGGCCAGGACTGGAGTGGTGCACATGGCCATCTTCAAGGTTTGAAAATCTTGAGTAGCAGCTGGAGTCCAAGTGAAAGAGTTCTTTTTTAGGAGAACAGTGGGAGGTGATGCAATCTTTCTATGATTCTTAACAAACTTGCGATAATAACATGTTAAGCCCAGAAATCCACGCAAGCTTTTGAGATTCTTTGGGTGAGGCCATTCTTCCATAGCTTCAATATTTTTAGGATCCACCCTGACACCATCCTTGCCAACCAGATGAACCAAGTACTCTACTTCTGAGGTGCCAAAAGCACATTTAGATTGTTTCAGGAAAAGTTGGTGATGAGAGAGTAGACGAAGAACTTGATTCACATGAGCAAGATGTTCTATCTAGGTCTTTCTATAGATGAGGATATCATCAAAGAAAACTAAGACAAAATGACAAAGAAAAGGATGGAAGACATGATTCATGAGGCTTTGGAAGGTGGAGGGGGCATTACACAAGCCAAAGGGCATGACCAAAAACTCATAGTGGCCCTCATGAGTTCTAAAGAGGTAATATTGGGGATGTCTGCCTCTTTCATATGTATCTGGTGGTAGCCTGAACAAAGATCAAGTTTAGTAAAGAATTGGGTGCCACTCATTTCATCCAGGAGGTCATCAATGACAGGAATGAGAAATTTGTCTTTAATGGTAAGTTTTTTGAGGGCACGGAAGTCAGGACACATTCGCCAAGAACATTCTTTCTTCAGGACCATGCCCACAGGAGAAGAGTAGGGGGGCATACTAGGGCGGATAACACCTGCATTAAGGAGTTCCTGGACAATTTTCTCAATTTCATTTTTTTGGGAAAAGGGGTGACAATACAGACGGATATTGGGAGGAAGGCTTCCGGGTACAAGGGGAATGGAATGATCATGAACACCACGTGAAGGAGGGAGTCCCTGGGGAGTGGAAAAGACCACTTGGTGTTTATAAAGGATTGTTTGGAGGTCTTGTAGCACCGAGGGTGTTTTTGTTGCTTGTATGGCATGGAGTTGAGAAATAACACCAGAATGACCCTTTTTGAGCATCTTTTCCATGCGATGGGAACTAATGATCTCAGGTGAACCGACGGTGATGCCCTGGAACTTATATTGGTGGCCCTCCTGGTCAAATTGCATGGTTAATTCCTTAAAATCAATGAGAATGGGACCCAAAGTCCTTAGCCAGTCTGCACCCAACACAATGTCACAACCGCCCATGTCGATAGCAAACATATGATATTTCAGGTGATAATCACCAATTTGGAGACACGCATTTTCACAACGTCCTCCACATTTCATGGAGACACCATTGACAATCATGATTTGGAAATTATTGATGGCATGGATGTAGCAATGAGTTTCTTGGGCAATGCGGCAATGAATAAAATTATGGGTGCTTCCACTATCAACCAGAATGATGACCTTCTGATGCTTGATGTAACCGATTAGCTTGAGGGTTTGGGGAGCGAAGAAGATAGTGAGAGAATTGAGGGAAATGACCGGTTCTACTTCAGGAGGGTCTAAGGGAGGGGTTATGTTGGGGGTTTCAGGTGACTCAGACACAAGGGGAGTTTCAATATCCTCTTCTGAAATATCCTCGGAGATGGCCATAAACAACTTTTGGTCCTTACACTTGTGGCCCAGGAAATATTTGTCATCAAAATTATAACAAAGGCCTTTGAGTTGGCGTTCAACCATTTCAGCCCTGGTCAATTCTTGGATCTTTAGTGGAGCGGAGGGAGTAGTGGGATTTACTGGTTTAGGGTGAGGGATAAAGGAGGGTTTCCGGTTTTGAGAAGATACAACCTATTGTGCTTCTTTATCTCTTTTAGTAGGCTCCACTAAACTCTGAGGCCGAGCCATGAGGACATGGGCCTGAATCTCATCCTTGAGGCCACTGATAAAACATTCTTGGAAAAAGGCATCAGACATGCCCTCTGTCTGAAAAGCTAGGCGCTCAAAGGCAGCTATAAAGTCTTCCACTGTTCCTGATTGTTTCAACTTTGTCAAACGACCCAAATGGTTGGTGTTAGTGTCAAAGTGTTCATACAACTCTGCCACAAAGTGTGTCCAAGCAATATACCCTTGACGAGAAGTTTTTCTCCATTGCCACCATTGCCAACGTTCTTGATCTAGATGGAGAACACCATACCGAAGTTTTTCCAAGTCATCGGTAATGTTGTATAAAGAGAAATAATGTTCCATTTGGGTTACCCAACTAGTGGGGTTCGAGCCATCAAATTTGGTCACATCCACTCACGGAAGGCGTAGGTCACGTTGAAAGTGATGGTTGTGAAAGTTATGGGAATGAGAGGAATGTTCACCTTTAGTATGTGGAGGTGAGGAAGAGGAAGGGTTATCTGTAGGGATATGCAGTTTGGTGCAGAGTGCCGAAAAGATAGATTCAAGATGGGTGGTGAGGTCTTGTTTGGTTTCCTCCATTGAGGCCTGCATGGTTGTATTGATGGTGGCAACATTGGCACTGAGGTGTTTCACTTATTGTTGGGTCTCAATGAGACTAGATTGCAAGGTGTTGAAGCGAACTTCCAAGTCTTGGCTACGGGTATGGGCCATGAGGATGGGGGAACTGAAAAGGGTTAGGCGGGGTAAAAAAATTTGCCAAAAAATTATATGTATGAATGTGATAAGGGAGAAGATATGAATCCAATGGAATAGGTCTCAAATAATGGTGAAAAAAATTCCAGATGTTTTTTTTTTTTTTACTACACCTGCGAAGTTATACTCTGATTTGAAGAATACTGTAGAGAGGAAATTCCCAAATTCTTAACCATAAATAGATGTGTATTTACTTGGCAACCCTAACACAGTTGCACGATAATAGATATTGTTTGTTTTAATTTGTTTATGTTTCTGTCCCCAAGGGTTAGGTATTCAAGGGTTCTACAGACAAAGGTTTTCCATGTGCTATAGCTCTTTGATATACGTGCGGGGTCCAACAGTAGTATTCGACCCAATATCTCAGGGCACTAACTAAGGAGGATAGACCGTACCCTTAGCCATACTACCCGACTACCCAGGTACTAGAGAGTATCTTCTCGAGTGTTGTTCTCGGTGGCACTATAGCAGTCATGCGGCCGATCAATTAATCTAAAGAGGGCTTCAGGAAATCTAGGTCGATCCATACACAGGTGTTGTCTGATGCGCTACCACTCGAAAGGGTACCAACAGGGGTTACAAGGGTGGCCAACAGATGTGCGCTTAATAACCACTTGTATTTCCTGCGTATATGAATCCCTCAACCACGGGTTTATGTGTGTAACGACAGATTTCTGTGGCTTAAAGACGCCATAATACATATCTACCCTGAAAAAAAAATTACCCACAATTTCTGCCAAGGATAGTGTTCTGGTACCACTTGTAATATACCAGATATAAAAAGTATGTAGAACAAAAATAAAATGCTAGAAATGGCAAAATAACAACAATATAATTAGAATAATCACCACAATAACACTGAAATTATATACGAATAACACAAAAATAACACTTTGATTCTGAGAGCAATGTTCACAGGCCTCTTCGAGGGGACAACTTCCAGTCGAGCAAAGCTCTATTACAATAATCTCCAAGCTAGGATTCTCATACTCTCGACTCCTATTTATACTAAATATGTCTATCAAAAGAAGCATCTAGAGGAAGATCCTTCTAGAAGCAGAAGCTTTTATTAGGTCGTCTTACATTCGGCTTATTCTATTTTATTGCAAGGCCTTATTAATATTGACCTTTATTACATTTGAATATATTGTTCTACCTATGTGCGGGTTAGGACCCTAACAACATAAGACTAGTGTGTGTCGAGCCTGGTTATATTCTTTCTCCAGTTTGAGTAAGACATGGCTAACTAACTCTCAATCAATGAGAAAATAGAAATGATGGGGGAAAAAATATCGAAGTGACCTCTCAGATGTTTCGGGGCTCAACCAAAGAAGGTTTCTTCAATGCTCGAGGCCTCCTCCTCCTACTCTAGATGCTTAGAGCGAGCGACCTCCTTCTCCTTCTCTAGATTGCAATACAAAGTGATAAGCTCTCTGTTATACTATTTAAACCACTAAAAAAAATATTAGTTTAAAATAGGTACACAACAATTTCGATTCTAGAGAACAATCTATACTTTTCTAACTTGTTTTTAACATCATACTCATGCATTCATTGAAGTAGAATCTTTGCAATGTATGTTGCATATGCTACAATAAGAAATGCAATGGTATTCATCTATGTTGTAGGTGGAAAACTAACTGAGTGCAGGCTAGGCAAGACCTAGATTCATTCCTCGAATTCAAGTGGGAAGAGGGAGTCTCTTTATTATGATAGCCAGGGTATTTCAAGCATATCATAGCAGGGATAAATAACCATAAGTCATAATTTACCAAAAAACGAAAATCCTGAAGAAGACCACAACATCCAATCCAGCTACTACTAGTATATTATAAGTTTTAAACCTGTGAAGTAAAGCAATGCATATAGATTCTTAAGAAAAACAAAAATTAATCAATGGCTCATTCACATAGTACACAGAGATTTATACTGGAAACCCTCAATCGGGAAAATATTTCTTATATTCATTATATCGAATTTCGCCATTCACCATTCACCATATAATATATACAATATTTTTAGGTATTCCATAGATACAAAAACCCTAATCCCTTAATCTGGGATTCATTTAGAAAACCACTAAAAATAACAAAATCCGCTAAAAATAACAAAAACTGCCCAAAAAAATAAATCAGGGCATTGCCCTGAATGCGGCGCGTAACCAGGGGGGGCCATACCTGGCCCCCCCTGGGACCCCCCTAGGAAGCGCTCGACACACACGACACAATGAGAACTACTAGAGGGATCGTCATATGCAGTTTTCGAATCTGGCACGCCCACAAACACACATGCAAAGAATATAACAAATACCCAACATTCTCCCACTTGTTGTTTTCTTTGCATCCAGGGTTCCACAGGATTATATAGTCAACAATCCAGGGCAGTAATGCCCATTGTTATTTTTTTTACAGAAATGGATAGAAAATTTGTATAGATTTAGGTATGACAAATAAGCTACCGGGTGCTTTACATTCCAGAGTAGAACAATGTATGGGGATGCTTGTTCACTCAAAAACCTCAGGTTCTTAGTACAAAATTCCAAAGGGTAGATGGATTCCCTGAGGGAGAACGAAGTGCTTGGCTTAGCCGTCGCAGACTGAAACATAAAATGAAACAAAAATAAGAAGTAAATAGACTGAAACATGGAATGGGCATTCTAGTCTTCGTCTGAACTGTCCTAGGGTTTTGTATCTTTGGCCCAGGCTTTGGAAAGCTCCTCGACCTTCGCTTCCAGCTTGCTGACATGGTGTTGTAGAGTTTCTAGAACCTTTTCCATACCATTGAATTTAGCTTCGACATCATTGTTCACATATTCTCTGATCGATTTGAGTTCTTGGTTCAGTGACTCCCAGCAGTTTGCTCCAACTATATCCATGTTGAGCATTATATTGGACTACTCCTTGGCTTGAATCTTGATCCTGTCGAGCTTGGATTGCAACTCAGAGAGTCTTTATTCCATCGTGGGCTCTGGATTGGAGGATGAAGCCATTTCTTTTCCCTTCTCTTGGACCACAAAATCGTCGGAATGAGATAGCTGCTCTGAGAGGGGAAGAGATGGGGTTTTGTTTCCCAGGCTGCAAAGATTTATAACAGGTCTAGTCTGTGGTGTCACATGGGCCACGGAGGTGTCCCCATGCCTTCTCTGTACTTCATATCTTAGTCTGATTTGGTTTTGCCTGCAAGTGGGGGTGTGTTGTCCTGAGAAGTACATCCGAATCTCTTCTGCGGTGGGAAGAATTGGCATCAACATGACCAGGGGTGTGGATTATGATTGGGGATTACGGGATTTGGGTGTACCTGTAGTATTCATTTACTTGGATCGATCCCTTGCTCAAGAGTGCTCGCTTGTTGGCTTTGACGTCTGCGAGATTATTGAGATCTCTTAGGATATGGAAGACTTTAGTTGATCTGAAATTGGAAAGGAGGAGAATAATCTTCATGTAGACTTGGGCTAGCAGAAGATTTTTTGGTTTCTTTTTTAACGCAATGGCCTGAATTATGATCCTGGAGTCTCCGAAAACAACGAGGTTTTGAACGTTATGTTCAATTGCCAAATTTAGACTTTGCCACAGGGCTAGGATTTCAGCTTGGTTGTTGGTGTTCGTTCCGAGTCCCCAGGCGGAGGTTAGGTCTATGTTGCCGAGCGGATCTAATAATACACCCCCTCCTCCTGTCACTCCAGGATTCCCTTTCGAGCCCCCATCATAGTAGAGACAGTGTTCTTCCAGGGAGGAGCGCCATTTGATAAATTCTTACTCCATTCTGATTTCCCATCTTTCTTTTTGGGGAATTGTGGGGGTCTCTCTGCTTGAATGGTTAGGGATAATTTCTTTGAGCCAGTTGTCCTCTTCCTGATTTAGAGGCTCAGAGTTCTTGAGATTCTGTTTGGTGTTCAGGGCTTCTCCCATCATGACTTTTATTTTTAGAGCGATCTGAGGCGGAGTTCTGCTTTTCTCATGAAAGATTATGTTGTTCCTTTCAAGCCAAACTTTCCAGAAAAGGATCTTGGGGAGCCACACCCAATAAGTTTTCAGGAGGTTCTTTTTCCTCAGTGGAAACTGGGCCAGAGTCTTCCACTTTCTTATCAACTCGGTCAAAGAAGAGAGGAGTTGAGTTCTTACTAAGTTGATGAAATGCGACCAGACCTCTCTTGTGAACCCACATTCGATGAAGATGTGGTTTGCAGTTTCTTCGGCCTTCAGACACAACGGGCAATGAGGAGGACCTTCCCAGCCTTTCTTCTTTAAAGTATCACTGGTCAGAGCACTTTTGTGATTCAATGTCCAATTGAACATATTGATTTTGGGAATAAAGGGGTAATTCCATATTGTTTTCCAAGGAGTTGGATCTGGGGGAACAATGGGTATTGCTTGAATCTCCTTGTAACCAGCCGCAACAGTATAATTCCCCGTGGAGCTCCCCCATCTTCATTTGTCTTTTAAATTTGCCTTTCAAGGTGACTTTCCTTGGAGTGCTTCCAGGAGGGAATTGGCTTCCATCTACAGATTCACAGGGTAGTCTCCAAGTGACCACTTTTTCCAGTGTGAGTTCTCACCTTCTCCCCATTCCGAAATGTCCCAAATTGTTCTGTAGTTGTTGCTTTGCAGCCAATTTTTTATATTCTCAGTTCCTTCCATTTGGTTCAAAGGCTTTGAACTGAGGATAGAGTCCTCCCAGATCTTGATCTTCTTTCCATTGACGAGTATCCAGGTGAGTTTTCCTTTTAGGTGATCGAGAGCTCTTAAGCAGCGAGAAAAAATCGGGGAGCCTTTCGAGACCTTTGGGGGGCAATCCAGGCATCTATCTCTTTTTCCCAGGAAGTATTTTTTGTAGAGGGTTCTCTTACTCCAGGTGTTTTTCCCCGAGACTAACTACCATATAATTTTGGCCCACATTGCTAGGTTTTGGGTGGCCACATCTCGAATTTGTAGACCACCTTCGAGGAGAGGATTTTTTATCTTGTCCCAACTGACAAGATGGATTTTCCTTTCATTGTTCCTTCCTCCTTCCCAAAGGAATCAATGCATCATCCCATCGATTTTGAGCGTTATCGTTTTGGGGGCTAGAAGGATTGAGTTTTGGTAAAGAGGAAGGCTGGTAAGGACAACCTTCATCATAACTACTTTACCTGCCAAATTAAGCCAATTTTCTCCCCAAGACTGTATTCTGAGCTTCAACTTGTCTAGGAGAGGCAGCTAGTGTTTTACTCTGGGGGTAGACTTGAAAAGAGGGACTCCCAGATACTTGATTGAATCCCAGTTGATAGTGCCATCCATTCCTAGGGTCCTAGATATGTCATTGATTTCTCTGATTGTGCAATTCCAACCATAGATCTTACTTTTATGGAGACTTATTTCACTGCCTGAAGCTTTATTATACTTTTCTAGCTATGTTTTGAATCTCCTTGCAGTATTGTTGTTGGCTTCACCAAGGAAAAGAGTGTCATCGGTGAACTGTGCATGGTTGATGTGTTTGACATTGTGAGCCATTTTTATTTCTGAGAGAGATCTGTTCTGGAGGTAGTTGTCTAATTGGAAGCTAAGAACAGGGGCTTGGATGGAGTAGAGAAGTGGGGATAGGGGGTACCCTTGTATTAAGCCCCTTGTAGCTTGGAAGAATTCTGAGGGCCGGCCATTTACCAATGGAGCAATCTAGGGGCGTGAGATGCATGCCTCGACCCAATTTATGAATCTTTTTCCAAAGCCTAGTTTGTGCATCACAACAAAAAGGAAGTCAAGCCGCACTTTATCAAAAGCATTAGCGAGATCAAGTTTAACTATCATACCTTTCTCTTTTCTCTGGCAGCTGGAGTGGATGGCCTCTTGGACCAGGATGATATTATCCATAATTTTCCTTCCTTTTATGAATCCTCCTTAATTTTCCAAAATAATTCTTGGGAGCATATTTGTGAGTCTATTGGCTATAATTTTGGTGATGATCTTATAGCCTGTGTTGCACAAGGAGATGGGGCAGAATCTGTTGAAGGAGTTGGCTCCTTTTTCTTTTGGGATTAGAGCTAGGAAGGAAGAGTTGGTACTTCCTCCCAGCTTAGTACAGTTTTGCAACTTCTTTACCATTCTTAGGAGGTCTTTTTTAATAATTGGCCAACAGGAGTTGTAGAAGCGGGTTGTGAATCCATCCGGACCGGGCGCTTTGTCTGGCTCCATTTGTTGTAAGGATGATCTTATCTCTTGCATGCTTATTGGGGCAGACAACTTTTGGTTCTCAGCATTCGCTACCATTTCCAACACCGAAGAGAGGGGGTAGCTCATCAGATCTAAGGGGTCAGCTTCCGGGGCAGTGAACAGATCTTTGAAGAAGGAGTGAGCAAATTTTTTGATTTCCTCGAAGTCTTTGATGATTTGGTCCTGGGAATTTATTTCAGTGACCGTGTTGAAGTTCTTCTGAGCCTCCACTTGCTTGTGGAAGAAGGTGGTATTTTTGTCCCCTGCTTGTAGCCAGAGGCTTCTTGATTTCACTCTCCAATATTCTTCTTCTGATATGTATGCTTGGTGGAGGGATTTTTGCAGGGAAACCTCTTGGGTAAGAGAGTCTTGGTTCAGGGGGGAGTCTTCTAGTTCTTGTTGGAGGTGATCCAGGGATTTTTGGATTCAGAGCTTCTCAGAGGAAGGGGATCAAATATTTTTTTCCCAGGCTTTGAGTTCCTTTTTTAGCACTCATATTTTTTCTTCCCAGACGTAGAAGGGGGAGCCAGTCGTCTTTCTATTCCAGGACTCAGAGACGGCCTCTTGGAATCCTTCTAGATTTGTCCAAAGGGGGCTGAAATGGAACGAGATAGGTCCTAGGTTTTCTCCAGGGTCAAGAGTTAGCAGGATGGGTTTATGATCTGAGGTATAGTGTGGAAGGATTTTCGAGGTGGCTAGGAGGCCAAGGGTCAGAAAAGAGGTGTGAACTAGGAATCTGTCCAGACAGGATGCAATGTGTCCTAGGCCTAAGCACTTTTTGGACAAAGTGTATTTCCCCCGGGAGGGCTTGACATCCTCCAGATCCTATTCTATCATAAGTTCTTCCACCCACTCTCTTGCTGAGTCATGGACTGGCGAGCCTCCTTTTTTTTCCATAGCAGAGAGGGTTACATTGAGGTCGTCGATAATCACTATATTTTTAGTGGCATGCCTCCTTAGGAAATATTTTAGTGAATCTCAGTAGGTCTTGTTTTTTGACAGTAATACAGGGACATAGAGGTTAAACAGACTTACCTGGTGGCCCGAGTCTTTATGGAGAAGTTTGGTGAAGATCCAGTGTGTGTTGCAGTCTTCTTCAATCAAATCCATTTTTGAGTTGTCCTAGAAAGTGCCTATTCCTCCAGAGGCACCTCTAACACTTACAACTTTCCCTGATCCTTTTTTCCAAAATGATTTACTGGCTCGAAGGAGGGCAACTTCCTCCAGTTTGGTCTCCTGGATTAGTAGAACTTCGGGCCTTATCATTTGAACCAAATCTATTAGGGATTCTTCCTTTATTTTACTTCCAAGCCCTCTACAGTTCCAGGAGACGCACTGCATTACTTACCATTTTGGGGGTTGGTGGCTCCTTTCGAGGCCCTTCCTTGTTTCCTTGTATATCTGGTACAAATCATTTATGGGATAGTGTGTTGTGAACCTTGCACTATATCTCGGTAGGACTGCTCTTCTCTTTTATTTTTCTCAGGCTTCCTTCCTCTGGAGGGCCTCTCTGGGGTTCCATGGGAGATATTTGTATCTGAGGCGCTACCATCCATATCTCCTTCAAATTCTGTAGTTAGGGGGATGTGATTGTCTTGTGCTTCCAATAGGTCTTCTTTGTTCGGGAGATCAGATCGTGGTTTGAAGTCCATGGTGGCCTTCGGGTCTTGTTCTCTAGTTCCTGTTTCTTCGGTGGCTTTTGTCGGGCCTTCCTTGGCTTCTGATCTTGAAGGGTTTTGCTTCTTTGGTTCTTTTTGTTTTTTCTCTTTCGATTTTTCTTCCTTACCTCTCTTAACCTTCTGCCATCCTTCCGCATCTTCGTTTGTAGCAGGCTGTATTTTGGGGCAGTTCCTCTGGAAGTGGCCATGTTCGTGACAGTTTCTACATTTGAATGGAAATTGTTTGTAGTCGAGATTTTGATAGTGTTGCCATGATCCTATGGTGAGATTTACAGCTTCTGGGAGCCCTGCTTCGAGATCGACTTCTACACAGATTCTGGCACATGTGTATTGGGCTTTATTGTCCGCTTTATCTATGAACTTCCCTAGTTCATTCCCAATTTTTTGCAGAGATTGGTAGCTCCAGCAGTGAATAGGAAGATTTGGTAGTCTTACCCATACTGGAACCTCTTTTGGGGTGTCTATAGACGGATCAAAGTCGGGCATCCATCTATTGAGATATAGACCTTGGGTACCCATGAAGTAAGGTCCACTTCTAAATATCAGATCTCGGTCTTCTTTTGAAATGAATTTGAATATGAAGAAGCATCTTCCCACCAGATAGCAGGTGATGCTGTGTTGGAGTTGGGGTCTCCAGTTCCTCTGAATCTAGTCATCCATAGTCTTTTCCGAAGGCCATAAACCCATAAACTAGCCAACTAATCCTCTTTCTACTAGAGCCAGGGCAATTTTGATGGGTTGTTCCACCGACAATGCTATTTCCAGGATTGCGTCGAGTTTTTTGATGAACTTTGGTACTTCAAGCGGGGAGGTTTTCTTACCTAAGCTGTTGACAAGTTTCCTGAACGCCTCATTTGCAGTGAAGGGAGGGGGAGGAGTTGACTCCCCGCCCCTGGGCGCACTCATGGAGGAAGCCAAAACTCCTTGGCAATGCCTAAACCCTAGTTGTAGCAGTTAGTTGCGGGCTCTCCGTCATATATCTTTGTAAATGTTCTATGTAACCCGACAACAATGCCCATTGTTACTCTACACCAAGAGAAATTTTTTGTGCTCACAGACTTTGTCAATGAATCTGCAACATTCTTCAAAGTGTCAACCTTTTCTAGCAACACCTTATTTTCCTCAACCATGTCTCTCACAAAGTGATACTGAACATCAATATGTTGTGTCTTCGAATGATAAGGTGGGTTCTTTTCCAGGAAGATTTCACTCTAACTATCACAATCTAATTTCACTTCTTGTTGTACCGACCCAATACCTGAACACAATCTCTGTAACCATACTGCTTCCTTGTTTGCATGAGTGGCTGCCATGTATTCAACTTATGTAGTTGAGAGTGTCACTACAGCCTGTCTTTTTCTCATCCAACTGATTTCTCCTCCAAATAGGTTAAACACATACCCACTTGTATATCTTCCACGAAGAAGATCTCCAACCCAATCTGCATCAACAAAGCCATGTATGTCCACCACTCTGTCCAATCTTGGTCTTCCTTGGTAGCACAATCCATAATTGGTAGTTCCACGCAAATACCCGAAGACCCTCTTTACTGTTGTCCAATGATCCTTCCCTAGTTTTAACATATCCCTGCTCAAAACTCCCACTGCATGTGCAATGCTCAGTCTAGTACAGACCATTGCATACATCAAACTACCAACTACACTGGCATACAAAACATGGGACATGTCATCTTCTTCTTCCTGTGTCTTGGGACACTGATCTACAAATAATTTTACACCTATAGGGATAGAAACCTTGACTGGTTTACTTCCATGCATATTAAACCTCTACAATATTGTCTCAACATATTTTCTCTGATTCAACCAAAGTTTCATGTTTGCATGATCTCTTTTAATTTCCATTCCCATAATGAAGTTAGGAGCACCGAGATCCTTCATGTCAAATTTTGAGGATAGCTGCGATTTCACCTCCTTGATAACATCCATGTTATATCCTACCAACAACATGTCATCAACATACAACACTACATAAATGAAGTTGTTAGCATCGAAATTCACCCCTGGATTGCAGCAGGAGCAGAGCCCAACGCCCATCAGTTTATGTCACGATTTGTTTAATGGGGTGATCAAATGGAGGTTAACTCAAGACGATGCAGCTCTATCTTAGAAACTAGGCCAGGCATGTATGGGCAAACAAGGTCTTAGATGAACTTCAGACAGTAAGTTGTAGTAAGGGTGAGTAGGGGGAAGACTTGTATCAGAAAGATGCAAGGGTCTGTCGTAAACATCAGGTCTCTAACAGACTGTAGAGGAAAGCATCTAAACACAAGATCTTCTTACATTAAAACGCAGAAAACCAGAGAAGACAATAACGCCACAATAAATCCTTTATCATAACAGAATTGCCATAATTTGTTCGAATCAGTCGACAATGAACTCTCTTAGCATAAGATGAACACTAGATGGAGTGAGAAGACTGTCTGTTATTGAACAAGAAATCTTGCATACCAATACATAACCATAAAACTAGAGTCTGTGCTAAAACTTTTACAATCGGGAGCTTTGCACTACCATCGATCCATACAAAAATGGCGAAAACACCTACATATACTCAAAACAAAAACAACAACAAAATCGAGACGTTGCATTAAACACATTGTGTCTGCATGGCTTCTGACGATCTGCATTTGCAGTCTCTGAATGATCGTGCACCTATGGCAGACGCAATCGAACTCCTGACAGCTCCGCGGGTGAATTGATGTGCCTTTAATTCGTCATTGGACTTTCCCATTATGGCAGAGGCAATGTCTAACCACCACCAACTGTTTCAATAACTTCTTTATTGGGATTGAGGATGGCCCGACCAAGATAATTAGAGCATGACCACTGGCTAGGCTAAACTCTAGCTCCTCTCGCTATTTGTCGCTTCGTGAGTTCAATGGTTAAACTCTCGATCCTCCCTTATGCGATCCTTCGAGACTTGAAAGTCAGCGAAGGTTGACCTCCCCTTCGTACTGCTCGCAACTCGCCCTTTTCATGAGTTGTAGCGTCGAATCTTGGCACCTTCCCTTCACGAACCCTTGAGAAGCGATATTTAATCTTCCCTCTCACGTTCTCGCTACTCGCGACTTCGTAAGTCCAAGTGTTGAGCTCTCATGCCCTTCTCCCACGAATCCCCGAGACACGAGAGGTCAATGGGGCATTGAATCCCTTCTCTAGGCGATGCGTGTCCACCCGTCAATCATGCGGGCCCCACCTTGAAGTTGTGCCATGTGTTCTCTCGTGCTCGGCTCTCGGCACTTCGCTACTCGCGACTTGGAGCATCCAACCTTTGGGCTCCTACCTTGCGAACCCCCGAGTTCACGAGATCCCTGGATCTCTGCCACCTGTCCTCCTCGGATGGACGGCTTTGATCCTCTCGTGTCTTTTCCACTCACAACTTGGAGTATCCAACCTTTGGGCTCCTACCTTGCGAACCTCCGATTTCACGAGATCCGTGGATCTCTGCCACCTCCAAGTCTTGAAATATAGGTTAACTTGGTAGCCCTGATATCCCGATGACCGTTGATCTATTTTTATGGATGAATCCGAGCCGTTGACACCGTAATTTCACCCACTCATTTGATTGGAATCCGCAAAACGAGATTTTTTCCATGCTGTGCTCGGGCGCTTCTCGTGTAACTTGCAGACCCGAATGCTCTTGAGCCCAAGACAAGAATTATCGTTAACAGAAGTGATTACCAACCTGCTTGGAATATACACAGTGATCAACCCTGCTTCTCACAAATCCCAATCCAAGGATGTATGTGTCAAACTTTTGGTACCACATCCTAGGTGATTGCTTCAAACCATATAGTGACTTTTTTAGCTTACAGACCAGCTCCTTCTTTCCCTTCACTACAAATCCTTCTGGATACTTCATGTAGATTTCTTGTTCCATATCCCCATGTAGGAATGTTGTCTTCACATCCATCTGTTCCACTTTAATATCAAAAGCATCAACAATAGATAAAATAAATCTAATAGAAGTTAACTTAGAAACAAGAGAAAAAATCTCACCAAAGTCAATTCCCTCTACCTAGGAATAACCTTTTGCTACTAACTGAGCTTTGTATTTCTCCACTTTTCCTTCTGCATTAAACTTCTTCTTAAACAACCATTTGCTACCAACAGATTTTCTTCCAACTGGAAACTCAACTATATCCCATGCCTCATTCTTATCCAAGGCATCCATTTCTTCAACCATGGGCTTCTTCCATAGTTTACTATCCTCTGAATTCATTGCTTCCCTGATATTTATGGGATCATCATCAGTAATAGATAAAGCAAAATTGGAACGAAAATCAGGTGGACTATACCTTTCCGGTTTCCTTCTTTCTCTCAATGATCTCCTCAATACCAGGGTATGAGGTTATTCTTCTTCTTCTGCTTCATCTTCTTCTGATGATTCATATTTTGCATAATCCAACTCCAACTCTATTTTCTCAGGTTCTTATGGCCTTGGTAGGAATTCCTGTTTGGAAACGTCTTTTACCTCTCCGATAACAACATCTCGACTGTAAACAGTCTTCTTGGTTTTTGGGTTCCAAATCTTATAACCTTTCACGCCATCTTTATAACCAATAAAGATACACTTTTCAACCTTTTTATCCAGCTTACTCCTATTTTCCTTTGGAACATGTACATAAGCATCACAACCAAACACTCTAAGATCATGTTGAAGAGAGGGTTTCTTTCCAGTACATACCTCTTGTGGAGTTTTATCATCCAACGCTGATGAGGGTGATCTATTGACTAGGTAACATGATGTACCCACTGCCTCTGCCCAGAATTCTTGTCATAACTTGACACCACTGAGCATGCTCCTTGATTTTTCCATCAGTGTCATGTTGATCCTTTCTACAACTCCATTCTGTTGAGGAGTGTATGGAGTAGTCTTCTGCCTTGCTATACCACACTTCTTATAGAATTATTTGAATTCATTTCCGCGGAATTCTCCACCGTTATGTGTTCTCAATACCTTTATTTTCTTCTCTGTCTGATTTTCTACTAGAGCCTTAAAATCTTTAAATTTATCAAATACCTCAGATTTCTTTCTAAGAAAATAAATCCATGTGTTCCTTGAGAGATCATCTATGAATGAAACATAATGCACAGACTTACCTAGTGATGGAACAAGCACAGGTCCAAACACATCACTATGTATCAACTCTAAGATCCCCTTTTCTCTTGTAGCACCAGATGGGAATCTTACTCGATTTTGTTTACCATTTATGATGTTCACAGAACTAAAAATACAAAGTGCAATTAGCCATACCTTCAACCATACTTTTATCGTGTAGTGTTCGAAGGCCCTTTTCTCCAATATGCCCCAGTCTTTGATGCCATGGTATGGTCTTCTTTTCTGGGACAGTATTGGTCTTGTCTCCTTCATTTCTCTGCTCAGGGACAAAAAAACTGTTACATCCATTAGTATAAGTGCTTCCCAACAACTTGTACAAAGTTACACACTGAACTCCCCTCATCAACACCATTGCTCCTCTTACCATCTTGCAAGTGGTCTTTCCAAATACAGTATTCACTCTTGCATCATCCAAATTGCTTACAGATATTAGGCTCCTGGCTAGTTTTGGAATGTGAAGAACCTCAGGGAGAGTTATAATCCTTCCATATTTTAGCAGCAGTTTAACCCTTCCACGTCCCATGATTTTGGCTGTCGAGTCATCTCCTAGGAATACATCACCACCATCGTATTTTTCATATTCAGAGAACCACTCCCTGTGAGGAGTCATATAGTATGATGCACTTGAGTCGATGAACCATACATCATGATCTGCATGTGTACCTATAGATGCCAGTAAACATCACCTCTTTCTTCAGTGGAGTTTTTCTCCTCTGTAGAAGAGGTATTATTAGGCCCCTTTGCTTTATCAACCTTCTTAGACTTGCAATATTTCTTATAATGCCCTATTTTACCACACTTCCAGCATTTTCTCAAATATTTTCCTGGAGACTTAGATCTACTTGTAGATTTAGGTCTCCCCCTCGAAGACTTACCAGGATTCCTGTCTTGGGTACAATCTCTTACAAATAAAGCATATGTTTTATGACCATCCATGCTTTTCCACCTCATCTCTTCAGATAACAAGGATGCAACTACATCCTCATACTTCAATGTAGATTGAGTGGTACTACCAATTGCTACAACTAGATTATCCCAAGAGTCTGGCAAAGAACATAACAAAGTAATACACTTATCTTCTTCTGCAATCATAATATTAAAAGAGACAAGTTGAATTACTAGAGTATTAAAGGCATTTAGATGTTTTGTAACAGAATCTCCATCTTCCATCCTAAGATGATACAACTTCTTTCGAAGAAACAACTTATTTACCAAGGACTTTGATTGATACAAATTCCCTAACTTATCCCATAGTTCCTTGGTTGTAGATTCTCTCGAGACATTCAACAACACCAAATATTCCATACATAGTCGAATAGTACTCGCTCTTCTGTCCAACTTCTCTCAATCTTCCTTCGACATACCAGTAGGTGGTGTACTAGTAGTTTGTGTACTAGTAGGTTATGTACCATTCGACTGTGTGCCAGTAGACTGCATACCAGTAGGCTGTGTACCAGGATCCAGAGTGATCCATTGTTCTTTGTCTACAAGAAGGTCCTCCATATTGAGCTTCCATAGCTCAAATTTTTTACTATTGAACTTATCTATCTCGATTCTAGATGAGCTCGACATTCCTCTTTCTATACTCGAATCTCCAATGCAAATGCTCCCACTAAACCCAGGTTTATCATAGACCCAAGATAAACATGATCTATCGAGACCGAGCCAAACCCTCAGCAACAAAGGCGTCCCTCTAAATCCAAAACCAAGCTCTGATACCACATGTAAGTTTTAAACCTGCGAAGTAAAGAAATGCATATAGATTCTTAAGAAAAACAGAAATTAATCAATGACTCATTCACATAGTACACAGAGATTTATACCGGAAACCCTCAACCGGGAAAACCTTTCTTATATTCATTATATAGAATTTCACCATTCACCATACAATATATACAATTATTTTAGGTATTCCATAGATACCAAAACCCTAATCCTTAATCCAAGATTAATTTAAAAAATCGCTAAAAATAGCAAAATCTGCCCCCAAAAAAATTCAGGTCATTGCCCCAAATGCTGCGCGTAACCACGAGGGGCCATACTTGGCCCCCTGGGACCTCCCTAGTTAGCGTCTGACGCACACGACACAAAGAGCACTACTAGAGGGATCATCAGATGCAGTTGTGGAATCTGACGCACCCACACACACACATGCAAAGAATATAACACATACCCAACATTCTCCCACTTGTTGTTTTCTTTGCATTCAGGGGTCCACGGGATTATATAGTCAAAAATCCAGGGCATAAATGCCCATTGTTACTCTACACCAAGAGAACTTTTCTATGGTCACAAACTTTGTCAATGAATCTGCAACATTCTTCAAAGTGTCAACCCTTTCCAGCAACACCTTATTTTCCTCAACCATGTCTCTCACAAAGTGATATTCAACATCAATATGTTGTGTCTTCGAATGATAAGTTCGGTTCTTTTCCAGGAATATTTCACTCTGAATGTCACAATCTAATCTCACTGCTTGTTGTACCAACCCAATACCTGAACACAATCTCTGTAACCATACTGCTTCCTTGCTTGCAAGAGTGGCTTCCATGTATTCAGCTTCTGTAGTTGAGAGTGCCACTACAGCCTGTCTTTGCTCATCCAACCGATTTCTCTTCCAAATAGGTTAAACACGTACCCACTTGTAGATCTTCTATGATCCAGATGTCCAACGCAGTCTGCATAAACAAATCCATGTATGTCCACCACTCTGTCCAATCTTGGTCTTCCTTGGTAGCACAATCCATAATTGGTAGTGCCACGCAAATACCTGAAGACCCTCTTTACTGTTGTCCAATGCTCCTTCACTGGTTTGGACATATACCTGCTCAAAACTCCCACTGCATGTGCAATGTACGGTCTAGTACAGACCATTGCATACATCAAACTGCCAACTGCACCGGCATACATAACATGGGACATGTCCTCTTCTTCTTCTTCTGTCTTGGGACACTAATCTACAGATAACTTTACACCTATAGGGATAGGAACATTGACCGGTTTACTTCCATGCATATTAAGCCTGTGCAATGTTTTCTTAACATATTTTCTCTGATTCAACCAGAGTTTCATGTTTGCACGGTCTCTTTTAATTTCCATTCCCAGAATGAAGTTAGCAGCACCGAGATCCTTCATGTCAAATTTAGATGATAGATGCAATTTCACCTCCTTGATAACATCCATGTTATTTCCTACCAACAACATGTCATCAACATACAACACTACATAAATGAAGTGATTACCAACCTGCTTGGAATATACACAGTGATCAGCTTTGCTTCTCACAAATCCCAATCCAAGGATGTATGTGTCAAACGTTTGGTGCCACATCCTAGATGATTGCTTCAGACCATATAGTGACTTCTTTATCTTATAGACCAGCTCTTTCTTTCCCTTCACTACAAAGCCTTATGGCTGCTTCATGTAGATTTCTTCTTCCATATCCCCATGTAGAAATGTTATCTTGTAACACCCTGTTTCCCCCAGATTGTAAATATAACTGAACCGGCCAAGGACTATGGCAAAACTCATAAGTATGAATATGTGATGTAAATGGACCTGCAGGAAGAGGTCAATGAATGTAAATAACAGTTTGAATTTATTGCAGAACTGCTGAGAGGGGATGTGCGGAAAAGAGACCACGATGGTGGTGGAGGGCACCTTGAAAAAGGGGCGTTAACTTCCACCAAGAAAAAAAAAAAACACCGTATTTGGACTCCACTGGCCCGGAGAACCAAAAGCGGCTCGCTAGCCCTGAAATTAATGCCTTGCAGGCCGATAGGTTGATGGCTTGATGAGGGATGGGGAGGTGAACCGCCCATCCGTAGAGCCATCATGAATGACCAGCGCAAGGGTAATCGTGCCCCACGCAACCTCGGGAGAGGATAAGGCGTGTGGCTGAAACGATGGAAAAGGGGGGGCAGACGCGAGGGGAACTCTGAAAGTTTTCTACGCAGAGTGAGAGATCGCAGGAGAATGGATTKCAACCTTCGCTCTTGGACACGGGCGAACAACAGAGACGCAGGTCTCAGGACATCGTGGTCTCAGCTCGGGGGTGGCCAGTGGTAAATCCATTAGGAGTCACTACGCCTACGGTTGGGTGGAAACGAGCACCCCTCTCAGCAGTTGTTTCCATTGCCGAAGTATTTCTGATAAGTGTTTTGCTCATATTGCATTTGAAATTTACATGCTGTCACATATGTTCATGGACATGTGGAATGATAAATGTTTCCTGTGAAAGAATTTTCTGTACAATAATTGTTAATATGGAGTAGATGTTAGCTCATAGAACTATGAATTTGTCAATGATTTCAGCGTGAGAATGTCCGCGTAGTGCTTGATATGAATGAGTTGATATATGCTTAACACCGAGGAAACTGTGCTCGATTTACGTTGACAAATGGATCTAATCATGCCCAGCCGTCCTTGGGAAGTC
>ML777643.1:306337-346418 GCA_009831015.1 Picea engelmannii
CATGAATGACCAGCGCAAGGGTAATCGTGCCCCACGCAACCTCGGGAGAGGATAAGGCGTGTGGCTGAAACGATGGAAAAGGGGGGGCAGACGCGAGGGGAACTCTGAAAGTTTTCTACGCAGAGTGAGAGATCGCAGGAGAACGGATTGCAACCTTCGCTCCTGGACACGGGCGAACAACAGAGACGCAGGTCTCAGGACATCGTGGTCTCAGCTCGGGGGTGGCCAGTGGTAAATCCATTAGGATTCACTACGCCTACGGTTGGGTGGAAACGAGCACCCCTCTCAGCAGTTGTTTCCATTTCCGAAGTATTTCTGATAAGTGTTTTGCTCATATTGCATTTGAAATTTACATGCTGTCACATATGTTCATGGACTTGTGGAATGATAAATGTTTCCTGTGAAAGAATTGTCTGTACAATAATTGTTAATATGGAGTAGATGTTAGCTCATAGAACCATGAATTTGTCAATGATTTCAGCGTGAGAATGTCCGCTTAGTGCTTGATATGAATGAGTTGATATATGCTTAACACCGAGGAAACTGTGCTCGGTTTACGTTGACAAATGGATCTAATCATGCCCAGCCGTCCTTGGGAAGTCGTCTTCCCTTACCTGCTTCCGGGAATACCCCGGTAGGGATCTCCTCACCGAGACTTCCTCCTTGAAAAGGTTCACTAAGAACTCAGAACAAGAACTTGAACGTACAGGCCTTATTAACCCTGAACGCAGAGGAACGATTCTATTAAGGTTCCAAGGTAGTAGGGTTGTGAGGAGTGACAAAATCGACGGATGAGATCTCGTCGGGTGAACCATAGTCATTCACGACCATTAGATTGAAGAAAGTAACGTAGGCGTTACATACCCTTCCCCTTTGCCTTCTATCATCGTGAGCAACGAGAGATTGGGGTCGTAAATCCCAAGACCCAAAAGAACGAATCTGGACCGTTAGGTCTCGGTCCAAATTACCCTTGGATCTGGGGAAGCTGTGTAGGGGTTAAGCGCAGAGGTGGCGTGCGAGGAAATGATCTGAGCCATCAGATCTGGAGTAGAAATCCCGTAAATCGTTGGATCAGGAAGAGTTGCACGGAGTATAGCCTCTGGTAGGGAAGTGTGTAGAAGGAACGATCTGAATCGTCGGATCCTAGATCATAAGTCCTGAAACCCCGAGAATCAATCCGGGCCGTTCATCTGCGAGGACATGTGGCAAGAGATCGGGTGATGTCGGAGTTTTGTTCATCGGAAAATCGAGAATCGACGTATCGGGGATTTCGTGGACACGAAACCTTTGCATTCTGAAACCGTGAAGTCCGAAACCCCGAAACAGCGAGAGACGATAAGGACCGTCCATCATTTTGGACGCGTGTCAGAACCTGGGAAAGAGTCGGGAATCGGGGAATCGGAGTATTTGGGCACACAAAAATCAGGTCACACGGAATCGTGATATGCGATTCTTCGATGAGATCGGGACCRTTCGTTCTTAGGACACATGGCAATGATCAGAGCCATCGGGAAATCRTGAATCCCATGGACAAAGTATCTATGCTTAATGAAATCGCGAAACACGTTTTCCCGATAAGTCAAGAAATAGCGGGGCTCACGGAAGGGTCAACGGTGGACAGGTGGCATCGGGTATCGGGATATCGCGAAATTCGTGGACAAGGTGTCCATGCACTAGGAAATCGCGAACCCCGAAAGCCGACGCAATTAATGTAAACTCTTCGATAAAAATGATTAATTAACGGATGCTTGATTAGGGCTTAATCACATCGCAAAATCGGAGATCGGGGTTTTGGGAAGGTTATACGGCGGTGGTCCCATGGTAAATGGTCACATGGGCTATTGTATAGCCTAGAGGACTAATGCGTAAGGAGCGCATCGGAATTCGGAGGATCGCGAGTCATGGGGGTGAGTAAGTTTCGGCATTAGAAACCCCGAGTCCCGATATTGAACTAGGGATTGGCGTTTCTCTAATGCGGGTTTGTGGGAGATTAACCCAAAAATTTTAAATTATGATAGTGGGTTCGTTACATATCTTCACATCCATCTGTTCCAATTCAAGATCAAAAGAAACAACAATAGATAAAATAAATCTAATAGAAGTTAACCTAGAAACAAAAGAAAAAATCACACCAAAGTCAATTCCCTCTACTTGGGAATAACCTTTTGCTACTAACCGAGCTTTGTATTTCTCCACTTTTCCTTTTGCATTAAACTTCTTCTTAAACAACCATTTTCTACCAACAGATTTTCTTCCATCTGGCAACTCAACTATATCCCATGCCTCATTCTTATCCAAGGCATCCATTTTTTCAACCATGACCTTCTTCCATGGTTTACTATCCTCTAAATTCACTGCTTCCCTGACAACTCTGGGATCATCATCAGTAATAAATAAAGCAAAATTGGAACGGAAATCAGGTGGAATATACCTTTCTAGTTTCCTTCTTTCCCTCACTGATCTCCTCAATACTGGGGCATGAGGTTCTTCTTCTTCTTTTGCTTCATCTTCTTCAGATGATTTAGATTTTGCATCATCCAACTCCAACTCTATTTTCTCAGGTTCTTATGGCCTTGGTAGGAATTCCTGTTTGGAAACATCTTTTACCTCTTTGAAAACAACATCTCGACTGTAAACAATCTTCTTGGTTTCTAGGTTCCAAAGATTATAATCTTTCACACCATCTTTATAACCAATAAAGATACACTTTTCATCCTTTTTATCCAACTTGCTCATATTTTCCTTTGGAACATGTACATAAGCATCACAACCAAACACTCTAAGATGTTGAAGAGAGGGTTTCTTTCCAGTACATACCTCGTGTGGAGTTTTATCATCCAATGCTAATGAGGGTGATCGATTGACCAAGTAACATGTAGCACTCACTGCCTCTGCCCAGAATTCTTATCCTAACTCGGCACCGCTGAGCATGCTCCTTGATTTTTCCATCAGTGTCATGTTCATCCTTTCTACAACTCCATTCTGTTGAGGAGTGTATGGAGTAGTCTTCTACCTTGCTATACCACACTTCTTATAGAATTCTTCGAATTCATTTCTGCAGAATTCTCCACCATTATCTGTTCTCAATACCTTTATTTTCTTCTCTATTTGATTTTCAACCATAGCCTTAAACTCTTTAAATTTATCAAATACCTCTGATTTCTTTCTAAGAAAATAAATCCATGTGTTCCTTGAGAAATCATCTATGAATGAAACATAATACATGGACTTACCTAGTGATGGAATAGGCACAGGTACAAACAAATCACTATGTATCAACTCTAAGATCTCATTTTCTCTTGTAGGACCAGATGGGAATCTTACTCGATTCTGTTTACCATATATGCAATGTTCACAGAAATCAAAATCTAGAGTGCAATTAGCCATACCTTCAACCATACCTTTACCGTGTAGTGTTTGAAGGCCCTTTTCTCCAATATGCCCTAGTCTTTGATGCCACAACATGGTCTTCTTTTATAGGACAATATTGGTCTTGTCTCCTTCATTTCTCTACTTAGGGACAACATAACTGTTACACCCATTAGTATAAGTGCTTCCCAACAACTTGTACAAAGTTCCACACCGAATTCCCCTCATCAATGCTATTTCTCCCCGTACCATCTTGCAAGTGTTCTTTCCAAATACAGTATTCACTCCTGCATCATCCAACTTGCTTACATTTATTAGGCTCTTGGCTAGTTTTGGAATGTGCAGAACCCCAAGGAGAGTTCTAATCCTTCCATATTTTAGTAGCATCTTAACCCTTCCACGTCCCATGATTTTGGTGGTCGAGTCATCTCCTAGGAATACATCACTAGATGGGAATCTTACTTGATTATGTTTACCATATATGCAATGTTTACAGAAATCAAAATCCAAAGTGCAATTAGCCATACCTTCAACCATACCTTTACTGTGTAGTGTTCAAAGGCCCTTTTCTCCAATATGCCCCAGTCTTTGATGCCACAACATGGTCTTCTTTTTCGGGACAGTATTGTTCTTGTCTCCATTTCTCTGCTCAGGGAAAAAAGAACTGTTACACCCATTAGTATAAGTGCTTCCCAACAACTTGTACAAAGTTCCACACCGAACTCCCCTCATCAACACCATTTCTCCTCGTACCATCTTGCAAGTGTTCTTTCCAAATACAATATTCACTCCTACATCATCCAACTTGCTTACATATATTAGGATCTTGGATAGTTTTGAAATGTGCAGAACCCCAGGGAGATTTCTAATCCTTCCATCTTTTTGCAGCAAATTAACCCTTCCACGTCCCATGATTTTGGTTGTGGAGTCATATCCTAGGAATACATCACCGCCATTGTATTTTTCATATTGAGAGAACCACTCCCTGTTAGGAGTCATATGGTATGACGCACCTGAGTCGATCAACCATACATCACGATCTGCATGTGTACCTGTAGATGCCGGTAAACATCACCTCCTTCTTCAGTGGAGGTTTTTGCCTCTATGGAAGAGGTACTGTCAGGCCCCTTTGGTTTATCAACCTTCTTAGACTTGCAATCTTTCTTATAATACCCTGTTTTACCACACTTCCAACATTTTCTCAAAGATTTTCCTAGAGACTTAGATCTACCTGTAGATTTAGGTCTCCCCCTAGAAGACTTACTAGGATTCTTGTCTTAGGTACGACCTCTTACAAATAAATCATTTGTGCTATGAGAATCCATGCTTTTCTGCCTCATCTCTTCAGATAACAAGGATGCAGCTACATCCTCATACTTCAATGTAGATTGAGTGGTACTACCAGCTACAACCAGATTATCCCAAGAGTCTGGCAAAGAACATAACAAAGTAATACACTTATCTTCTTCTGCAATCATAATATTAATAGAGACAAGTTCACTTACCAGAGTATTAAAAGCATTTAGATGTTCTGTCACAGAATCTCCATCTTCCATTCTAAGATGATACATCTTCTTTCGAAGAAACAACTTGTTTACCAAGGTATTTGATTGATACAAATTTTCTAACTTATCCCATAGTTCCTTGGCTGTAGATTCTCCCGAGACATTCAACAACATCGAATCTACCAGGCAGAGTCGAATAATACTCCTTGCTCTTCTGTCCACCTTCTCTGAATATTCCTTCGACATACCAGTAGGTGGTGTACTAGTAGTTTGTGTACTAGTAGGTTGTGTACCAGTTGACTGTGTGCCAATAGGCTGCGTACCAGTAGACTATGTACCAAGATCCACAACGATCCATTGTTCTTTGTCTACAAGAAGGTCCTCCATATTGAGCTTCCATAGCTCAATTTTTTTACCGTTGAACTTCTCTATCTCGATTCTAGATGAGCTCGCCATTCCTCTTTCTATACTCGAATCTCCACTGCAAAAGCTCCCACTAAACCCATGTTTATCACAAACCCAAGATAAACTTGATCTATCAAGACCGAGCCAAACCCTCAACAACAAAGGCATCCCTCTGAAGCAAAAAACGAGCTCTAATACCACATGTAATTTTTAAACCTGTGAAGTAAAGCAATGCATATAGATTCTTAAGAAAAACATAAATTAATCAATGGCTCATTCACATAGTACAGAGAGATTTATACCAGAAACCCTCAACCGGGAAAACCTTTCTTATATTCATTATATCGAATTTCACCATTCACCATACAATATATACAATGTTTTTAGGTATTCCGTAGATACCAAAACCCTAATCCCTTAATCTGGGATTAATTTAGAAAATCGCTAAAAATAGCAAAATCCGCTAAAAATAGCAAAAATCGCCCAAAAAAAAAAATCGGGGCGTTACCCCGAACGTTGCGCATAACCAGGGGAGCCATACCTGCCCCCTCCTAGGAACCCCTTAGAAAGCGCCCAACGCACACAACACAATGAGAACTACTAGAGGGATCGTCAGACGCAATTGTCGAATATGACACGCCCACACACACACATACAAAGAATATAACACATACCCAACAAATATCCTCCCATTATTTTTATATATAAGACTTACCATGCCTTGTCTTAGTTATATGTAGCCAATCCTCATTGATCCTCCTCGTCCTGCAAATTATTGTTAACAAACAATGAAATCAATAAAAAACATCATATTGATTAGATTTCTTAATAAAACATGACATCAAAAACCTAAAAATGAGTATTGATATGATATAGTTGTAACTCCAAAGGTTAGTTGAAAGATACCTTTTCCATTATTTAAAAATTGAATTATTATTTAGGTACTCACCGATGTCACATAAGTTATTGTGGAAGAATATTGATTAGCTGAAAAGACCGTAAGCTATCCATTGCTAAAGAAGATTGATTTATTGAAAGTCCCTCAGTGATCATATTGTAACTCTAGGTCAATGAGGTATTGAAGTCCAAATAACCGTTTGGAGACCATGCATCCAAGCAGACGAATTGATTAAGGCGATCCATTACTTCCATATCCTCGAGAAGATTGAGGCACAAACTAGTATTACTCTTTACGAAGGAGAGTGTTTGCATGTTTTTCATGCCCCTAAAAGTACCCTCCTCCAATTGAATAGGACTTTCTATTGTCGATGATGTAGCAACCATATATTTCACTTCTAATGCTAAGTGTTGCAAAAGGGTCAATTCTTTGAGATCTCTTAATTGAAAGGCTTTGGTTTTGGCTTTGGCATCGGCAAGGGCATTGGATAGAGTACTTTTCAATTTCAATGTCTACAAAAAGTGGAGCTCCAAATCTTTGCAACTCACCAAATCTTTACAACTCTCCACATTAATTATATTCTATAAAATATCTAAATAAATCTATTTTTAAATATATTCTATGAAATATTTAAATAAATCTATTTTTTAATATAATTATATAGGTGATTGTTTCAGATTGAAATAAACCCCATCCTATCATCACATTTGTATCCCCTCTATATTATATTGAAGTTTATTTTATATTATTTTCCCTTCTATATAAGGTAGAGTAGAGTGAAGTTTTGTATAAGGTAGAGTGAAGTTTTTGTTCATTTTGCAATTAGATTATTTTTCCATATGAGGAGGGGCTATCACATGTTCTCTTCTCTATTGTATTCCCTCTATATTAGATTGAAGTTTTTTTTATATTATTTTCCCTTCTATATAAGGTAGAGTGAAGTTTTTGTTCTATTTTGCAATTAGATTATTTTTCCATATGAGGAGGGGCTATTACACGTTTCATTTTCTCTATTGTATCTCTTCTATATTAGATTAAAGTTTCTTTTATATTATTTTCCCTTCTGTATAAGGTAGAAGGTAGAGTGAAGTTTTTGTTCTATTTTGCAATTAGATTCTTTTTCCATATGAGGAGGGGCTATCACACGTTCCCTTCTCTATAAGGGTAAGTGAATTTTTTATTGAAGAGGTAAAGGTTTGAGGGTTTTGAGAGTCAGAGGTTTAGACTCTGTGGGCTCTGCAATTAGGTATGCTAGCCGCATCCCAAGCCTCTGATGGAGAAACGAGGGCGTAGACCCTTCTAGGGCAAGAGGGCTAGGGTGAGTTGAGAGTCTGAGGACGGCGGTGGTGGAGGATTCATGCCTGCATTTTGGTGTTGTGAACCTTCTGCAGTGGTGGGGGCTCCTCCTTCTGCGATTGTAGTGGTTCCCCTAAGACGACATATAGGAGACGAGTTTCAGGTCTGCTCGGGGTCGCGTTTTAGGTATGCTCGAGGTTGAGTTTTGGGACTGCACCCTAAGCCTGTGTCTACCTGATCGGGTGAGGCTCCTTATGCAATGAAGATTTTTGTGATGGAGGTGGATTCAAGGTTTTGTAGCGGCCGGTTTCTTGTTTCCTTTGGGGTTGTCTAGACTCTTGATCTCTTCCTCCTTGGTTTGAAGAGGTTTTGGGCCAGAGCTTAGAGGCCCACTGGGGGCGTGCAGTGTTTTGAATAACACTTTGAGATCCTTTTGGGGCGTGCGGTGTTGGGTATTCACTTCGAGGTCCTTTGGGGGCGTGTAGCTGCCGATTTAGGTTCTTTTCTTGTTTTTGTTGGGTTTTTGCCCTGTTTTGTATCTCATTTTGCAGCCTGCGTGTTGGTTTTGTTCTCTGGTGTCTTTCTGGGGATGTTTGTGATCTGTTTATGAGCATGATCTATGGCTTAGTTTTGCTATGAACCTCTGTGGAGTCTAGAAGATGTAAAAAATTATATTTTCATTAATATAATTGAGCTAATTTTCTACTGGAAAAAAGTGAAATTTTTATTTTATTTTGCAATCAGATTTTTTCTTCCTATATGAAGAGGGGTTATCACACGTTCAGAATAGATTAGAATAGAAATGATGATGTTTTTTTTAAATTAATAGAAAATAATAAAATGTCAAATTACTAATATTATGAATATTGTTAATTTTATATTTTTTAAGTTTAAAAATATAACTAAAATGTAAATAAAATTATTATTATAAAAAATGAAATTCTAAATTGAAATATAATAAATTTTTATTTTTGTTGAGTTTCTAATTTTAATATATTTTAACTGTATTAATAACTGATGTGCATATTATTATGTTTTTGTCAACATTTACCCGAAACTCGAAAAAATGACTATAGATGCTTTTAAGGTTATTTAGCTTTGAATTGATATTGAAATATGTTTTGGCATTTTGCAGAATTTTATGTTCCATCTAGTCAGCTTTGGTTATGAAGAAAGCACTTCTAAACCTTTTAGCCCGTTTATGTTTAAGATTTCCCAACGGGCTAGCCTTTTGAGTTTGAGGTATGTATAGTTATTCTACCTTAATTTGTGTTTTTTATTGTATTTGTCTAGATGTTTAAGCTTCTTACCTTTAAGTAGA
This sequence comes from Picea engelmannii, assembly GCA_009831015.1. Taxonomy (NCBI): domain Eukaryota; kingdom Viridiplantae; phylum Streptophyta; class Pinopsida; order Pinales; family Pinaceae; genus Picea; species Picea engelmannii. The sequence continues at coordinate 315,132 of ML777643.1, forward strand.
CAAATAGTCAGAACAATTTATAATGTATAGGCACAACATTTTGATAAGGAAAATGATGCACCAAGGTTAATAGAGAATGGTTTCCAATTCCTAGTAAGAGTTGGAATAATGCAAGGATTTATTCTTAATAGAAAAGAGTGCACTATGCTTTTGGTTCTCATTGTCAAATGAGAACTTTATAAATTATTTAAAATAATAATAATTATCAATATTAGTTATTTTCTCGATAACCTATATTAAACCATTGATATGTTCTTCACTAAAAAAATCAAATCACGATCCTCAACAAAGATCAATTCAGAAAATGACTTTACCATTATTTTATTCTTGCTCTCTACGAATCCAAGATCACAAGCCCAACAACTTTGATACCATGTTGGGATAGGAAAATCATCGCAGAGGAGAATAGAGGATCCAAAAGTAGTGGTGGTGTCTAAAGACACTGTTTCACTAAAGTAAAAATGATCTTCATGATCCGATAATAGACTGCTCTGAGGAATGATCTATAAATAGGTTTGGTCATGCACCAAATCAAACAACCACGAATTGCATCAATTGTACCTATCTATAAAAACTAGATCTCAAATCCAAAGTGGACACGGTCAACTCATTAGTTTAGTCGATGGTTGGACCCAAGAATTGGTTAACTCTCTTAATTCGACAAGGTGAGGTTTACCAAGGAACCCAATGTTCCAACATAACCATATTCAAACATAGTAAACCCTTATCACCCATAGTCAACCATGGTTAACCAAAGTTAAAAATGGTTAATCATAGTCAAGCATAGTTAACCATGGTCAAACATAGTCAAAATTCCACAATCGAGTCAACCATGGTCAAACCAAAGTTAAACATGGTTAACCATTATCACCCATAGTCAACCATGGTTGACAATAGTCAAACATAGTTAACCATGGTCAAACCATAGTCAACCATAGAAAACCATGGTCAAACATCCTCAACCATGGTCAATTGAGTCAACCATCATCAAACATAGTCAAACATAGCATGGTCAACCCAAGTCAATCATAGTTAAGCATGGTCAACCATTTATAACCAAAGTCGACCATAATCAAATATGATCAACCATAGGCAACCATGGTCAACCATAGTTAAATATCATAGATATTTTAATATTTTATTTCACAAATCTACTATTTCTCCCCGCTTATGTCCACCATCAACCAAATTCAATCATAGTTAAGCATGGTCAACCATAGTCAACCATGTATAACCAAAGTAGACCATAATCAAATATGGTCAACCATAGTTAAATATCATAGATATTTGATAATTGAAAAATGGGTTGGACTTTTTTGGGGGAGCAATGGCAAATGGAGCAGGCTAGGGTTTCCGTTTTTTTTTATTGGAAGTTTAGAGGAATAGGAAGTTCTTTGGGAAGAGGGTAAGTGTAGGTTTCGAGGCAACTGTCTTGGGACTCCAATGGAGGCTAAAGATTTGGAGGCGATAGAGACTACAAAGGAAAAATGAGACCTAGATGTGGCGATAATAGTGGCTAAAGAGACATTAAAGCCAAAATCATTTAAGGAAGCAATGGTAGGGGGGTCCAACATGATGTCAAAGGAAATCATGATGGCATGGAAGGATAATGTTCCACCTAGCACAGAACAATCTAACTTAAGGGTTGGTACAGAACCTAAGCAAGAAAAGTGGATGAGAAACAAATGTATGGACAAGATAACCGCAAAACCCAGGTACAAAGCTACATCCCCACTGATTGGAAGCTACATTCATCATATGAAGGACCACATGCTCAACGGAAATTTTATGGGCATATGGACCTCGGAGAATTCTCTAATGGTGTGGGTGAAATCGAGGTGGAAATTCAAAGGTGACATGGAAATTAAACTAGGATCGAAAGGATTATTGATGGTAATTTTCACATGCTCTGAGGATATAAATAAAATTTTTGATGAAGGCCCATGTTTTTTTAACTTTGCAAGGATTCACCTAAGATACTAGACAAAAAAAAATTCCCCTAAGAAAGAGGAATTTACAGTTGCTTCGTTCTGGATCATGCTCTATTCCTCACCCTAGGAATTTAGGAACCCTGAAACCTTGGAAGGAATCGGGAACACCCTAGGATCCTTTGTTAATATGTCAGGAATAAACAAAACAACAAAATACATGTCCTATGCCAGGATCTATGTTTACATGAATGTTTTTGGATCCCTATTGGAGTCCATAGTTATCTCTTTTCAGGATGACAACTGGACCCAAACCATAGACTATGAACACATCCCCTTCAGATGTAGAAAGTGCCATGAACACATACATCTATTTTGTGACTTCCCCCATAGTGCAACGTCCACTGGAAAAAAAGATAAAGAGGAAAAGGATGGAAAAGGCTTCGTCAAGATCCCAAACAAAAGAAAGGAGAGGAAGAAAGGTAATAATCCCATGGGAGAAACCTCTAAAAAGAATCAAATAGCTTTGAGGCCTTGTCCATGGATGAGACCCAGATAGAGAATACCAAAGGGTCAGACCGAGGAAGGACCAACCTCAACCAAATAGAAGAAACATAGACTTGGAAACATGACAAGATTCCAAAATATCTTCAAACAGATCAACCCACTTCCAATCCCCCAACTCCTAAAGGAAGGATTAACATGAAGGATAAGGAGGACACAGAAGAATAATGGGAGGAAGAAGAATAGGAGGATGGACCCATAAAATGAAACAAGAAGATATGAAGGTGGATATAAAATCCCTCATAACAATTCATAGAGGACAAGAGATAAACAAGATGCAGGTTGGTCAATTACAGAGATAGCAACAAGAGTTGATCAAATGAAAAGGAAAAGGGAGAAACTAGGAGAATCTGGTATCCTCGCCAGGGAACCTAGGTATCAAGTCTAACCCTCTTGAGAATCCAAAAAAGGTAAGTGGGGAGGAAAAAAGAAGAGGCAGGAAACCTAAGTGACAAGTCCTAGAAGAAACAAGAGCACTCCTTACAGATTTTGACTAGGTCACAGGAGTCCCGGAGAAATACTTCCAAATCCAACCCAAATGCTGATGATGAAGATATTCTTCTAGAATATACGAGGTTTGGATTCTCTCTCCAAACACAAACTTCTTCGGAAAAAAATTGTTCAAGAAAAACCATAAATCGTAATGTTACAAGAGACAAAATGTGACAGAGTCACGATAAATAAAATAGCTAAAAATATTTGGAAACATTGTGAAGTAGAATGTTTAGATGCTAAGGGGGCCTCTGGAGGTTTGGAAATTCTTTGGGATTTAGGTATCATTGAAGTGGATGTGTTTTTTCAACTCCATAGAATCCTCATGATTCAGTTCTGCAAACTGGGATATGAGGAGCAAGGATATGTTTCAAATGCTTATGGACCCTTGATTCCTGATGCGAAAAGAGATTTCATAGGAGAAATTTCCCAGTTGGGTCATCTCATGCAATATCAACATTGGATCTTAAGGGGGACTTCAATATAATTAAATATTTGAAAGAGAAAAAAGGAGGGTTTCACAAGTTGAATGCGGAGAACAACCTTTTTAAGGAGACTATTGATAAGGTAAGTCTTATAGATCTTCCAAGCCAGGGAGGATGTGTCATCTAGAGCAACAAAAGAAGGGGTCTAAAGAAAGTATCAGAGTGACTGAATAGATTCTTAGTTTCAAAAAAAAAAACTCAGTGAATCAGGAATTGACAATTGAAATCAATCCCTTCCATGGCTCTGATCACTGGCCCATAGCTCTAAGTTGGGTAAGCTCCCTAAAATCTCGATCCAAACCATTCAGATTTGAAATTTTTTGGTTAAGGCATCCAAAATTCCTACAGTTGATGTCAGAATGGTGGAAAAACCTTCCTAATCTATATGGCACCCAGATGTACCAATTTCAACAACGCCTGAAACATGTCAAATCATGCATAAGGAAATGGAATAAGGAGGTTTTTGGGAACATCTAGGAGGAAAAAATAAAGTTGGAGGAGGAAATTAAAGAAATCCAAAACCAGGAAATCCTCCAAGGTCACTTCGATGAGCTATTTTCCATAGAGGAGAAGATCTGTGAAGACTTGAATGAAAGAAAGAAGCAGGAAGAGATATTGATTCACCAAAAATATCGAATCCAATGGCTTTAGGAAGGGGATAGAAACACCATTTTCTTCCATAATTCCCTCCTATGGAGAAGAAGTCATAATCAAATCAATTCCCTGCAGTATGAAGAGGGAACCCTATTGGAAAACCATAATGACATTGAAAAAAAAATGGTAAGCCACTATAAAAAATTGCTATAAGAACCAAACAAAAACAGGAGGGAGGCCACCCTTAAGATCAAAGAAGCCATCCCAAGTATTATTCCCCCTAATAAAATTAACGACCTCGTGAGAAAGGTTACTATGGAGGAGGTAGAAGAAATAGTCAAGTCAATGCCATTTGGGAATGCTCTTCGACCAGATGGATTCACTTTGGATTTTTTCCAAGCTTGTTGGGGCATCATAGGCAGAGATGTATGGGTAGTTGTGGAAGAATCCCAAAGATCTCGTTCTATTCTCCAAGCCTTCAATGCTACCTTCTTGACACTTATCTTGAAAGAGAGGAAAGCAAGAATGACAGATAAGTTCCACCCCATTTCCTTATGCAATGTTATATATAAAATAATTACGAAGGTTATTGCAAACATACTAAAATATCTTCTATAGGAAATTATCTCCCCAAAACAAGGAGGTTTTATATAAGGAAGGAAAATTCTCGATGAAATAATTGTGTCTCATGAGTCAATACATACTCTTAAGACCAGTGGCCACCCGGGAATGATAATTAAGCTAGATCTATCCAAGGCCTATGATAGAATAAATTTTGATTTCTTGAGAGAAATGCTTGGGGCATTTGGTTTTGATCCATCTTGGATCTCTTGGATCTCAATCCTAATATCCTTATCCTTTTTCTCGATTCTAGTTAATGGCTCCCTCTCCCCAACCTTCAAAGAAACCATAGGTATCCATCAAGGGGATCATCTTTCCCCTTATTTGTTTATAATCCTGGTTGAAGAGCTAGAGAGATTCATCAAAAGGTTTCGACAAGCAGGGGAAGTGCAAGGAATCCACCTTAGCCCCGAATCTAATCACCTCACCGATATCTAGTTTGTGGATGACACCCTGGTAATGGGTCGTACCATGGTCAAGGAAGTCATATCCTTTAAACAAATCCTAGATCGCTTTATGAAAGATTTGGGAATGTAGATAAACCATGGAAAATAAAATAAAAAATTATGTAACACCCTCATAGCCATACAAGACAATATTTCAAGAAGTTTGGGTTTTCAAAGGGCCTCCCTCCCCTCTAATTACCTAGGAAACCCCCTCTTGGACAAATCTATCCATAATACTTCTTGGAAAGAACTCCTAGCCAAGATGGATGATGAGCTAAATAGCTAGACCCATAAATTCTTGACTTTTCTAGCAAGGGTTCTCTTAATTAAATGTGTTCCGACAACAATGACAATCTATTTGTTCTCTATTCTTGCAGCCCCCATAAACATCCAACAAATAATTCATTCTATCCAATGAAACTTTATTTGGGGAGGAGAAAAATGGGAAAGTAAATGGGCTTTAGTATCTTGGGACAAAATATACACCCTGAAAAACATGGGCAATCTTGGCATTAGGGACCCCCAAAATATGGGACATGCATTAGCAGAGAAAATATTTTGGAGATGGCACAAGAACCCATAATATCTTTGGGATAGAGTTTGGAAGGAAAAATATGTAAAGGATAGCCATCCTAAATAATGGATTTGATTGGAAGGACCCTACCCTAGCTTGCTCATTTGGAATCATGCATGGAAAAATAGGGGGATAGTCCAACAACAAAGCTTCTGAGAAATATGTGACAACAGGTCGACCATGTTCTAGGAGGATGCCTAGGAGAAAATCCCAACCTTACTCATAGAAGGAAACTACCAGGAAATTCAAGAAAGCACCAGGGTAGGAGGTTGGATAAGGGTTCATCATTTCTGAGAAGAGAGCCCTCAGTAGAACATGATGGAAGAACCTTTTAGAATGACCACTGGTTTTGAAAGGGAACTCTCGCAAAAAGATGGAGTTGTCTTTGAACCAAATAATTATACACATCAAAACAAGGAGAGACATTTCGAGACGGGGAAAAAGGAAATGACAATTTTAATATGAAGGAAGCTTACCATCAAGCGATGGGAAATATGGAAAATGTTTAGTCTCTTGTCTGGAGTAAGGTTTGGAACTCACACCTTTGGCCTAAAATAGAGACTTTGATTTGGATTCTCATTAACAAAAGGGCTCTAACTTGGGATCTAATCAGAAGGGGGTTTGAAGGACCTTCCATCTACTTAATGTGCCTCCGAGATGGAGAAACTATGAACCACCTCTTCAGTTCCTGCAATATGGTGCCCGATCTCTAGGAAATAGGAGCCTTGTTCTTCAGAACTCTAGACAAAATAAGACATTATATCAGTAATACAATAGAATCCTGAAGACCAGAGCCTTTCAAGAACCTAATACTGAATAGAATTTGGACAATTTTTCTAGTTTTCTTGCTCTGGAATACCTGGAATTTTGTGAGAAGCCTTAGGATATTCAAAGGCTAGCATAGCGAAGTAGACCAAATTTTGCAAGGAATTACCTCAAACATTAAGGAAACCATATCATCTTCGTCCTAGTGGGAGGAAGATTGGAGAACTATAGGGAAGGAAATCGAGATACTAAAAAACTGGCAATTGGACCAAGACCAATGTATTCACCTGTCAAAGAAAACTCAGGCATCAATAAAGTAAAAGAGGGAGCAGTGGGAACCTCCTCCTTTGGGATTATTGAAACTAAATTTCGATGGTTCCTTGAAAGGAAATACAGGATCCGCAGGTGCTAGAGGTGTCATAAGGGACTCAACAGGTGCAATCCAAAACCTCTTCACCATTAGAATTGGGAATAACACCAACAATGGTGTGGAACTTGTAGGTCTTCTCTCTGATCCAAGGCTAGCAAAATACCTAGAGAACAAAGCGATTATTGTGGAAGGGGATTTGTAGATTCTCATCGTTGGTTTGAGAACAATCATCAAAAACACCCCTCCAGAGAGAGTATCAATGAAATGGTGTCTATATCATGGCCTCTTTGAGGTGGCAAGATGTGTCAGGGGCAAATCAACCATTATCCCAGAACATGTTAGGAGACAGGCTAATGCAATAGTCGACTACCTTGCAAACGTGGCAATCATCCAAGATCCCAAGGAAAATAGATGGTTCAGGTGGGAGGTGGGCCCGAGGGAGTTAAGGGAGAATGAAACATGTCTAGCCATGCGAGACACCCTTCCCATGGAGGAGGAGACAATTGGGGGAGTTGACTGTAATGTCCCTATTTTGGGACATTATGACATTACAAAGTGTTATGCCTACGAGAGTAGACAAATAGGGGTGACAGAGAGTTCGAGAGATATTGAGGGGTTTTATTGGGCCTGAATTTCATCGTTCATCATCAAGATCCATTATGCACATCTTGGCTTTGCTTTTGTTGCATTCCAACGATTTCCGTAATTTTGAGTTATTGTGGGTCATATCTTAATTAAATTCACTAATAAGGTCATAATGGGTATATTACTTGGAGAAACATCTTAGTGTAATAGCTCATCGAAATCGGGAAGACGATCATTACAAGATAAGATGATGAGAAGTGACTTTTAGTGGCCGGAGAAGCCATAAGGATGGATAAATCACTTTTTAGAAGTAAAATGGTTAATTAATTAAGTGATTTAATCAAGGAATAATAAAATAAAGTAAAATTCACTTGGAGGGAAAAGGTCAACAAAAAATTAGGGTTTCGGGAAGCTATAAAGGAAGGGTAAAGCAACCTAATTCATCATTATGTTATGATTTGATGTTGAGATATTTGTAGAGGAGGAGGAAATCAACCCCCTTGTTGTTTTGTGGATTTCTGGAGGAAACCACTGCCATTGATCGATTTCAGTGTTGAGAGACACACCCTAGCCTATCGAATATACCATCCAGGTATTTCACCGTGCATTACATGTATCTAGTTCAGTGATTGCATAGCTCAGCTAGTGAGGACGCAAGGGTTAGAGAGAGGGTTATTGTGGCCGCTTGAGACACTTCAATATTTGGTCGATTTCTTCTGACCCATTAGAGAGCTAGCCAGGGCGCACATATTGAGCCACCTGTCGTCAGTTTCTGATGGTGGAATCTCCTAAAAAACAAAAAAACATTCATTTAGGGTGCAACTCTTGAGGAAGTACATTTGGGGTTCCAGGGGACATTCTGGAGTAGATCCGAGGAAACCCTTCCGACCCATTACAAAGGAGGTTGGGAAGATCATTTTGATCCATACATTGCCAGATTCCACAAGTGGAATCACTAGGGCGCACTCCCACAACCCAGGAGGTGTGAAAACCCCGGGGGGTGACATCCGAAGCTTCAGAGGTCATATATTCAGTCTGACAGTCATCGAGGATGATACACACGCATTGGTGGTAGGATATTATTGGAGGGCCTTAGTGGCACATGATAGTTCAGATGGGGGACTTTCCATTGATGACTTCCATACACTCAGGGAGAGAGTGATTGTGATGAGGGATAACTACCAACAATTATTGATGGATAGAGATTACCTATTGGAGGTTGGTGAGATGTATCACAGGGCATTGATGGAGAAGGAGATCGAGGTGGACTGACTCACTCATGAGTTGGAGAGCACACAGAGATTATTGGAAGGAACAAAGACAACTCTTCAGGAACCAGGGTCCATATTAGAGGAGCTCCTTGAGGAGACTAGCCAAGGATCCACTACATCTATCTCAACAGAGAGGAAAATGTTTACTTCAACCACTTTGCTAGAGGATGTTGGTGGTTTGGAAGAGGAGCGTTGAATGATGGAGGTGTGTGAGGGATATGACCAAGAGACGATGGAGGATGCCCAGGTGTAAGAGGGAACACCATTCATGGGTAGTTATGAGACAGTTGGTCACACACATACACATGGGGATTCTGAAGCCAAGGGAAGCTACAAGAACACTTCCATTTATGTTCCAGGATTAGCTGAAATCCATCTAGAGGTTGATCTAAAAGTACACCTTGGATACGTGATGAGTCAGGAGGATATAGGAGCTTGCATGACTATCCAGGGGAATATGATGATGAGAGATAGTTCACAGGAGAATGCATAGGTGTACAATGGGATTTAGGGGGACACATTGGATTGCAAGGAGGAGACATACTTAGAGGAGTATGGAGATTCCTCTCGATTGCAACAATATATATATGGGATATCACCTTCATAGTAGCAGTAGTTGCATGAGCGATGATGGATGGAGAGTGATTAACCAACAATTTGTGGATTTACCTACTGTTGTACTCGATTGTTGGAGTTTAGTGATGAATACATGCGATTATTCACCATGGGTGCCAGGACGAGCTTTTGGTCAAGTCCTTAGGATTGACCAAAGCATATGACACATTCTAGTCCTACAATCGGGTTGTAGATATTTATTTTAGCCTTTCCTGATACTTTAATCATTGACAACAACACAGGGGGAGGTAAACAGTGGCAGGGGACACAAACATTTGGTAGGCCGAGACCACATAACAGGAGTGTCTTTATTGCATACAACGGGATAGGGGTGGATCATCAGAGACATACAATTGAGGCCTTGGGTGTGATGGAGAGTATCTTAGGACATGGGACAGAGGATATCTTAGAGGTTGATACATATTCATATTCTCATTGGGATGAGGATGGAGGGCTTCCGACAATTATCAGTCTGGCACATCAACATTTAGTGGGGATTAGAAGTGATGAAATTCCAAATTTTCCATGGGATCTGGGAATCCATTTGGTCAGTAGTTTGCTTCATCTTATGATGCTTCGGGTTATTCCAAGGAGAAAAATACTTCACTCTTGGATTAATTTGAGAGATCTTGTTGGGATTTGTTCTATGTGGTGAAACATGTTCTCCCTGTTGATACTCGTGATAAATTATGGCGATGGATGGGAATATTTTGGTTGCACAGGGATACCTTTAGAGGTTCAGCTTCTTGATAGTAGGCCCAATCATCACAAGTATTTTAGCATGAGGATCCAAGAGTGGGGGATCCAATATGTATACATTGGGCAGACAATCATGATCAGAGTGGTGCAAGGTCAACGTGATGGTCCCTTCTAGAGATTAGCATGGGACCCTGGGATTACAGGGTTGGGAATTTCATTGACTGATGGAGGCGTGTGGATCTTTGCAGGGGAAAATCACTTTGATTTTCCATTGAGCTTCAGTATTGGGGGATCACGTCACTTTTTTATTTCGCTGAGGTCTTGTAGTACCTCACTATGGCAACAACATGTTCATTCGGTGGAGGCCGTGTTGGATTTGGTATGGTCTTGGAGGTCAGACTCATTTCGGGTGGAGGTCGTGTGTTATTTGCAAGAGACTCATGGTGTTTATATCTTACAAGACTATACTTCACAGGGCATTGCAGTTCACATATTGATATGGGATCTAGGGATTGGAGTGCTGGCTAGTCCAGAGTTTGATGGGGTTGAGATCCGAGTAGAGTGGTTGTTTGGGGAGTTGTTCGAGGATCAATTGCATATGATCATTCTACTCATTAGGATAATTTGAGTATCATGTATGGTAATCACTTGGAGGGGCCATGTCTTGAGGAGAGATTACTACAGGTCACACAGGTGGATATGGGATCCTGGTATCATATATAGATTGATTTAGTTATTTATTGAGGACAAGAAATATTCTAGCAGGGAGGACTGTAATGTCCCCATTTTTTGACATTATTATATTACATAGTGTTATGCCCACCAGAGTAGCCAGATGGGGGTGACAGTGAGTTCATGATTTATTGAGGGGTTTTATTGGGCCCTAATTGCATCGTTCATCATATTTCATCATCAAGATCCATTCCACACAACTTGGATTTGGTTCCATTGCATTTCGATGATTTCCATAATTTTGAGTTGTTATAGGTCATATTTTAATTAATTTCACTAAGAAGGTCATTTTGGGCACAATACTTGGAGAAACCTCTTAGTGTAATAGCTCATCGAAATCAAGAGGAAGAGCACTACATGATTAGAAGATGAGAAGTGACTTTCAGTGGTAGGAGAAGACATAGGGATGAATACATCACTTTTTAGAGGAAAAAGGGCCAATTAATTAATAAAGTGATTTAATTAAAGAAGAATTAAAATAAAGTAAAATTCACTTGGAGGGAAATGGTGAACATGGGGGGTAAAAGAGAGATAGGGACCTCTATTCTCTCATTATGTTGCTGATCATTTTGATGGGATTCTTGCTATAGAGCCCATGATACTTGGGGGTTTTGAGGGTTTTGACTGAACAAACCCTAGAGATCAACTCGGTGGTGAAAGATTTCACCCGAACTGGTCCAATCTTGGTCATGTAGGTGAAATATTCCTCCCTTACCATTCTACATTAGTTACCATTCAGTTACAAGAGCAACTGAGGAAGAAAGGCACATTTCTGGTGGGTTTCTACAGAGCTAAGGCACACTTTCTTGAGTGAGGAGTTTGTGGAGGATTGTAGACTTCAAATATGAGAGAGATTTCACTTCAGAGGTACTAGTTATTCCCAGGGCGCCTCTTTGCATCAGTATTGGAGGGTAATCTTCATCCATTTCAGTATATTTACCAGTGGGGCACATTTCTCTTCAGGAGGGCACATTCTTCATCTTGTATTTAGTGTTTTGGAGGGTGAGATCCCACCCAACGGCCAGGAGAATCATCAGAGGGTTTTTCTATCCCCCAATCTAAATATTGACACTTGGTTTCAATGGTTTAGAGGTTATCTTCATAGAGGCCGAATTCTTAGCCTGCTACAACCAGGAAGGGTGCATTTCTGCTAGAGGAGACATCATTTGCATCAAGGGAAAATGTTGGATATTGAAGACATTTGGTATTTAGCATAGGGGGGATTTTGGATGCCTATATATTCATTTCTATATTTTATCTGGAGTCATTATCATCCATACACTCTTATATGTATTCCAAATCTGCTCCATTTTGTATGAGGTCAATGATATATCTAAATAAAATCAGATCTGACATATTTGTGGCTATTTTTTGTGTTATTTTTCTTGCATCTTGTTGATTATATTCCATATCATTTATTGGCTTCAACACACACAAAGAACCATCACTATAAACCCAATGAAACTCGAGAAGACAAAAATCTGCAAAGTGTTTGACAAAATACCACAACCAGAAAACATAAACTTAAAAATGTTCCAAGCAAACCTGTTTGGGAACATTACACTAATTCATTATCTCCTTAATGGAATTGATCACTTCAATGATAAAAAATGGACTTTTATTCAACCTGCATCAACCGCTTACCCATATTCTAGATTCTGCATATGCTCAAGTTTGCAGGGATTTTAAACACACCATAACAAACAAAGGTTTCCAACATGCAATCATACTCAAAACATAGTATTTTCCATTACTCAAAATATGCACACAATGTACATAGATTTACATAGTCTTATTTTCCTCTTCTGGCTTGATTTATAGTCAGCATGCCCTTCTCTTTCTGTGGCCTAATTCTTTACTTAGTTGGCCACCCTCTTTGTGGCTTGATATCCTATTCTAGCCACCACTATATGCCTCTTAGGCTTATAATTGAAAAAAAAAATTTGTAACCGATTCAGGTTCAGATCCACAATCCTATTAACTACAATCCCTAAGGATCCTTTAGATCCACAAAATCTTCTCATCATATCTAATTTACCCTAAGATCTCTCTAACTCACTCAATCTCTAAGATTCAATATATGCCTTGTCTAGCAAACTCAATTACATGAATAAATCAATTCATTCTCATCCAACTCTATCATATGATTTATTTTTAGAATAAGAAAATTGCAAATTATCATTGAGGATCCAACTCTTTTAATAAAATTGAAAGATCCCCTAGGCATCATAAAAAATGATTAGATTTTATAAGTAGGATGCTCCTGCATCAATCTCGTCATGCAAGTTTGTCTAGTGCATGCACATGATGGTTGGGAAGCATATGCACATAGACTACAAATATGAATAGCATGCATGCTACTGATAAATTGAATGTCACATTTCTTATATTGAAAATGAAAGCAATTTGGAATAATGCTCATTGTTGGGTATTTATTTGAGGCTATGTTTTCCTAGGCATTTGTTTTTAAACCTGTTCATGTTACATTGGTTAATATATGTTATATTTTTACTTGTAGTTATGCTACCATAGGTTTTGAAACTTGTAGTGTGACATGCACATATTGTAATTGTTTTGAATGTCTTTAGTGAGCCAAGTGATGCATGGGAAACAACTTATTATTGGATTTAGATGGATTATGAAAGAAATATGAATGCATTATTGTAATGCCTCCAATGCTACTCCCATGTAATGACTTCCATAGTTCTAAGAATTATGGTTATGGATGCATATTGAAGCTAAAAATTAGTTGTTTGGTGATGGTTTATGATGCTAGTATTTGATCCGCTTGCTAGTAAACCTTAACTAGTAACTACATCATTGTGTATAAACAAAATGTTGGTGGTCCATTGATAATGTCAAGCCATCGACTTATTTCCATAAGTTTGAAAAAGAATTCAAGATTATTATATTATCTTCCATAAATATATGTAATTTACATTTTATATATTTAATAACTTTTGAAATAAACATAATTTAACTAAACACTTATAATTAAATATAATTATATTGATTTATAAATGTTTAATTAAATTTATTTATTTTAAAAATTATTAAATATATAAAATACAAGTGGCATAAAATAATGCAAAACCTAGTTTAATAGATATAATAATGAAATAAAATTAAAAGAAGTTGTTATTATTCTTATTATTATAAGTCAAATATATTAAAGAAATGTTAAATAATTTTACCAATTAACGATTGACATGACCGGGATCTTTTATTGTTCTTTTAAGAAGTTTGCGTTCATTTTAATTTAAGATGACACTAATATTTTTCAAACTCTTTTCTCGCATAAATTGACAATGTTATGGTGGGTTATGGTTATAAGATGGTAAAGTGAATGGATATTATTATCAATAGATAGTAAAGCTATTAGAAGTAATAAATACTTTACGTAATTGAAATGTAAACTAGTATAGATATTAAATTAAAAATTGGATTGTTATAATCATAAAATTGGATTGAAAGGAAAAGTTATTTTGAGATTATATATATATATATATATATATATATATATATATATATATATATATAAACCCAAATATTTTGATAATATAATTTTAAATAAATAAAAAAACATTATTATATTAATTTAAAGTTTTAATTAAAAAAAACTTTTTAATATGCAGATGATAATTTATAATTTATTTTCATCACATTACATTAGTGTTATGTATATCATATTTTTTTTACGATACATACAATTCAAGAGGAATATTAACATGAAATAAATTCCACATAATTTTAACAATATAACAAGTTACAAGTTATTGTATATTATATTATAACAATAAGTTACAAGTTATTTTATATTATATTATAAAAAGAAGTTACAAGTTATTGTATATTATATTTTTTTACGACACATACAATTCAAGAAGAATATTAACATGAAATAAATTTCACATAATTTTAACAATATAACAATAATAACTTGTAATAAGGTGTAGTTTAGCATCCTTGGATGGGGTGATAGGGACACGGTGAGTAGTGGCATACCATTATATATGGTATTCATGTAGTCGTCCTATACTAGAATCTTGAGTCTACATTTGGCTTGCTCTCATCTTCGTTGTAGTATGCAGGGTATTATGATGGAAGGTGCGAGGGATGTAGGAGATTGTTTCATTTTTGTGATTGTTATTTCTCTGGTACATGAATTATTTTGGATATCACAGACACCCAATTTGGAAATGAATGCTATAAGAATTGATGGGATATGACGTTGGGCCATCTGCATTGGTTTGCATGGCCATTGCAGGCCTCCTCTTGGAGACATATTTGACCCTTCATTGTGTCTATCGAAGCTGAAGGAAAATCCTGAAGGTCTGAGGGTCCTCCAATTCCTATTGTTTCTTTAAACTGTTAACATGGCTAGAGGTGGCCCCAGTCGCAGAGGACAAAGATGCATAGGTTGGATTCTTGTCTCAAGGGCTTAATAGGGAGAAAAGTAATCAACAAATGTTTTTCGGTCTCAAACACCATGGGAGATCCAAGCAGAGATGGAGCTAGCTAAATCCGAGGCATGCTTGTATAGACGTTTTTTCCATGATGAGGATGTGGATGCAACAATTAGTCCATGGGTTCTGAACACTGGTACCTCCAGAACTAGTGAAACGACGTACCACAAAACGATGGACCTTTATTGGGAGATGAAACCCATCATGGACAAGGTTCTGGTGGAAAGGAATGAAGCTTATAACGAGATCTTGTTGCAACTAGATGACATGCAATTGCGGATTAAAGAGGTGGACTATAAAGTTTCATTGTTGGCAAAGTAAACGATAGGACTGGACTTCAAAGAGCCTCAAGTCACCCATCAATAGGTTCCTAAAGATGCTGCAAATATTCCTCCTATATGATTTTTTGAATGTTTTGGTCACTGGTTTTTTGTTTTTTTTTACTCTAGAGGTAGAAGTTCTCTAGCCTCATCTCTACTTAGGTGTCAAGTCATAGGTAAATGGTCTTCTTGTCTTAAGCTTTTTGGATGTTGTTCTTGGTTTAACTCTTTATTTCAAACAATTTGGACTAAGACATTACTCTTCTATTGTTGGTCTTGTTTTCCTAGTGGCAGGTCAACAACACATACCATGTATAGCTCTTTTCTCTATTAATACAAACTTAGGCCGACTAGCTTACCAAAAAACAAAAGTGTGGTTTAGCAATAACTTATAATATTTATTATAATAATAAGGCGTGATTAAATTTGGATGAATACACTCACTTTTTACTTGATATTCATTTAAAAAAAATTTATCACATAAATTATAACATCTAAACTATCCATAATATTAATATTAAAATAATGTTAAAACCATTTTTTTAATTTATAAAAAAATTAATAATAATATTTTATATAATAAATTATAGTTTTCACGCTGATTTTATATAATAAATTATATAAAAATATATTCTCATACTCTTTAAATAAATATAAAGTTATGAGTTGATGGCATTATATTTAGTTTCTTTTCTTCGGTCATTATTAAAAATATCTTGAAATATTATCATACTAATATGTTGGAATGAGTATTTCAATTCGTTATTAAAAAATATATATTATTATATGGTCATTATTAAAAATATCTTGAAATATTATCATACTAATATGTTGGAATGAGTATTTCAATTCGTTATTAAAAATATATATATTATTATATGGTAAACTAAAAGGCATTGAAATCTTGAATTCCATAATTTTTATTATATTTCTCTATTTTATTATATTTTTATATTATAATTAATGTCATAAACTTTTTATATTATAATTAATGAAATAGGTCTTAACATTTTTATTCATTTCACTTGAAAACCAATATGAATGATGAAATAGACAATAAACATTAAATATATGGCCATCTCAAATCTGTTTATGTTTAAGGTTATCTTGATTTAAATTTTTCTAACGATTTTCTTTCTGCTCTTTAGATAACGAGATAACGAGATTGAATTGTGAAAGCCAAAAAACCACAATATGTAACGTGAGGTGAAAATATTGATAACTTTGCCGCACGTTTTTAATAGAAAGTTGAGAATATATATGATTTGATTATATTCTAATGGATGAAATATTAATAGAAGATAATAAATTCTAAATTATAGTAACCCTATTGAATGAATGAAGAGATTTTTTCATGAAAAGGTTATGTGGGAAGTTAGGATTGGCTACCTTTTCTTGCCTTAGAAAATAACCATGATTGGCTTCCTCTTAACACTATATACCTTATCTTTACTATGGGAGTAGGGCTTGTTGGATTACCGAGAGGGGGTGAATCAATAATAGTGTTTTTTAATTCTTTTTAACTACAATATATATTTATGATCAATGTACCAATATCATTCAACAAGTGTAGAATAAATAAACCATAAACAATGAACAATCATACACATACACAATAAACTTGTATTTTTACGTGGAAACCTAATGCGGGAGAAAACCCCAGAATGATTTTTCTTATATGTCTTTAAGAAGTGCATTCATTGGAAGCACCGACTTCCTTTGTTCTCCAACTGCAATTGGAAGGAGACTCCAACCCCCTAGATTCTCAAGTTACAATTTGCGGGAAGCTACAACTCCCCAATTCTCTGGGTACAACCATAAGGAGGCTACAACCCCCTATGTTCTCTGGCTACAACCGGAAGGTGGCTACAACCACCTATCCTTGCCCCGTCCAACCACCATGAAGTATAAATGTAAAATGTAGACAACCTATCATTGTCATTGAATCAACTCTGTCACTGTAATAACTATCACTAAAAGTCTATCCCAACTTGTACCAATCTTCTTCAAAACTTTCTTTCAGATCCACGGCCTGTCTATTTTGCAATACACGAATGTTCACTACTTTCCCTTATGCAACTCATGGATGTATGCTGCTTGCTGCAACTCGCAAACTAGCACAAAGCTCTACTAGTACACTAACGCTCTCTCTGTTACTTTGTCTATGTCACCGTCTCAATCTAAATCATTATCTGATCTCTCTATATCTACTCACAAACAAGATGATTTGATAGAAAAGAATACTCATCCAAAATCCAGGTAGATATAACACAACCATGTACTAGGTTCATACATATGTCTCACTGATATTATGTGATATAAGAAACCCTTACATCAAACCCTCACTGTTATGCAAACCCAACCTATACTGATAACACTATGTCTCAACGATAAACCCTCAACCAGACTCCAAATAACATAGAATGTGTCTTAACAAGATTCTCAATGAAGTATCCCAACAACAACAACCAATACAATAGAAATGCATCCCTGTAGATATTCCTGATACATAATATACCATACAACCAATAGTCCCTCAAGAACAAGAGCTCAATCTCCCATGGCTATACCCCAAGCATTCACCAAAGATCTACTTAAGATAAGCATGCAACATACCTTTTGTTACTATAGATGACTCTGTTGTACCTTCTTACTGTTAGACCTTCTTGTAGCCACTTCTTATCTCTGCAACTTATCACTGGTGATAGATCTAATCTTCCTTTTCATCTTTGGAAACAGATCCATGCTCTATCTTCAATAAACCCATGGGTATCCGTGTTTTCCCACTATGGCCCGTGAATGTTCATTGCCTTCTCGTACTGCAACATGTGGATGTCTTCAGTAAAACCCTAGTTCAGTACACACAATCTTGACCCTTTGACACCTGCAACTTCTCTCGTCATTTCTTCATACTCACTGCAATAGATTTGTCAATTATACCTGCCCATAACATTTCACAAAAGAGATATACAATGTGCTCAAATTAGGTGCTCATGAGAGACCCTTGCTCTCTTATTTATATTCTCCAAGTAGCTTCCTTTAGGGGTTATCTTCTAACCATTTTACCCAACTTCCTTCTTTTAGGTCTAACCCAATTTTAACTACTTCACCCATTTGCAACCACTTTACCATAAATAGAAAACTCACCACTTATTGTTGCAACTAATTTATTTTTAATTATTTTCTTATTGCAATAACTTTACTCATTATTAACTCCGAGTTACAACCACTTTGACTAGTAAACGTCTTCTAGAAGCTTCTAGAATAATTAACTTCTTTGACCTTCTAGGGGCTTCTAGATAACTCACGAGGGTTCTCCAACTTCATGAAGCCATATCTCCTCAACCGCAAGGAACTATGTGACGTACCACATATCATCAGAAATGGCATGACATGTACTATCCATCTATGATAGTCTTTCCTGCAATTTCACTGATCTTCATTACATAATTCCTTAGACAAACATGGGTCCCTTATCCACAATTATGGGGCTACCAAAATTTTCTACCGGACTTGCTTCAAGGGTTGATTCATCATATGCATGGAGAGAAAACACAAATGCATGATTCTAGGGGGAGTGATGGTCACAGGGGGAGCATGAGAGTCATGACTTCAGTATTGCATCAAGGGTTTACATGAATGAAAACCAACCCAATTAATCAACAATCTCCCCCTTTGGCATTGGTGGCAACACTATGATGAAATAATGAAGTCATGACTCTCATACTCCCCTTAGAATCATGCATACATGCTTTCTCTCCATGCATCTGATGAATTTCTTCCCCTTTGAAATCAATGGAAAAGGTAACTTCCCATTGGGGATGACCCCCCTGACTGAACTCTCCTTGGGGTTGCTCCCCCTATCTGAATTGTCCTCTGTCTTCTTCATGGTGCTTCCTCGTGTAAATCTATGATGTAATGTCCCCAAGGCCGAGCCCTATTGTAAATCATGTTTACAAATTTTAAAGCTTGTTTATGAACTATAATTCAATTTTATTAGGTTGGTGAGCCGAGTTTTGATAAGCTGAGAGGCTTATGTATGTATTAGGATGGAGAGCCTAAGTATCAAAGGTCAGGAGCCTATTGTTGTAAATGTAACTATCCACTTTGTTAAAAAAATATAAACACCGTTGCGTGTAGACCGACCACGAAGAAAGAGTGATGGGGGACTAAGTCTCCATAAGGCTGGGCAAGGAGAGGAGGCTAAGTGTTGGGCATTAGGGAGGGGCTAAGATAGGGGGCTTACCTCCAAAGGGTATAATAATAATTATTATTTTCCTAAAAATATTAAAGTGAGCATTGGCCGGGTGTGGTCCCAAGTGCTGGGAAAGGAACATATGCATCTAGAGAGCATGCAACTCCAGGGAGACATGTGTCAACCTGGGCTCATGCAAATAAAATTGGAAAATCCAAACCTTGGGGGGGTTGGCTCCTCATTCTGTCTTACTCTGTCGAGAAGAGCCGCGTGATCCTTGGCATCTGATCTAGGATACCCTCACGCAACTCTGAAAACCAGAGAACCGAGATGTCTTCCTAAAAGCCGAAACATTCGCCGTTTGATTCCATTTTTGGTCTACGTCTGTCCTTGGCATACCTATACACCGTTGAGAGAACTAGTCGAGAGGGAAAGGTCGACTTGTGATTTTGTGAACCCAGTCTATATACCTTTGTAGAGCCAAATATGTACCTGAACTGTCTATGGGTTGCTTCTTTTTGTTCTCTTGAGTGGAATTGTGTTGTTGCTATCCTCACTGTGTGGGAATTGAGTCAGAAGGGGTTGAAGAATCGATTTGTCAATCTCTGGTTGAAGAGGAAGGTTGTTAGGCCTGTGAGCGACTCTCTCCAGGTGAGAGAGTGCGCAGAGGAAAGAGAGATCTCCTAGAAGGAGCCCTGTAGCTGCCACAGAGCTCAGGGATTTCTGGTCCGGTCTGTTGCTGAAGCCCAAGGAAAGGGAGGTTAGAAGCCGAAGGACTGTCTAGGTGACAGTGAAGGTGTATACTCCTAGGGTGGGACATGCATGTGGGGAAGGAGAGTTTGTGAGCAGTGGGCATAAGTGGCTCCTGGGAGAGAATCCTCCCTCTTTTACTGTGTGTCTTCCTGTAAACCATGCCTAGCCTAGGATTCCTTGCCCGATGGAGCTTAGTCCTAGCTCGGGGGTGACCTACTGCTAAGAGTGATGAGCAGCGTGGTCTAAGGCTGGGAGGTTCGTGGAAGGTCTGAACACAGTTGGTGGCATGTGACAGATTCAAAAATAAGTGTCCTTATGTTTTATAATTCTGTAATTAATTAAATTGCATACATGTGATTCTTTCAATGTTATCATGTATTCCGCTGTAATCATGAATTATTGTTATTTCCATTAATTTTGAAATGCTAGCAGTAATTATGTGCCTAACTATAATTAAGCATTTTAAATTCATTAGAATGCATAATATGTTACATAAGTGTTTTCCACGTAGTAGCGTTGGCCCGGCCCGTGGGAGTGATGGTCGGGGATGTTACAGTATGGTATCAGAGCATAAGGTTTTCTACACTGAGCCTACATGGGCCAGTTGAATGGTCTTTGGACCCGAGGTTTCAAGTGGAAGTGGTGTCCAGATGGAACCAATATCGAACCTTAGAGCATCCTGTAGTGCCCAAGGGTTACATGGCCATATTTACAAAACTCAAGAGGTGTAGTGGTGTTGCAGAACCATGATAGGCGTGGTGCTTGACCACAAAAAGGATTTACAACACCTAAAGTGTTGCAACCGTAGGATCTGTTTGGAGGGAAAATAAACTCCTTACGACCGTAAGATCTAGAGGAGGTGTAGGATAGTTATCCTGAGAACCTCTCGGAGTTCGGTTGTTGGGAGAAATGGGATGTGTTGTTGCACAAAACCCCGAAACTTGAAACCCGAAAACTTTGTTAGTCCAGAAAGGATCTATGCCATAGATCTAAAAGGGGATCTGACCGTTGGATTTCACGTTAAATCGTGATTTCATATTTTGGCTACCGGGAGAGGTGGAATGTGCAGAAGCATAAACTACTGAATTCGAAATCGCGAAATCATGTGGAGTCAAAGTAGTGAGTCGAGCTAATGTCACTGAGATGGACATGGGCACATGGGTGTGTACCATGTGCTAGTAGGGTCAAAAAATAAAAGTGAGCATGGTGGGATCTGATGACATCGCTGAAGGTGATGTGGACCCTCCAAAACGTGCCACGTGCCACCATGGTTGTGGGAGACGACTGTGTTATGTGGGCCCATAGGGTAAAGTAAATCGGTATTTCGAAACTCGGGGGTTGGAGAGGGAAGCGAGTATGAGAGCCTCGAGGACCGAACCCCAAAACTCGAAGTCCCGAAGTCCTGAAAACTTCGAGATAGAGAGGCCACAATAGATTTTAGCCGTTGGTTTTTGTGTAGACGTGGACCGTTGATCCACCCATTTTCGCGAGTTCAGTAATCAGAACTTGAGGGATAGTAGTGTTGATTTGAAACCTCCCGAAACACGAAGTCATGAAAGAACCCTAGTGGTCTGGCATTGGGTCATAGCCCGTGATCGCATGGGTTTGGGACTGAGGAAGAGAGGGCTATCACTCGAAAGTTACAGAGCTGAGAAGAGCTCCAAAAATTCATAAAAAAAATTGAACGTTTCTGATTTGGCTTATGAATTATGTGTGTGGAATGTGTTAAGGAATGATATCCTGACAAATTGTGGTTGTCTTCACATTGTAATTGTAGAAGTTTGGAGAGTACCAGAACCGATTAGAATTGCCTCAGAGTGTAAAGAAATGGAAGAGGCATGGATTACTTCTAGACCAGAGAACGAAAGAGAAGGAATGAGCATTTCCTTGGGAGTTGAAGGAACGAACTCCAATGGACATGGAAAAGAGATGGATAAGGAAGGGCATATGATGAAAATCATTGAAAGATTACAGAAGGATGCCCAGGCTCGCTGAGCTGATAGTCGAAAGATCACGAAAGACAGGGATAAACAGGGAGAATTCAACTTAAGGTTGTTAAAGAGTCTGGAAAGAATCGAAAAGAGATTGGAAAAAGAAATTAACTCAAGCAAAGCAGGGAGTCGAAGGACACCTAAGGGGGAAAGAAGATCAAGGAGTGATAGCAGACATCGTCATCGCTCCCCAAATCATTCTGATAAGGAAGCACACAGTAATTCCATCTCATCCCATACCAGAAAGCACAAGAGATCTAGGATGGATGAATTGAAGGGGGAAATGAACAAGATCAAGCCTCCAACGTTTGATGGAGAACATAAGAAGGAGGAAGATGCCGAAACTTGGTTTCTTGGTACGAGGAAATACTTTCAACTACAGAGTTATTCCTCTCATGCAGAGGGCAGGATTTCCATGTATCAACTGAAGGGAAAGGAATCCATGTGGTGGGATCAACTTGTGCAGGGGCAACACATCAGAGAAAAAGACATCAGATGGAAAGAATTCAAGAGGTATTTCGAGAAGAAATACTTAACTAAAAGATATTATGACAGAAATATGAAAGAGTTCTTTGAACTCAAGCTGGACAACATGACCATTGATGAGTATGAACGGAATTTTTTGGAATTACTGAAGTATGTTCCATTCATCAAAGATGAGTCTGTCATGATTCAGAGGTACCTGAGTGGGTTACCGCCTTCTATTAGGGATAATATTTAGTATGATGACCCAAATACTATGGAAGAAATGATAAGGAGAGAGAAGTTCTTATTTGAACAACAAAGAGAGAAGCCTACCTTTTGGAAGGCTTGGGATGACTAGAAAAAGTTCAAGAAAGAACAGAGGCAGAAGGGAAATAAACCACCCTTTTTCAGAAACAGTCCTTCTAGGAAAACCGTCTTTTAGAGAGCCTAGGAAGGTTGAAGTGGGTGGGAAAATGTCAAGGCCGCCACCTATGGAATGTTAGGGCTGTAAAGGGAACCATAGGTACAGATATTGCCCCCGTCGAAATGAGAAAATGAGGATTGTCCACCATGTTTAGCAAGCTGAAATAGTGGAAGACATGGGCAGTAGGATGCCAAGGATCTGTGCAACCCTAGACAACAAGCAGGCTGAATATCAGTCACACATGATTGAAGTGGAAGGTATGATCAACAACCATGCCTTTACTATTTTAGTTGATTCGGGGGCTAGCCATAGTTATATAGACTTTAGAGTGGTAGAAAGTTCACATTTTATAAGAAGCAAACATGAAAAGTCTTGGTTAGTGCAACTAGCTACAGGAACCAAGAGGAAAGTCACGGAGTTAGTCAAGTCCTCTCCTGTGGACATGAATGGATTGAGCATGAAGGATGAATTGAACATTCTTCCATTAGGCTCTTATGATTGTCTAAGTGGGATGGACTGGTTGGACCAACACCATGCCATCTTGGACTGCCGCAATAAGGCATTCACTTTCTTAGATGAAGAAGGGAATCAGAGAGCAGTCTAAGGGATTCTCAAAGTTGTAGCTATCAGGGAAATATCAACGATGCGGCTGAAGAAGTGCTACAAAAAAGGCTGTCAAATATTTGTAGGCCATGTAGGGGAAACACCTAAGGACAAAGTGTCAAGTATCGAAGAGCATGCGGTATTAAAAGAATTCAAATATGTATTCCAGGAAGTACCTGGACTACCTCCAAAAAGGGATATTGATTTCTCTGTGAACTTGATGCCTGGAGCAACTCCAGTGTCAAAATCTTTGTACAGGATGAGTACACCAGAGTTGAAAGAGTTGCAATTGTAGTTTGAAGAGCTTCTGAAGAAGGGGTATATATGCCCAAGTGTGTCACCTTGGGGTGCCTCGGTCCTATTCGTAAAGAAGAAGGACGAAACGTTGAGATTATGCATCAATTTCAGGAAGTTGAACAAGTTGACGGTAAAGAACAAGTATCCTCTGCCAAGGATCGATGACCTCTTCGATCAGTTGAAGGATGCAAAGATATTTTCAAAAATAGATCTAAGATCGGGATATCACTGGGTAAGAATAAAAGATGAAGACATCAACAAGACTGCCTTTAGAACAAGGTATGGTCATTATGAGTTCACAGTGGTGTCGTTTGGACTGTCAAATGCATCCGTTGTTTTTATGTGCTTGATGAATGGAGTATTCAAGGAATATCTAGACAAGTTTTTCATAGTCTTCCTGGATGACATCTTCGTGCATTCAAATTCAAAATAAGAACATGAGAAACATCTGAGGATGGTGTTGCAGGTGCTAAGAGGGCACCAACTATATGCCAAGCTGAGCAATTGCTCGTTTTATCAAGAACGGATCCGTTACTTGGGGCATATTATCTCAAAGGATGGAATAGCTATAGACCCTGAGAATATTGAGGCCATTAGAGAATGGTCAGCGCCAAAGAATGTGATGGAAGGTAGATCCTTCATGGGATTGGCTGGTTATTACATAAGGTTTATCAAAGGGTTCTCGAGGATAGCTCACCCTATCACTTCCTTACAAAAGAAGGAGAAGAAGTTTTAGTGGACAGAGGATTGTGAGGAAAGATTTCAGAGATTGAATAACTTGTTAACCAATGCTCCAATATTGAGGATTGCAGATCCAAACGAAGACTTTGTGGTGTTCACAGATGCATGAAAAGAAGGACTGGGAGGAGTCCTCAGTCAGAATGGATTCGTAATCTGTTATGAATCCAGGAAGTTAAAGGAACACGAGAAGAACTATGCCATTCACGACTTGGAGTTGGCAGCCATAGTTCATTCTCTAAAGAAATGGAGGCATTACCTCATGGGAAGGAGATTTGAGCTCAGAATAGACCATAATGGTCTGAAATATTTGTTTGATCAGATAACCTTAAACAATAGACAAAGTAGGTGGCTGGAATTTCTGTGTGAATACGACTTTGATATCAAGCATATCAAAGGGAAGGAGAATAAAGTGGTTGATGCACTCAACAGGAGGGTGCATGAACTACATGCTACAACCATTAGCATGTATCAGAATGATATTAAAATTAGAATTCTGGAGGCTGCAAATGCAGATTTGCAGTACAGAGAATTAGTAGCAAAGCTACAACAGGGTAAGATGCCACAGAAGGTGGATATTTATAAATTGGGAATAGATGGAATATTGCTGCACAAGAAAAGAATTTTTGTACCCAACGTCCAGGACTTGAAACAAATAATTCTGTAGGAGACGCATAATGTGCCTTATGCAGGGCACCCTGGATATCAAAAAACCGTGGCAGCGATCAAGAGCCATTACTTTTCGCTAGGTATGAAGAGAGAGATCGTTGAATACATCGCTAGATGTATGGAGTGCCAGAAAGTTAAAGCTAAGCATAGGCACCCAATAGGGTTGCTACAACCTTTGCCCATTCTTGAATGGAAGTGGGAAGTGGTGACAATGGTTTTTATTACGGGATTGCCCAGAACATGCAAGCTGCATGATTCAATCATGGTGGTTGTGGACAAGCTTACAAAAGAAGCCCATTTTATACCACTGAAAACTATTCACAAGGAAATAGATGTTGCTGATATTTTCATGAAGGAAGTGGCACGATTGCATGGAATTCCTAAAACAATTGTGTCCGACAGAGATCCAAAATTCACCTCGAATTTCTGGAAAGGATTGTTCAAAGGATTCAGAACGAATCTGAACTTTAGTACATCTTATCATCCCGAGTCTAATGGACAGGTAGAGAGAGTGAACAGAGTGATAGAAGACATACTGAGAATGTATGTGATGGACAAACCATCAAAATGGGAAGACTACCTACACTTGGTAGAATTTGCTTACAATAATGGGTATCAAGCATCGTTGAAGATGAGCCCATTTGAAGCACTTTATGGAAGAAAGTGAAATACTCCAGTGAGCTAGGATAATCCAGCTGATAGGATAGTAGTTGGGACAGAGTTGCTCAAGGAGATGGAGGACCAAATGATAAAAATTAAGCAGAATTTGAAAGCTGCCCAAGACAGGCAGAAAAGTTATGCTGATAAGAACAGAACCCACAGAGAGTTCAAAGTGGGTGATCATGTTTTCCTAAAAGTGAAAGCTAACAAGAGTTCCCTGAAGCTAGGAAGCTGCACCAAGTTGGCAGCCAGATTTTGTGGGCCATTTGAAATCCTAGAAAGGATTGGGCCAGTTGCATATATGCTTGCATTACCTGCATCCATGATTGTACACAATGTGTTTCATGTTTCATTGCTTAAGAAATATATACTTGATGCTAATCATGTTATCAATTGGAATGTGATTCAGGTGGAGCAAGAAGGTGTCCTGCAAGTGCATCCTGTGCGCATATTGGACAGGAAAAGAAAACAACTCCAGAATCGAGCTATAGGGCTTGTAAAGGTCCAGTGGACCTGGTACGGTCCTGCGGACGCAACATGGGAGCATGAAGATACTATGCGGGAAGAATACCCGCATCTTTTTGAAGATTTTGGAAATCTTGCAGATACTGTGTGAAATTTGCACTGAGGACAATGCAAAAATCAGGGGAGGGGATTGTAATGTCCCCAAGGCCGAGCCCTATTGTAAATCATGTTTAGGAATTTTAAAGTTTGTTTATGAACTATAATTCAAGTTTATTAGGTTAGTGAGCCGAGTTTTGATAAGCTGAGAGGCTTATGTATGTATTAGACTGGAGAGCCTAAGTATCAAAGGCCAGGAGCCTATTGTTGTAAATGTAACTATGCACTTTGTTAATAAAATATAAACACCTCTGTTTGTAGACCGACCACGAAGAAAGAGTGATGGGGGACTAAGTATCCATAAGGATGGTCAAGGAGAGGAGGCTAAGTGTTGGGCATAGGGGGGGGATAAGCTAGGGGGCTTACCTCCAAAGGGGATAATAATAATAATTATTTTCCTAAAAATATTAAAGTGAGCATCGATCGGGTGTGGTCCCAAGTGATGGGAAATGAATGTATGCATCTGGAGAGCATGCAGCTCCAGGGAGACAACTGTCGACCTAGGCTCATGAAAATAAAATTGGAAAATCCAAACCTCGGGGGGGTTGGCTCCTCATTCTATTTTACTCTATCGAGAAGAGTTGTGTGATCCTTGGCATCTGATCTAGGATACCCTCACGCAGTTCTAAAAACCATAGAATTGAGATGTCTTCCTAAAATCTGAAACATCCTCCATCTGATTCCATTTTTGGTCTGCGTCTGTCCTTGGCATACCTATACACCATTGAGAGAACTAGTCAGGAGGGAAAGGTTGACCTGTGAGTTTGTGAACCTAGTCTATATGCCTTTGTAGAGATGAATCCATACCCAAACTATCTGTGGGTTGTCACTTTTTGTTCTCCTGAGTGGAATTGTGTTGTTGTTATCCTCACTGTTCGGGAATTAAGTTGGAAGGGGTTGAAGAACCGATATGTCAGGCTGTGGTTGAAGAGGTAGGTTGTTAGGCCTATGAGCGACTCTCTCCAGGTGAGAGAGTGCACGGAGGAAGGAGAGAGCTCCTGGAAGGAGCCATGTAGCTGCCACAGAGCTCGAAGATTTCTAGTCGGGTCTATTGCTGAAGCCCAAGGCAAGGGAGGTTAGTAGCTGAAGGATTGTCTAGGTGACAGTGAAGGTGTATACTCCTAGGGTGGGATAGGCATTTGGGGAAGGAGATTATGTGAGAAGTGGGCATAAGTGACTCCTAGGAGAGAATCCTCCCTCTTTTACTGTGTGTCTTCTTGTAAACCATTCCTAGCCTAGGATTCCTTTCCCAGTGGAGCTTAGTCCCAACTCAAGGGTGACCTACTGCTGAGAGATGAGCAACACGGTCTAAGGCTGGGAGGTTCGTGGAAGGTCTGCACGTAGTTGGTGGCGTGTGACAGATTCAAAGATAAGTGTCCATATGTTTTATAATTCTGTAAATAATTAAATTGCATACCTGTGATTCTTGCAATGTTATCATGTATTCTGCTGTAATCATGAATTATTATTATTTCCATTAATTCTGAAATGCTAGCAGTAATTCTGTGCCTAACTGTAACTAAGTGTTTTAAATTGATTAGAATGCATAATATGTTACAAAAGTGTTTTCCGCGTAGTAGTGTTGGCCCGGTTCGTGGGAGTGATGGTCGGGGACGTTAAATATGACATATAAGAATAGCATTCAAAATTCATTGCGGGGAAAAAACTATTCCAAGTTTCTAGCGAAGATACTCAAAATATTCCCTTAGAAGCGGTTTTGTAAAGATATCTGCAATCTGTTCTTTGGTCCCAACATACTCAACTTGAATGTTCTTCTCTGCAACCTATTCTCATATAAAATTAAACTTGATCGGAATGTGCTTCACGAGTTCATCACTAGATTCTTTGAGATATTGATGGCACTTGTGTTATCACAATATATCAGAATGGGCTCATCATACTCAACCTATATATCTTTTAGTGTTTGTTTCATCCATAGGACCTGTGTACAACATGTTTTTGCTGCAATATACTCTGCTTCAACTATAGATAATGGCATTGATGATTGTTTCTTTCTTAGCCATGATACCAAACACTCACCCAAATAGACAATTGCTCCACTTTTACTTCTTCGATCATCAATGCAACTTGCCCAATCTGCATCTGTGTAGGAAATAAGTGATAGATCCTTTCCTTTTAGATACCATAATCCAAACTCTTTTGTACACTTGAGATATCTAAATATCTTCTTAACTGCCAAAACATGTGATTCCTTTGGTGCTACTTGAAATCATGCTACTTGTTCAACCGCCTGCATCACATATGGTCTAGAAGTTATCACATAAAGTAAGTTTCCAATCATTGACATGTACTACCTCTGATCTATAGCCTTTGAATCATCATATTTACTTAACTTTCAATTGATTTGCATAGGAGTACTCACCGGTTTGAAATATTCCATTCTGAACCTCTTTAGCATTTCTTTGATATACTTGTTCTGAGAGATAAAGATGCCTTGGTTTCTTTCACATATCTGAAGACCCAAAAAGAAAGATAATTATCCAAGTAATGACATTTCAAAATCATCTTGCATATCCTTTTCAAATTTCTATCTCATCATGTCATCATCACTACCAAAGATAATATCATCAACACAAACTTCAATTAACAAAATATTATCTTGAATTACCTTGATGTAAAGGTTGTTGTCTACATTCACTTTCCTAAAACCTTGTTGTTGTAAGTATCTATCTAGTCTGGAATACCATGCTCTGGGGGCCTGTTTAACACCATACAAGGCCTTCTTCAACTTGCAAACACAATTTTCATTCTCTGACAACTAAAATCCTTCTGGTTGCTCAATGTATACTTCTTCCTCTAGATCCTTGTTTAGGAAGGTTTATTTCACGTCCATCCAATACACTTCAATATTCATGGAGAATGCATAATCTAGGATCAATATGATTTCTTCCATTCTGACAACTGGGGAAAATGTCTCTTCAAATTCTATACCTTCAACCTGATTCTATCCTTTACATACCAATCTTACTTTATTCCTGATAACCTGTCCATCTTCGTTCAATTTGTTTATGAAGACCCACTTTGTACCGATCAAATTCTTGTTCCTTGGCCTTGGAACCAATTCCCAAGTGTCATTCTTATCTATCTAATCTAACTCTTCATCCATGGATTCGATCCAAAATTCATCTTTGTTGGCTTCTTCAAAAATTCTTGGCTCAATTTTGGATAGTAGTGCTAAGTGCAACTGTTCTAGTGCACATATTCTTCTTCTAGTTTCAACTCCTTCTTCTTTATTTTCGATAATCTGATCTGATGGATGATTCTTTTGTATTCATCTTCTAGGTGTGTTTGGAGGTACTTGAAGATCTTGTTGTACATGCTCTTCTTCTGACTTCTCTTCGTCATCTTCCACTTCTACTACTTATTTTTCCTTTACTTCTTCTTTGTGAACATGTTCCATTGAGTCATTTCCTTCTTCTTTTATCCTTCATCCATCTGTCTCATCAAACGTCACATTGACGCTTTCCACAATTTTGTTGAGCCTTAGATTCAAACTTTTTGTTTTTTCCATCTTTTCTTTTAATGTAGCATTTGCTTCCAAAAAATCTGAAATGCTTCACATTAGTTGGTCTTCCTTTCCATAGCTCATAAGGAGTTTTATCACTGTTGTTTCTGAGTATTCCTCTGTTTTGAATGTGAACTTTTGTATGCACCGCTTGTACCCAAAAGACGTCTCTCAACTCGGAATCCATTAACATAATTCAAGCCATTTATTTTATTTTCATGTTCTTTCTTTCAATGACTCCATTTTGTTGTGGTGTACTTGCAATAGAGAATTTCCTCTTTATCCCATGCTTACTACATAAGTCCATAAATTTATTTGAAGTAAACTCTCCTCCATTGTTCGATCTCAAACATTTGATTTTCGAATCTATTTTGTTTTCAACCATCTCCTTGTACATCTTGAAGTTCTCGAATGCCTCTAATTTCTTCCTAAGAAAACAAATTGTAGTCATTATTGTATAGTCATCAATCAATAGCATAAAATATTACTCTACTTTCAACCCATTTGTTCTAGTTGATCCAACTAGACCAATATGCACAATTTCCAATGGTTTTGTTGTGGAGTATTCCTTTGAATTGAACTTGGTCTTTGTTAAGAACCAAACATCAATATAGCATAGAAAAACCTTAGGAAAAGTACTCAACGCCTTGAAAAAGAGATAATTTCATATAATAGGCCTCTTCAAGGGGGCAACCTCCTTTTACCCCACTTAAATGTTCAAGTCCAAGATGATTCAAAATGAAAATGTCTCCTTGGTATATATAGGAGACTAGGAGGTATAATTACAACTAATGGCCTAAAGCCGACATAAATAAAAT
>ML777643.1:351049-361542 GCA_009831015.1 Picea engelmannii
GATGTAGCAACGAAACCCCAAGACCTTGAGCTCTGATACCATATGTTAAGAACCAAACATCAATATAGCATAGAAAAACCTCAGGAAAAGTACTCAACGCCTTGAAAAAGAGATAATTTCAAATAATAGGCCTCTTTGAGGGGGCAACCTCCTTTTACCCCACTTAAATGTTCAAGTCCAAGATGATTCAAAATGAAAATGTCTCCTTGGTATACATAGGAGACTAGGAGGTATAATTACAACTAATGGCCTAAAGCCGACATAAATAAAATAACATGACTAATATAATATGCCCCAATTAATGGGTAATGAGCCAATATTAGGGATTAATAGCCTTGGTTTGATTTCCTTGTTGACAATGCTTGTACAATGTGTTGGTTGGCTTCATGATCTGGGGCATTTCTCTCATTGATTCCTTTTCGCTGACCTTGAAAATATTATCAAAGTTTATGTGACCCGTTCTTCTATGCCATAGCCAAAATTCATCTTCCTTTCCTAAAAAACACTTTTCTTTTCCAATTTCACTTAGTACGTATATGTTTCTTGGAGTTCTCATAGCTTTTGCCACCACTCTACCTGAATCTGATTTTCTCATCTCACATTTCTATGAATCAAACACAAATTTGTGACATTGGTCACACATTTGAATTACACTCAGAAGATTGTGTTTCATATCTTCCACTAGTAGAACATTTTCTTCCTTGGTATCCTTACTTCCAATCTTGACTATGCCTCTTCCAATGATTCTAGTTGAGTTGTCATTTCCAAAAGAGACCGACCCATCTCTTTCCTTTCTCAAATTTATGAAAATTTCCTTATCACCTGTCATGTGCTTTGAAAAACCATTGTCAACATACCATCCAAATTTCTTGTGTTGAGCTTGTATAGCAAGTGTACATTCTTCATTGTTGTACTGATTATGCTTTCTTATCCATATTCTTTGTGATTCCTATCTGTGACTGTTGTTATTATGTTGTGATTCTCTTGGGGAAATTGTCATTCTACAATCTTTGGCCATGTGTCCAAAGTTGTTTCACTTTTAGTATTCCACTTCATTACTCAAGGATTCAAACATGTTGTAGCTTCTGCTCTGCATTTCATTAGGCCTTCTTGGATAAGAATTTCTTGTATATCCTTCATAGTTTTTTTCGTTTCTATTGTTGGCTCTACAATTCACAACATTATGCCCAAAATTATTACATGAATAACATAATTCAATAAAAATTGTTTGATACCTAGGATATGGATATCTTCTGAAAGGAGATTCTTTTCTGAATCCTTCTTCTTCTTGAGATATTTTTACTTCTAATTGTTGTTGATTCTGAACTCTGAATCTTCGTGGAGGTGGAGATATATGTGATCTTTCTTTTGAAAATTATTATCTTCCTCCTTCTCATTAGATCCTCTGACTGTCTTTTCATAACTTCTTTGTTTGTTTCCTGATCTGTTGTTTTGAAGCTTGAGCCATTTTCTTTCTAGTTGTATCCTAGTCCATATTTTTCATGATGTATCCTTTGAATGCTAATAATATCATCCAAAACTTTAGAGTTGTTCTACATTTTTTTCTTCTGAAGGTCTTTTCTCAATATAACAATCTCTTCTTCCAAACTTCCATTGATCATGTCTCTCTATTCTAACTGTTCTTTGAGTGCTTCTTCAATTCTCTTGTCTTATTCTACTTGGATTTTTAATTTAGTGATCATCTTCTCTAGTTCTTCAGAGTTGGGATTTTGAAATCCCTCTTTTCTTTTTAGTTCTTCTTGTAGAGACTTCTTTTTCTTCTTTTCCCTTTTTATAACTTCTATGGCACTCAACAATTCTTCTCCGTAATCAATTTCTGCCTCTTCATATTCTTCATCGGAGTCTTCTTCACATTCTTCCTTGGTGCCTTCTTCATCGAAGTCTTCTACTACCATGAATAGAACCCTTTCTGTATCATTATCATTGACTTCATCTTCGTCTGATGAGGAACGGTGTTCTTTCATGCAAAGGATTTTCTTGAAAAACAAAATTGGTTCTTTTGCCTTTGTATATTTGTTTACTCTCAAAGTCATCTTCTTCATTTTTTATTTCTTATGGGGACATTTATTAGCAAAATGACCAATACCATCACAATTAAAAAAAATCAATGGATGCTTACCTCTATATTTTATGGTTCCCTTTTTCATCCTTCTGACAATGTTGGCTACTTCTTCATCGTCTTTTGAGATATCACTCTTGCTACTGTATGAATTTTCCTTTTTCTTTTTCTTTTTCTTTGTCTTCTTAGATGCTTTGAATGTTTCTTCCTTTGTAACCATATTTTCTTTCTTCGTTCTCATATCATAATTTGCGAGTGTCCCATGCAACTCATCCATGGTCAGTGTAGCTAGATCCTCTCTCTCTTCTAGTGTTGAAATATTTGAATAAAATCTCATTGGTAAGTGTTAGCATTAGAACTCACACCTAGACTGTTGTAGGTGTAATCCTAATACCCATCATAAATTTGTAGGTTTGTAAGGATACAATTTTAGTTCAAGTGTAATGAATGGATGGGAAACTCAATTTAAAACATCAACAAAAAATTTCCACCAAATATACACCAACAAGCAAGGCTTGAATAATCTCAGACCAATATTTATAACATCAATGGAAATATGGAATACTGATCAAAAAAACATAGAGTATATGCACCAAGTTACACCGGGTACTTCTGAGACATATATAGTAGAAATATGATCAAGAAGGAACCTCCTAATCAATAAGAAAATGTACTTTGACAACACTTGCACCAATAAATAAGCAATAAAGCATTCAGTGCATTCATAAACAAGTACTAAAGAAACATCCTTCATCAATATCTAGCATCAAAGCAAGACTGAAACATAGAATATGACATTTGGAGAAGAAACCGATCTTCAATTATCCAAGAGTCTTAAGTTTGATTACATACAATATGGAAACTTTTACAGTTGAAAGAAAACTATATGAGTCTCAATCTAAAAGCACTCATACTCCTTATGGCATTAGATTATATATTAAATAGAAAATAATATCAAAAGTCCCTCTAGGATTCGCTACCTAACTCCTACATTGGATTTTGCACTTGGGAGAGGTGTGGAAGCAGACAACCAAACCAAAATCTAACAAACTATTAGATTTCAGGAGGCTATTGGTAGTAATAAATACAATTGCACCCAACTCATTACATGAAGTTTTAATGGAGCTAGATCTTAGGCACAAGTGTCCCTTGATGTCTAACTGATATCCGAGGAGATACTCGAACCTCTTCTAGCATGTGGAATCCCTCCTACAAATCGAATTCCAACTAAATGTCAAGTTCGCAGTGAGTGCGCTACAAACTATTTCAATTTTAGTAGTTTGTAGCGCCTTCAGCAGGATGCACTACAAACTTTCTTGTAGATGTTATTTTTCCTTCAAAACATAACAATTGATGCCAAAAATGTGCAAGAAGCCTTAAAACCTTTGTTAATTCCTGCTACAACCTCTAAATCATGAAAGTGACTTACAAAAATAACATATGGGAATAATTATAATAACATAAGACAAAAATACTCCTTAGGGTTATAAGCCTGCATATATAAGACACCATAGAAAAACTAATTATATTGATGTAGACATGGTGCTTCATCTTCGTCTCCTAGTGGCCACCCGAGCCAACATGTCTAGGTTCCTTTTAATCCACCATCAACCTCTACAGGAGAGTTCATAGCGCCAAGATTCTACAGCGACAAGCAGTTTGCAACACACTTACAGTTCACAGTGAATTGAACTAGTCTGCAACACACTTACAGTTCATAGTGAATTGAACTAGTCTGCAACACACTCTTTGCAAATGGAAATGAAAGTAAAAATGATCAATCCTCCTTTTGAAACTAACCCTTTGAAGATGAATGATGAGGAGATGGCGTTGAAAACTAGAATCCATCATCAGACACATTTGCAAAATCTTAATCATAAAAGATTTGGCGCATGATCTATTTTTTTTTAATTGATACAAACTTTTAGGAGAGTTTGCAACGATTTGATTCGACATATGAAATGACTCTGAAATGGTCATATGTGACTTCAATATCCTTTTACAAGTGTTTTTTATTAGATTCCTAGACCTTGACTCTGTACATCCTATGTGTTAACATATGGCTCCTACTGGGGATGGATTGCTCCCTATGAGCTGCCAAGAACCTTCAGTTCTAGTGCCTTAACTGAATTCTGAATATAATTTTGATTTCAAGAAACTTCTCACCATCTTGCATGTTGAATCATCTCATAGATACCATCTTCTATTACATTGGGAATGGAGTCATTCATCTCATTCCAAACCTTTGTGACTTTCTCAAACTGAAAACAAACTGTAAAAACTGTTGAAAACTCACCTCCAACTATAATCTGATCACACTGTCCAAACTGAAGGAAATAATTGAAACATCAATATTATCTATTTAAAATTCCCATACTAACCAGTTGAAAACCACTATTCGCATGTCTATACAAATTTCCAAAATAGCCAATCAAGAAACTAATTTTTTGGCATGGCTTTATGCTTGCAACTATCTAAGAAAACATAAAAATAATTTAATGTATGCAACAAAAAATTCTTAGACAACTCATACTCACAGCAACAAAAAAACACCACGCCCAAACTATTAGTGTGTGAAGCTATTGAAAACAAAGACTCCATCCAATCGACTATTGGATCATGAAACTCATGACAAAAAAATTTGGGTTGATCCAAAGGACAAGGCTGCCATTGTATTGAATCTTCTATGTGAATGACATTATGATCTCTCATATTCCAAAAAACAAAAGACTGCTACAATATATTTCCACTGTTGTCAAATATTTCAGGTGAAGGATGAAAATGAAGCTTGTCTTCATGATCTTTTACAGGAGTAATTATATTTTAAAATTGATCATAAACAAGTCAACTTTGAACACAAACAAGCTCAGGGACTTGTTTATCATCCTTCTCTTCAATCACAAGTGAAAACACATCGTAGGAAACCTCTTGAAAGACCCGAGGAAAATATTCTTTTGCAGCTATTTCTTCATGACAAGCATCATTTTCATAGCTATCATATGTTGGTTGGATGCTAATAAGGTCTGTATGTGTTTTATTAAAGATATGCTCCTCATCATCAGAGTATCCATCAAGGATAGGATAATCTTTATCAACATTTGGGACAACAATATAATCAGAGGAATGATTTTTAGAGGCATATGTTATAAGGACAAATGCATCTACTACATTGCTGCCAATTTCTTCATCATAAGAGAAGTCAACAAAATTTGCTTTTAAAACCATAAAACTAGGAAAGGAATGATATGATTTTTCCTTGGTCTCTTCAGCTAAAACATCTATTTCAGCATTATATTATGAGGAAACACCTACTGATGTTTAATAGTCTTTTCAAACTCCTTACAACAATTCTCAAATAGGAATTCAGCTGAAAAATACCTTTTATAGTGCTCCTTAAATGTTGAATGAAATTCCATTAATGATGAAATGTTAGAATGGGGTAGTGAGAAATACCATTGACATGCATCACCATCTAATGAATGCATGAACATTTTCATTAATACATCCTCATGATATAGATCCAACTGATCCATGCATTGATGAAACTTAATGAGATGTTGTGCAGGATTAACATCCTTCCTTTCTCTGAATATAGGTAGAAAATATCCCCATTCTGACATATAAGGTACTGGATGTGGGAAACCAGGAACTGCAGAAAAGTTAAGAGGTGAAAACCTCTGAGCCAAAACAACAGAAAATTCCTTCTACATTCGTAAATTGTGGAGTCTCCACTGGATATATCCTTCATGGAGCTGCTAGGTGAATGATGCAGTATATAATGTTTCAACGACCTTTTTTCACCATCAAAGACTGGATCTAATCTTTTTGTTTCTCCCAGGGAAAATCTTCAACTTCATCCCTGACAATGGCACCAAAAATGTTAGCATTAGAAGTCACACCTAGACTATTGTAGGTGTAATCCTAATACCCATAAAAAATGTATAGGTTTGAAAGGATAATATTTTAGTTCAAGTGTAACGAATGGATGAGAAACTCATTTTAATACATCAACACAAAATTTCCACAAAATATACACCAACAAGAAAGGCTTGAATAATCTCATACCAGTATTTAGAACATCAATGGAGAGATGGAAGACTGAGAAGAAAAATATAAAGTATATGAACCATGTTACATCAGGTACTTCTGAGACATACACAGTATAAATATTATCAATAAGGAACCTCCTAATCAATAAGAAAATGTACTTTGACAACACTTGCACTAGTAAATAAACAATAAATCATTCACTGCATTCATGAACAAGTAATAAAGACGAATCCTTCATCAATAGATAGAATCAAGGCAAGATGGAAACATAGAATATGACAGTAGGAGAAGAAATTTATCTTCAATTATCCAAGAGTCTTATGTCCGATTACATACAATCTGGAAACTTTTACAGTTGAAAGCAAAAGAGATGAGTCTCAATCTAAAAGCACTAGAACCCCCTATGGAGTTAGATTACATATTAAATAGAAATTAACATCAAAAGTCCCTCTAGGATTCTCCACCTAACTCCTACATTGGATTATTCACTTAGGAAAGGCGTGGCAGCAGACAAACAAACCAAAATCTAATAAACTGCTAGATTTCAGGAGGTTGTTGGCAGTAATAAATACAACTGCACCCAACTCATTGCAATAAGTTTTAATGGATCTAGATCTTAGGCACAAGTTTCCCTTGATGTCTAAATGATCTCTGAGGAGTTAATCAAACCTCTTCTGACAGGTGGAAACCCTCCTACAACTCGAATTCCAACCAACTGTCAAGTTTGCAACGAGTGCATTGTAAATTGTTTCAATTTTAACAGTTCACAACACCTTCAATAGGATGCACTGCGAACTTTCCAGTAGATGTCATTTTTCCTTTAAAACATAGCAACTGATGCCAAAAATATTCAAGAAGACTTAAAACCTTTGTTGATTCCTGCTACAACCTCTAAATCATGAAAGTGACTTACAAAAATAACATATGGGAATAATTATAACAACATAAGACAAAAATACTCCTTAGGGTTATAAAACTGCATATATAAGACACCATAGAAAAAATGATTATATTGATGTAGACAGAGTGCTTCATCTTCGTCTCCTAGTGGCCACCCGAGACAACATGTCAAATTTCATTTTAATCCACCATAAACCACTATAGGAGAGTTCACAACACCAAGAGTCTGGAGCGACAAGTAGTTTGCAGCGCACTTACAATTCACAACGAATTGAACTAGTCTGCAACACACTCTTTGGAAATGGAAATGAAGGTAAAAATGATAAATCCTCCTTTTGAAACTGACCCTTTGAAGATGATTAATGAGGAAATGGTGTTGAAAACTAGAATCCATCATCAGACATGTTTGCAAAATCCTAATCATAAAATATTTGGCACATAATCTATTTTTTTTTGAATTGTTGCAAAATTTTAGGAGAGTTTACAGTGAGTTGATTTGACATATGAAACGACTCTCAAACGGTCATATGTGACTTCAAGATCCTTGTAAGAGTGTTTATGATTATCTTCCTAGACCTTGACTTTGTACATCGTATGTCTTAACAACAAGGGTCTCAATACCTTTTTGACAATGAATTGTTCATTTATCTCATCTCCCAGACCTTTGATACTATTTACTACTTCATCAACTCATAGAAAATAAGAAACTATGTTTTCATCTTCAATTGTTCACACTTTTCTCTGAAGATTTGAAGTTTAGCTTCCTTAAATTTCTCATATCCTTCGTAAATATTCTTAAGTTTGACCCAGATGTGTTTTGCGGAATCACAATGCATAACTTTGGTATATAATGATTTAGTCAAACCATTCAGGAGTGCACTTGTGGCTCTTGAATTATTTTCTTTAAGTTTATTCCATATTTATCTATTGGAGGAATGGTTGGTGTTTTTTATCCATCTACTACTGATCACCAAACATCAAATCCTAGTACATGTATGTGTGTCTTCATTCTTCTTCTCTAGATGGCATAATATTCCCCATCAAATTGTGGTATCCCAATCTTGGAGTAATCCACGATCTCCTTCTAGTTGTTAAACTACCTTTTGAAGGACATGTTTTGATACCAATTATTGGATTACTGAAGGGGGGGGGTGAATCATTAATAGTTATTTTTAGTCCTTTTTAACCACAATATATATTTATGATCAGTTTACCAATATCATTCAACAAGTGCAGAATAAATAAAATATAAAATGATTTTTCTTATATGGCTTTAATAAGTACATTCATTAGAAGCACCAAATTCCTTTGTTCTCCAGCTGCAACTGGAAGGAGGCTCCAACCCCCTAGATTCCCAGGATACAACCTGAGGGAAGCTCCAACTCCCTAATTCTATGGCTACAACTAGAAGGATGATACAACCCCCTATGTTCTTTGGCTACAAACATAAGGTGGCTACAACCACCTATCCTTGCCCTGTCCAACCACCTTGAATTATAAATGCCAAATGTAGACAACCTATCACTACAACTGAATCAACTTTGTCACTATAATAACTGTCACTGAAAGTATGTCGAAACATGTACCAATCTTCTTCAAAAATTTCCTGCAGATCCACGACCTGTCTATTCTACAACATGTAGATTTCCACGCCTTTTCCCTCTGCAACTCGCGTATTTTTGTGCCTCTGCTTGATGCAAATCACATACTAGCACGAATCTATGTTATTACAGTAACACTCTCTCTGTCACTTTGTGTGTATCACTGTCTCAATCTCAATCATTGTTTGATCTTTTTGTATCTTCTCACAAACTAGATGATCTAATAGAAAATAATACTCATCCAACATCCAAGTTGATCTAACACAACCACGTACTAGGTTCATACATATATCTCACTGATTTTACATGATATAAGAAACCCTTACATCAAACCCTCATTGTTATGAAAAGAAAACCTGTACTAATAACAATATGTCTCAACCATAAACCCTCAACCATATTCTAAATAACATAGAATGTGTCTTAACAAGATGTTCAATGAAGTATCCCAACAACAAAAAACCAATACAATAGCGATGTATCCCTGTAGATCTATCTGATATAGAATATACCTTATAACCAATAGTCCCTCAATATCAAGAGCTCAATCTCCGATGGCTATACCCCAAACATTCACCAAAGATCTACTTAACATAAGAATACTCCATACCTTTTGTTACTCTAAATAGCTTTGTTGTACCTTCCTACTGCCAGACCTTCCTGTAGCCACTTCTTAGCTATGCAAATTATCACTGGTGATATATCTGATCTTCCTTTTCAACTTTGGCAATAGATCCATGCTCTGTCTTCAATAAACCTGCAGGTATCTGTTCTTTTTCCCACTGTGGCCCACGGATGTATTTTCCCTTGTAGTACTACAACTTGTGGATGTCTTTAGTAAAACCCTAGTCCAGTACACACATTCTCAACCCATTGAAACCTACAACTTCTCACGTCACTGCTTCAAACTCATTGCAATAGATTTGTTAATGATACCTTCCCATAAAATTTCACAAAACATATA
Source organism: Picea engelmannii (assembly GCA_009831015.1). Lineage (NCBI taxonomy): Eukaryota > Viridiplantae > Streptophyta > Pinopsida > Pinales > Pinaceae > Picea > Picea engelmannii. The sequence goes on from ML777643.1 coordinate 360,645, forward strand.
TTCAATGTTCTCAAATTAGATTCTCATGAGAGACCCTTTCTTATTATGTTTATATTCTCCAAGCAGCTTCCTTTAAGGGTTATCTTCTAACTATTTTACCCAACTTCCTTATTTTAGGGCTAACCCACTTTTAACTACTTCAACCATTTTCAACCACTTTACCATAAATAGAAAACTCACCACTTCTTGTTGCAACTAATTTATTTCTAATTATTTTCTTATTGCAACAACTTTACTCATGATTAACTCCTAGTTACAACCACTTTTACTAGTAAACTTCTTCTAGAAGCTTCTATAATAATTGACTTCTTTGACCTTCTAGGGATTTCTAGATAACTCATGAGGGTTCTCCAACTTCATGAAGCCATAAGGAACTATGTGACGTACCACATATCACTGGAAACAACACGACATGTACTATCCATCTATGATAGTCTTTTCTGCAATTTCAATGATATTCATTATAGAATTCCTCATACAAACATGGGTCCCTTATCCACACTTATGGGGATACCAGAATTTTCTACCAGACATGCTTCAAGGGTTGACATCAATGACAACCAACCAAATTAATCAACAAGTCTTTCTCTTAGATACACCAACAAGTCTCCACGTGGAAGATTACTTAAATTCATATTTCCATGACTCAATTTGATGGCACTTGAACTCTGGAATTCATATTTCTTTCCTCTGATCTTCCTAATATCGATTTAGATCCTTACTAATATTTTAAAACAAGTGAGAATTTATTTGGGTTTTTTTTTTTTTTTCTGCATTGTTTAAAATGTATTGTCACGTCCCCACCTAATGTTTGCCTGAATATTATGATCATACACCTCTTGAGGGAGTGTGACACCACAACGATTCTCTCTTGGTTTCTTGACAACACCAAGGATAC
>ML777643.1:361760-399835 GCA_009831015.1 Picea engelmannii
AATACTCACTATCTCTTCTATGTCGCAAGACTTCACAGACCTTTGGTTCTGTCTCATATCATGCCTTTCCAAAACATGCGGCAAGACTTCCCCAAAATCCAAAGTCATCATGTCTGCTAGACTCAATCCAAATAAGGTCTCCCCAAATCTATCCACAGAATCACCTCAAGGTATCACAAGTCCTCCCATGTGGAGTGACTTGGCTCCTTGAGGGAGATTTCCCCTTCTTGTCCAAATCTACCTCAAAACCTTGGTGTTGATCTTGCTCTCCCCACTATACCTTATTGTTTGTGTGCCTTGTGTTAATATATGGACTCCAAATTTCAATTCGCAAACTATGGCGTCCTTTGGGGGTGTCACACCCCTTCACAAACAAATGCACCCAAACGAATCAGTGAACTCATCAACCTTCACATATCTTGGGACAAGTGCACCCCAACCTTGGGTGTACTCCTCATGTCAATGTGCCCCAACCTCTTTGGTCCACCCTTGCCTTGTATGTGCCTTATTGAGCCGACTCATCTTTTATCCTGATGCTCCCCTTCTCTTGGTTTTTTCCACCCCATGCTTCACCTCATTCTTGGGAAATCCCCTTGGAATGTTCATGCTCCCAAGGAGCCCACTTTCCAAACTAGTGTGACTCTTGGGTGCCATAGAAACCCCAAATTTTGTTTCCTTGAGGACTTGGGTGAGGGCTCCCATGCTCATCTAGTTGAGGACCTTACATCCTCCCCCACCTCAATTCATTGTCTTCCCCCAAAAAATCCACAAAATATGTGATATCCATGTCTTCGTCCAAACTCATTCCCCCATTGCAACTAAGTATACTAGACACCCCAAGTTTTCTACCAACTATAAATCCCAAATTTATTTCAAAGTGGAAACCCCAAGTTTCCTAATGAAGTGAAACCCCAAATTTCCACAACTCATGCAATCACCTGCAACATCATGCAACCAACTGCATTGCTCTCTTCCCAAAGTTGTGTGTGATCAATCTGTCTGCTACATTTGAAAGACGTCTCCTCCCCAAATATATCCACAATTCCCAATATGCCACTGTCTTGCTGCGATGACTACACTCGATCCTATTGTTTTTGTTGCTTCCTCAACTGTTGTTGCAACCTCATAAAAAATGTCTAAGTGTTGAACTCCTACAAACTATTATTGTGCCCTACTTCAACTATCTCTTCCATGTCTTTTCACATTGCGTGTCTCAAGTATTGATCCAGTAAGGTGATCAATCCAACCATCACATCCAACTATCTTGATATGTGCCTCCCCATGCCTGAACTTAGTTGTTTCTATATGCATCTTTGTCATTGCGTCCAACTCCAAAGACTAAGGAAAGTATCCACCCTTGCCTCACTATTTCCACATACAATATTAATCAAGGAGGTCATATGCAATGTCCAAGTGTTGTGCCTCCAAATTTAATAGTGTGCTCGTACTCTCGACCCCCTTGTCATATTATTGTCCTTTCCCAAGTCATGAACTAGTTGAATGACCAGTCTAACCTTCGTGCACTCCTTGAGTTTGCACACCCGCATGCACAAACTAGTCACTTCCTTTCATAATTCAGTTCTTTCTCACATGTCCTCGGAATAGGGAAAGGTCACCCCCCACCTTGTTGCATCATGAAGTCACCCCAACCCAAAGTCATCTGCAACAACTTGACTCCACTTCCCATCTCCTGGCACAATTTTCCAATATTCTACAACCACATATGGTCTGCATCGCATCCAAGTTTGTGAAGAGTCAAGGGAATTCATTGTGCATATGTTATCCACACATCCAACCAACTATTCCCTTGTGACCAAACTTGCGATGAAGTCCACAAGTTTGGATTCCTTGGCCAAATTCTCTCCATCTTCATCTACATATTTGGATATGAAATGTCTCGTCTGCACTAAGAGTTGTATGTCCACAATACCTTTCCCCTTTACTTCACCACCCAGACATATCGTTGCATCTACCACTCCCTACCTTGAAATGGTCAGGCTTCACCTTCAACCATGCTTCCCAATACAAAATAAAATCCCATGCCAAACCAATATCTTCATGCTACAATCTGCATGTCTGCATAATCCTTAAAACTAAGGCAATTCCTCTACGTACCTTCTTATGTCGATTCACCTCTCCACAACTCAACATCTACAATGAGTATCTCCAACACACCCACTCTCCTCAAACATCCCAATGCACTATCCAAAGTGCTCCAAGTAGAATGAGTCACCCCAAAGAAATTCCATACCTTAGGAACATTTGAACCAATACTCCTACCAGCCTCAACCAATGACCCTCCTGGATCTCTGAGTCATCACAAAATCATCCGCAAGTTACCAAGGTACACTCTACCTCATCTAATATCCCATACCAAAGGCAAGCGAACACCACCCAAGTCACTTGGTCTACATTCTTCCCATTCAAGTCGAATGCCAACAATTCTTGGTCGACTTATTTATTGACTCCAACCATCTCCTAGAATGGAACTTCCTTGCACCTCCTGCAAGCATCCAAACTATGGTACTGTTGTTGTGACTTGTCAAGTCACTGCATGACTCAAAAAATATTTCTAAGGAACCAATGCACCAAGGTACCTCATCCAATAGTTAGGAAACCCCTCAAGTCACCTCTACAATTACACCCAAATCATCCGAAGTCCAACACTAGACTAATCCAAGAAAGTCACCTCAAGCTCTCCACACATTCACCCATGTCAAGGTGTCCCAAATTGCTACATGACTTCTTTGAATTTGTACCACTTGATCCACCCTCAATTCTGTCAATTTTCACCATGAAAATATATTGCACTTGAACCACCAAGTGTTGTAGGTGAATCCCCCTGTGGACAAGTGGATTCCCTCTTGGTCTATAGACTCCTAAGGCCAAGATAGAAAATTTCTTAACATGGACACTGACTTCCTTTTAGATATAATCAAGCTAATGAATGAAAGAGAAGGAGAAAGATATGTACCTTATTAGCGATGTTTGTCCTTGCAAAGTCCTGGATGAGCTTCGATCCTGAGATCCCTGATAGGTCCTGTGGGACAAACAAAGATACAATGGAATTCCTACTCTACTGAGATTAGCTCAAATGTAGATCCATCTACTGTAGACAAACTCATATGGAACAAGCATAAGTTTGAAAGAAACAGGCCAAGCATTGATTATTAATTAGAACAAGTAAAGATACTTACAATCCTTTGAATGAAGGTGCAACAGCTTCTTCCAATTCTCCTTGTCCAACCCCTTTGCTCAAGTAATATACACTCATTGCTTTGATGACATCTCACTCATGAGATCATAAGTTTCACATCTCCAATATTTTTCATGTACCTTTCACCATGAGAAGGCCTCCTTATATAACCTTGGAGAGGTCCAACCACTTGAGAGATCTTTGGGATAAGTTGAGGATTCCTCTCCTTCAGTTGAGGATATTCCCTAAGATCATGCCTTGACCATCTATTCAAATCCAACTACCTTTAGGAATTGAGGGATTCTTCCCTTATTTGCCTCAACAAACCCAAAATTTGCTAAAAAAAGGGGTAGCTCTCCCCCAAAAGGGCGCACAAGGCGCTCAAACACTCCCCCAAAGAGGCTCAGGGAGCGCCAACACTCCCTGACAGTGGGTAGGGGAGCGCTCCTCTCCCAAATCCATTTTTTAGTAGTTCTTTCAGTGGCAAAAGGTTTGTAGTCTCTGCCAAATGATTTCTCTTCTTCCAAACTAGTCTTTGAGGTGTCTTAAGTGTCTTTGTGATGTCGTTAGAGGCATGGCATATGCAAGATGACAGTATATTTTTTGTGACACTTGCAACACTTGTAGTCAAGATGCAACACTTGCGGACAAGATGCGACACTTACAACACTTGTAATGACGACATTTGTGACACTATCGAAGTGAGTAATTTTGAGGTGTAATAGATTGCCCCCCAAAGTAGGAAGTTAGAAGACAATGATGACTGAAGTACTTTGTAGAATTTTTTGAACAAGGGTATGGATGCAGAGAAACCGTAAAAAGATGCACACAACCATCAAACAAATATTATGACATGTTTCAAAACCCAAGGCAGACGTACCTATTCTTGAGTGATAAATACTTTTTAGGTATGGCCGCCAAAAAATACACTGCGGATCCATAATTATATTGAAAAAATGGTATAGCCATTGTAAATACAATGTGGATCTATACTTCTATGACCTGAACTAATCGTAGCCATGAAGAATAAATAGTGGATCTATGAGATGACAAGACATAGCCACAACCAATACCAAGTGGATCTATGTAACAGTATATGTGTCATAGTTCAAAATAACTCCTTCGCAATCTGGAAAAAGTATACATAAGAGTGAAAACTCAACCTAGGGTCTTATTACCAATCCCGATGTAGTACAAATCTAACCATGTGAATAGATTTCCTGATGTCAAACATGGAAGAAACCACTTGATTATCGATCAATGATGTAAACTGTTAACAAGCACGAGGGGGATCACCATTGATGTCAATGATTCCCAAGGTACTCTAGTACATCCCGACAAATGTGAATGAATGAGCTGAAGTCAAACATCCATGGAATCATCCAATCAGGGGTCAATTATGTAAACCCATTGTTGGACACAAGGAGGCCTGCCATTGAGGCATGTAGGTCCCAAGGTACTAACTGGTTTCTAAGTCTAGCTCGTGGATAATGTTCTGAAGTTGAAAGGAATAGACTTGTCGAAGGAGGGCCTTGATGTATCCCCCATCAACGACACGAAACAAACATAGAGATGTAATTGGTAGATCAAATGAACATGGACTGACACGGGTATTGAAACAGGATATTTGTGATGGCTAACTCTCGAGGTAGATACTTCCCTTGAACATTGAGGCACAATAGCAGAAACTTGACATGGACCAAAACACGATAATGCAGTGGATGCTGTGACTTTCGTTAGGTGACCCAAAGGAGTAAAAGAAACTCAAAGAATTAGCTCAGTGTAGAGGTTCAGTGGATTAAAATGCATGCAAAGACAAAGTTCCATGTTCAAGGGCAACCGTAAGAGCTACTGGTAGTGTTCTCAAAAAACTGCTCGGCTTGCTTCTTTCAATTTTTCCCCCATCCAGATAGACGAGTACCTCTTTTTAATTTAACGAGCTTGAGGAGGGTAACACATGCTCGATATGACTCACCTTCGATAAGTCCCTCTTCCTTTGTTTAACGAACTTTAAGAAGTAAGGGTTCGGTCCCATATGGGCCCTTCAATGTATGATCGTTTAACGAGTCCAGAGAAGGTAAAATCAATGGTTTTTCATATTTAGAGAGTCTGAAAACAACTTAAAGACGACTCCAATGTTGTCCTTTTTCGTAATGTTAGTCTTGCGAGGCCGAAAAAGAGATAAATTATCACTCGAAAGACGTCCTTTCAAACCTTTTAACGAGTGGGAAAGGAAGCAAGATCACTCGACAATCTTTTCATGTTTAGAGAGTCTAAAAAGAGCTCAAAGAAGACTCCAAGGGGTTCCTTTTTCGTATATCCATGCGGGTGTGAAAAAGATATAAAAGTTTACCCAGTTTCATTCTCATGTATTTACGAGCACGAGAAAGAACAAATACTAAGTTCATTATGCCCCCAGCTTGAAATCTGGGGGATTAACTCCAGAATGATCATCAAAGGCTGGAGACATGCCCTCCAAGCTTCAATTCATTCACCGACTTTGAGGTTGTCACCAATTTCTCTACTAGATGGAGAAAAAGGATAAGAGTGGATGAAATGAAGGTTCAAGAGAGGTGATTGTTTCATTTTTTAAAAAGCTTGATACAGGAAACATAACTATGCTCAGGGCTTCGGGTTCAATCCCCAGATTGTTGTTTCATTTTTTAACGAGCTTGCGATAGAGAGGAAAACTATGCTCAAAGATTTTGTTTCATTTTTTAACGATCTTTCCACAGAGAGGAAAAACTATGATCGTGACCTCTGTTTCATTTTTTAACGAGCTTGCTATAGAGAAGAGAAACTATGCTTATGACCTTTGTTTTAGTTTTTAACGAGATTGCTACAGAGAAAATAAACTATGCTCGTGACCTCTTCTTGATCATGGCTTCCAAGAAAATAACGCTTTGAAAGGACACCACTTCAAGGGACAAAACTCAGTCATGGCTTCCAGGAGATCTTCACTGGATGGAATAAAATCATTCTAGAAGTAACACATGTCGAGGGTCGCAACAGGGGTAAGGAGACCATGCTCCAATAGCCCTACCGAAGAGATCACCATGTCAACTACCGAATCCAAATCATTGGAAGTTGAAGGCATGGGAGATGATAGAAAATTGACATCAGGAGGGGAGATAGAGTGTATATCTTCTCGAATTTCTTCGAGAGGGGGAAGAAAAGAGGATCAAAGATGGCTATCATCCTGAGGTATCTCGTCAATTCTCAACATTTCCATAATAGATTCATTTGAGGGAAAAATTGGGGAAATGTAGTCAATCATATACGACAAGGAACTTAATCAGGATGGCATCGAGTAACTGTCGGGTGCCAATAGATGTTGGCCATCCGAAGAGGGAGAAGAAGATTGGATAGAAACGTATGATGTTTCGGCTGGACTAAGTGGCACAATGTCACCTAGTGCATCGAATTCCAATGGACTAGGTACAATCCAAGGGTGAGATGATTCCAAAGATTGATAAGCCATGGTCGAAATCATATCGACAGTGGCAATATGATGTGTAGTCGGTGGAAGTGGTGTAGGGGAGGTAACCATAAGGATAGAATCTTTCAAAAATCCAACACCAATGCTTTCATATGTGATCTTGTGGTCTCCCAAAAAAGGAATGTTGTTGGTAGCGGGAGCATAAGCATCGGTCGTGCAAAAATCTAACTGATCAACAATGACAATTTTACCTTGATGGGGAAATTGTACACATCGAAAGATTGATGAGGCAATGAAAGTCATAGCATAAAACCAACTTCTTCCAAGCAACAAGTTGTAATCGAGGGGAGTATTGACCACCTCGACATCAATAATGACAGTTTTTCCACCCAATTGGATGGGCAGACACTCTAAAATCCCATGGGGATGGAAACCTCGCCCATCAAAGGCACATAACATCATTGGGGATTTGTTAAGTGAGGGTGATTTTAAACTATTCCAACATGCTAAATACATGACACAAGTAAAGGCTCCCTCATCCAAGATGGTTCAGTGGATTTGTTGATTGTGAACAACAACATCAACTTGGAAAGAAAGTTGATGGGAGAGTCAAGATGTATAATTGTCTAGGTTAAACATGATATGGTTGGACGACTCAGGATCAACAAAACCAATATCGATCAATATCATTCTACGTTGACTAGGGAAATGCTGTAGAACTTCTAACACAGACATAAAACACGGTGCTTGAGCCAAATCTTCAACAATGTTGTAGTTCTGGGCAACACGTGAACTAGGATTAAAGGTAGATTTATGGATAGTGCTCTTAGGAGGGCATAATATATAGTTGAACCTAGGTTTATCAATCTAAAGTGGTCCAGACGGAGGATTAACCGATGGAGGACTAACGGAGGATGACGATGGATCCGGTAAAGTACCGGTACCGTTAGTGACCTTTCCTTTGTTAGGGTTACCTGGTGTGTCATATGTCTTAGAGAGAGTGGTCAAATTAATCCCATTAAACATATAAATATGTGCACTCATCAAGGCCTCATCATGAGGATGGCTATAACTTCCCCCAGGAGAGGGGGTTTGAGCAACCATGGAATGATGCTGTGGAAAAGGATGAGTAAGCACAACAGGTTGTGAATTTCCCTAGAAACGTTTGGCCACTTCATTGTGATGTGGACAGTCTCGAGTGTATTGATCATCACCACAAATGATACATGGGAATTTCAATTTCTGTTGTGGTTGCTTTTTTATAGCAGGGGTTTGAGCTTGATTTTTTGGTTGTTCATTGTTATTAGTATTTTTTGATTTATTTTTTGTCTTCTTCTTACCTCTGGATTGTTGTGAAGGGGCAGATTGAACTGCATTCACCTCAGATATCTGATTTTGGGGGGAGGGAGAGGAGAGTGTGTTCGAGTGGGAAGTAGATTGAGTTTTGACGGAACTGATAACACCATCCGCATGAGATGAGGATGATGGCTTGGATGGATCGGTATTAGCTCGAGAAGAATTTGGAAGAAAATCATACAAAGTAACAAATTGTGAATAAACCAAATCTAAGTACTGAGCCTGAGCGATGGTTTCTTCCTCGGTGACCATGCCACCCATAGCGACATCGCGAGTGATCGGGGGTAAAAGTGATTTAGTGAACCATTCCACCAAAATGTGCTCCAACTGCTTTGTTCCAATTGTGATTCACCACATAAATACTTTTAAAAAAGTTGATGCAACTTTTGAATGGAAACAATGTGTAACGTGAGTCGAGTGTTGATAACTTTGCCTCTATATTTTAATCGAATAATAATAAGGAAACTATAATTGTGGTAAAACTTCTTTAGTAATACATGAATACTTATGTAGTTCAAATACTACCCAATGTGAATGCTTGTGGTAGAACTTATGAGGTAATGCGTGAATGCTTTTGTAGTTAAAACACTTTTCTTGTGTAAATATTGTGGTGTGGGAATACTTGTCTCTAGTGCATGAACACTTCTATTTATGGTGTGATGCATGAATACTAATTTGTGTTTGGTGCGCATGGGAGATCCAATGTCATCTATGTGAGATTTTGATCTCTCTCATTAGAGTTATGGGAACCTTAGTTTTGATTTTCTTGAATTGTAGGAACCCTACCATCCAATCGTTGACTTTAACTTCAGAAGTCTTGGAGCTACGATAACCCTAAACCATCTTGGATTTGTGGCCATATCATTATGCGGATTTAAGAAGCAAGTTATGACATTAAACTGAGACTCTGATTGAATAAGACTAGGGAGGAATTATCCATGCTAAACTTGAGCTCTGACTACTTGTTTAATTTATATTCACTCTATTTCCAATAAGTACAATTTACTATGTACCAAAACCTTTCAAGTGGATACCTAGCAAAGTAGCACTAGATAGTCTTTGCAAATATATGAGAGAAGCCAAGCTTCAAACAGAGTAGATAATGCTTGATAATAAATTTAGATCCTTTGAAGGCAAGATTCATAAACATTTAGACAATACCATATTCAGGTTGGAGACTACAAAAAAGGGAGATTAGATTACAAGAAATAGAAAAGCAAAGCCAAGAAAAGAAACAATCAACCCAATAAGGAGAGGTCAATAATTAGAAAATCTTAATATGAGGAACAAGATTAAAGAGCTTTATAACAATTTGGCCCTAAATAGTTTGGTAGGTAAATTGGATATCAAACCCATCAAAGAGGAAATGAATAAGTTTATAGAATTATACCATGAGGGAAAGAAAAATCCTTGAGCCTCATAATTTTCGGCTTAAAAGAGAAGAAAGGTTAGAACACACTAGCACTAGTCAAGGAAGAACTACAAAATAAATTACAAATTGAAGGAACTTGTCTCATAAAAGCAAAGAGGCAGGGAAAAATAATTCAGCATAAAGATAGGTTAATTCATGTTAAAGTAAGCTCTCATAAATGAAGACCCCATTCCAGATAACCAAGCTAAATTAAGAAACAAAGCTAGAAAAGAAGAAAAATGGACAATAATTAGGAAGATAAAAGTTATTATTAAAGATAAAGACGAAAAAACAAATAATAAATAGGAATTTATCCTCTCTTCAAATTGTCACAAATTTCCACAGTGGATAGGATGCCAAAAATAACACATTATACCTTAGGGTGTACATACCTATGATATTTCTCATACAATAGGGCATTCTCTTTGAAAAAATTGGAATCACATCCCTTCCACGATGTGTACTTTCACTTTGCTTAGATCCCAAAACTTTGGTATCCTCTCCTATTTTGGGGTGCTCTACTTCCACTCCTATCACACAATTGCAACACCTCACATCATCCCATGCATGGGAGGTAAGGAAAATATGCATTGCATGGGAATTCCAAAATAGAAACTCTCTAAAAATCCGTCGACACTTGGAAGTGATTTTGTAGTTTCAACAATTTCATAAATTTAGAAATACTAAAATTTATCAACAATCCAATAAATTTAGAACTTCATAAATTTAGAAATACTAAAATTTATCAACAATCCAATAAATTTAGAATAGATGGTTTTCACATATTAATCTCTTATGTAACATTCATTTATTGTTAATAATTCACCCATTGTGAATCTCGAGAAAAAAACTCATGATAAATTATGGGTAATCATTACTGGATTTAGGGACTAAATGTCGAAACCCTGTCATTGTCGTTGTCAATAAAAAATTAAGAGAATGAATGAAGTGGTAGAGGGAGAGAGGGTGCGTGTCATAACACCATAGTTTTCTCAGATATTTTTCTCGACTTGGAGGACCCAAGTCGTCTGGCTCATGTGGTCATGTAGCACCGCAGTTTTTCAGACTAAGTGGCTATACCAACCTGATCTTACTTTACTTGGAATATGCCTCTTCACTCAGAGCATGCCCATAACTAAGACCTAAGTGAAAACTGAGTTGATTCACACACTCCTATTCTATGTTAACCGAACTAGGTGCACGCCCACTAATTCCCTACCTTGTGGAAACACTTAAATAATCTCAACAATTCATACAAATTAACTTAACACAAGTATAAAAGGAACATGCAACACATGATAATGGCACAAGTATTACAGTTGGGCATCACTAGACATTCCTAGCACCTGTTCAATAATATTAATACTAGATGCTTACAAATACAATGCAATACAAGAAGTGAGACACAACTCGTTACAATGCCTTACACGAACTCATCCAAGTCACCTCCTCGAATTGCCTCCCTGTCTTCGCATGACCCCTTGACGCAACCAAATCCTACTTTCCTAACCGCTATGCCAACTCGTCCCATTGACTTGTTGAGTGCACACCCTGCCTAAGCTATCACAAATCTCAAGTCCTTGTGTCTTTTTCTTGTGTTGTGTCTTGATGTGTCTTCTATCTCATTGATACTTGGCTCACCCAACTCATGTCAATATATAGGCATCCACTCCCTTCATACGAAGAGTCACACCACTTTGAATGTGAACCAAGCTAACCCACTGTTCCACTGTGTTGTTTACTCAAGTTATGACAGGTCCACCAACTTTCCCATCATTGGGTCATTCATGCCCCCCACTCAAAGAAACATTATACAAAACTCAATGTCCTATATGAGCACACTCGAGGTCCCATCTCATTGTATAATCAATATATCCATAACATGGATAATTGACACTAATACATGAGAATTTGGTAGTAAATATTAAGATTGAACTCATGGGTCGCAAACATTTACCAAGGGAGTTGGTTCCCTAATTTATTTTATTATATTTGTAATAATTATGAAATGTCTCTAGAAGAAATTTTCATTGAGTTTGTTTGTTAAGTGTTGAATTGTTGTCATAGGTGTTAAGTCTATTGCTAAATATCAGGAACACATCTTTAGTTTAGCCATTTTTTTAGATAACTCGGGATTTGATTGTTTGTGAGCTATCCGAGGGCTCAAGATATATTGTATGTTTTGTAATAATCATAGGTTAGTGAGTGTGTAGGATTGAATAAGTAAAAGTGTGGATTGCATAGGTCCAAGAGACCAAGAAGGAACAAACATTCATGTGTAAAAATTATTCCTTCATTGATATTAAGCAAGAGCAGAGTGTGTGGTGTTTTCGCGTTGTGTATTTGCATGTTGTCGCACCGTGTGTTCGAATTGTTAAATTCCATGTACAAGTTGTCACGGTTGAGTAATGAGATTTTTTACAGGAAATATTGTGCGTAGTTAATTCCAATCAAAATTTAAAACTATGTTTAAGAAATATTCCCTAAGTGTTTTCCTTCGGAGGGATAGACAATCATGATTTGGCACAGATGTTCATGATTTAGCGCAATGAAATCACCCCTTAAATATATGCGACACATTAGTATTATTTTCCAAATTCAATGAAGATTTCTTTGTAAGCCATTAGTATTGTTTACTGATTTTCGTGCAAAATTATATGCGAAAAATTCATTGGTGCTTCCATGCAAATATATATCTGTGTATTGGTAATTTAGCGCACAAAATCGTCTATGACAGAGCGTAATTCAACGTTGTAGGAAAAGACAACTTTGAGTGTCTGTTTGTGTTAATCCCAGGCTAGATAAACAATCTAAATATTGACTATAATAGAGTGATGAAAACTTTGTGATTGTGGTTTGAAGGTGGTATTTTCCATCATTTTTTGTATCAAAGCACATTGTATCTAGGGAATCATTCCACCCAGGCGAGGAGGTAAATATATGAATGTGGTAACTGATTAGTTACGCTACGATCTGAGGTGCATCCAAGAAAGGATGGAGGCCATGGAGACAACGCAGAGGATAGAACCTGACATAGGAGATGTCAGTGAGAGTGAAGATACAAGCTCCGATGAGGGAACTGAAGGATCTCTAGGAGGAGAAACAACATAAGAACAACTAGTATGAATGGTCACAAAAGTTGGATCCCACTCCCTACATAGTGTCCTGGTTGCATAAGGGACGTCATATTTTGGTGAATGAACAATGTAAAGTGAAATTCCATATTGGTAGCTACAAGGATGAGGTGTTATGTGATATAATTTCCATGGATGTCTTCCATATTTTGATGGGAAGGTCATGGTAGTATGACAGAAAATCCATCCATGATGGTAGAAGGAACACTTATTCTCTTGAAAAGAATGAGAACAAGCATGTGTTGTTACCTTTAAAGGATGAAACATCCAAGGAATAAATTAGTCCAAGTGTACTTCTGATAAGTGGGAAGGAGTTGTTGCAAGAAGTCAAGAAAGAAGAAGAGATGCATTTTCCCTTAATTGATAAGCCAAAGGTAATACTCACTAATAAAAATATGGATGATTTACCTACAAAAGTTAAAGTTATGCTTGATGAATTTGTTGATATTACAGTTGATGAATTACCAAATACTTTATCTCATGTGATAAGTGTTAACCATCACATTGATTTAATTCTGGGAGCGAGTTTTCCTAATAAAGAATCCTACATAATGACCCCATAAGAGAATGAAGAGATTAAAAGGTAGGTACAAGAGCTTTTAGACAAAGATTTGGTAAAGGAGAGTTTGAGTGCATGTGTTGTACCAACAATACTTAGCCCAAAGAAGGATAGAGGATGATGCATGTGCACTAACTCCAGAGCAATCAACAAAATTACCATAAGGTACTAATTTTCATTGCCTCGCATAGATGATTTGATAGATTGTTTGAGTGGTTCAAAATATTTTTCAAATATTGATTTAAAGAGTGGATACCATCAAATTAGAATTAGAGAAGGGGATGAATGGAAGACTTCTTTCAATACTAATAGTGGATTGTATGAATGGTTGGTGATGCCTTTTGGGCTCACAAATGCTCCTAGTACATTTATGAGGTTAATGAATGAATTTTTGAAAGAGTTTATTGGAAAGTTTGTGATATTCTATCTAGATGACATTATGATCTATATCCAAACAAAAGTGGAACATATAAGGCATCTCAATATGGTTTTGAGTACCCCGCAGAAGGAAAACATTTTGATAAATTTGAAGAAATGCAGTTTTATGAAGAGGGAGTTGATATATTTGGGGTTTGTAGTATCTGAAGAAGGTTTGAAGATGAACCTAGAAAAGGTTCAAGCAATTGTGAATTGGAAAACCCCAAGAAATGCATTTGAGTTAAAAAGTTTCCATGGACTTGCAAGTTTTAATAGAAATTTTATTATAAGTTTCAGTCAGATATGTGCACCTATTGTAGAAACTATCAAAGAAAGAAAACATCCATTCAAGTGGACTGAAGTAGCTAATATAAATTTCAAACTAGTGAAGAAAAAGATTACTGAAAATATTGTGTTAGCTTTGCCAAGATTTGATTAATTCTTTCAAGTTGAGACTGATGCTAGTGGGACTGCAATAGGAGTTTTCTTAAGTCAGGAGAAAATAAAAATTGGATATTTTAGTGAGAATTAAATGAAGCAAAACAAAAATATTCCTCTTATGACAAGGAATTTTATGCAATTGGTTAAGCGCTTAATAATTGGAGGCATTACCTCATGCCTAAAAAAATTGTCTTGTACACTGATAACCATGCATTACAGTTCATAAGAAGCCAACCAAAACCAAATCAAAGACATGCTAAGTAGGTTGAATTTCTGTAGAATTTTACATTTATAATTAAGCACACTAGTGGGAAGGAAAATAAAGTTGTTGACACATTAAGTAGAATTAATTTTCTTTTGCAAGAATTTTAAGTCAACACTTTAGACTTTGATGGTTTAAAATAAATGTATCGAGATGATGCAGATTTCAAGGATGCCTATTCAACTTGTGAAAATATTGTTGTTGGTAACATAAGTCAATGGTTAGACTACATGCTACAGGAAGGATTGTTATTCAAGAAGAATAAATTGTGCTTACCAAATTTTTCAATGAGGGAGAATATGATCAAAGAAAAGCACAGTGGAGGAATGTCAGGACATTTTGGTCAAGATAAAATTTGTGCTCAGTTAAATGTTTTTTATTATTGGCCAGGTATGAAAAATAAAGTGAAAAATTTTATGGAGAAGTGCAGAATTTGTCAGCATGCTAAAGGTATAAGTCAAAATACAGGGTTATATCAGCCACTACCCATTCCAAGCAGGCCATGGGATGCAGTGAGTATGGATTTTGTATTGAGATTTCCAAGAACACAGAGAGGTAGTGATTCAATGTATGTTGTAGTAGATATATTTTCAAAAGTGGATCATTTCATTGCTTGTACCAAGACTAGTGATGCGACAAATGTTGCAAATTTTTTCTTTAAAGAGGTTGTAAGGTTGCATGGTTTACCCAAAAGTGTAGTTTCTGACAAAGATACTAGGTTTTTGGGACACTTTTGGAGAACCTTATGGAAGAAAAATTGTACTCATCTCAATTTTAGTTGAACCTATCATCCAAAAATTGATGGAAAAAAAAAGGTAGTAAATATAATTCTAGGAAATATTTTGAGAAGTCTTGTGAATGAGAACGCTAAGCAGTGGGATCAAAAACTTGCTCAAGATGAGTTTTCATATAATGAATCACCAAATAGAAGAACATCCATGATTCCATTCCATATTGTATATGGAATGCATCCTAGAGGAGTATGTAAGCTAAGGAATTTGGGAAAATAAAAGTTAAGAAGTGTTGATGGTGAGGATTTTGCAGTGAGTATGCAAGAATTGCAGGAAAGGATCAAACATAAATTGCAAGATAACAACCACAAGTATAAGCAGTGAGAAGACATGAAGATAAGACCGGGGGATTTTTAGTTTGGTGATTTGGTCATGGAATATTTGAGGAAAGAGAGGTTTCTTATAGGGACTTATAACAAATTAAATCTTAAAAAGATTGGACCATGTAAAATTTTAAGGAAATTTTCTTCTAATGCATATGAAATAGAACTTCCAAGTGGTGTTAGAATTTATCCAATATTTAATGTTTCATATTTGTATCCCTTCAAGGAGACATGGGATGTTTCAACAGATGAACCTGTAAGTGATGAAGATCATACTATGGAATGGAAAGAAAAATTACCTAAAGAAAGACAAAAGGAAATCGAGGAAATATTGGATAAAAAGGTATTAAGGAAAACCAGAGGCAAAGAATATTTCCAATAATTGGTCAAATGGAAAGGTCAAATAACAAAATATGCAACTTGGATGATAGAAATAGAGATTTCCAAGTATGGTGCAGATCTCGAAGACCTGATGAATAGTTCTTTTCTTCCCCGGGAGTCGCAAGATTGACCTCACGGGTCACAAACATTTAGCAAGGGAGTTGGTCCCCTAATTTCTTTTATTATATTTTTAATAATTACAAAATTTCTCTAGAAGACATTTTCGTTGAGTTTGTTTGTTAAGTGTTGAATTTTTGTCATAGGTGTTAAATCTGTTGCTAAATATCAAGAACAAATATTTATTTTAGCCAATTGTTTAGATAACTCGAGATTTGGTTGTTTTTGAGCTATCTGAGGGATCAAGATATATTGTATTTTTTGTAAGAATCATAGGTTAGCGAGTGTGTGGGATTGAATAGGTAAAAGTGTGGATCGCAGAGGTCCAAGAAACCAAGAAGGAATGAGCATTCTTGTGCAAAACATATTCCTTCATTGAAATTAAGAAAGACCATAGCATGTGGTGTTTTCGCATTGTGTATTTGCATGTTATCGCACTATGTGTTTGAATTTTTAAATTCCATGTACAAGTTGTCATAGTTGAGTAACGCGATTTTGTGATTGCAGGAAATATTGTGCATACTTAATTCCAATCAAGTTTTAAAACTTTGTTTAAGAAATATTCCCTAAGTGTTTTCCTTCGAAGGGGAAAACAATCAAGATTTGACAGATGTTCACAATTTGGTGCAGTACAATCACCCCTTAAATATCTATGACACATTGGTATTATTTTCCAAATTCAGTGCAAAGTTCTTTGTAAACCATTAGTATTGTTTACTGAGTTTCGCGCAAAATTTTCGGCAACGGATTCATTGGTAATTCCACGCAGATATATATCTGTTTATTCGTAATTCCACGCACAAAATTATCTATCACAGAGCACAATTCAACAAAGTAGGAAAAGCAAAATGTGAGTTCCTTTTTGTGTTGATCCTAGGCTAGACAAGCAGTCTGAATATTGATTGCAACAAAGCGCTGAAAACTCTGTGATTGTGGGTTGAAGGTGGTATTTTCCATCAGAAACAAAATATTTAGATGTGGAACTCAAGTTTATGACATGTGTCAGGTATGTGATATTTAATTGGGTAAGTTAAAGTTCTTGTGTGCATGTTTTGTGTTGTGGAAAATAAGGGTAAGTTAAAGTGTTTGTGTGCATGTTCCATGTGGTAGAAAATAGCATTATAAAGCATGATAACATTTGTTATTATAAGTGACATTTAAGCAACATCAGAATCACTTATTTTCAAAACATTTATGTCACCTTATTTTCTATAACACAAGGTATGCACACATCTATTTTAGCTTACCAAAAAACATATCATATTTACAACATATTTATCATAAACTTGAACACCAAACATAATTTATTTTCAATTTTCCACACATCGTTCATTCAAACACTATTGTAACAATTCCCATTAATAGTTTCTCTAAGATAACACTCGACAAGGGGCTTGTAATGATGCCCAATACAATCTGAGAGACAAAACCGAATTGTGTTCTTCGTCTTTCGATCCAACTTTTCCCAGTCTTCTGTTGAAGTTCCTGTAGGTGCAGTACCTAGATCCACAATGATCCACTGATATTTGTCCACCAATAGATATTCCATATTGAGCTTCCACATCTCAAAAATCTTCCCACTAAATTTCTCAATATATATTTTTAAACTGCTTGTTATTTCTTTCCACCCAAAGAATCAATACCACAGATCTCCCACTCTAAAAATGCTTATCACAGACCCAAGCCAAACCCTTAGCTACAAATGCATCCCCATGAAGCCAATAAAAACTTTGATACCAAATGTAGATTTTAACCTTGTACAATTAATTACTCCAAACAGATTCTTAATAAAACAAAAAAATATACAATGCAACACACACACACACAAACATATTACATAGAGATTTTCACCCTGGAAACCCAAACCGATAAAACCAACAACATGTTTAGAGCCACACCTCTAATCTTCTATCCATCATCATTTTCATTGTTTACAATACAATATGTATATATGATCTTGTGGCATCCAAACCCCTAATCCATTGAACCGAATTGTTTATCAACCCTAATTCCTTAATAGGGATAAGAAAACCATCGGCAAAAACCATGTGTCAAAAAACTAGCAAAAACAGATGCAAAAGACTGCCAAAAAAATATTTTGGGGGGATCCGCCTATGAACCCCCTTACAGGGGGGACCTCATGCACCCCCCACCCCCCTTAGTCCCATTTCCATGTACAACACATGGGATCAATTTTGCAAAGAATATAAAACATACCCAACACTTATCACTTCCCTGATTGGTTAAAAGGCAGACAAAAAATTAATTGAGTGTCGTAGAGTTACCATAGGTTGTCCCTTATCTAGATTAAATAAAAAACATACTCATATACATGGAAATTTGTGACCTTAAAAATTTATTCCTAGATGTAAGATCCTATACAATTATTCATTTATTTGCACAAGATAAGAGATCATGCTAGGATGTTAGGGGAGTCAAAGCATCTTCCTCATTATGAGCTAATTAACTTCCTCTAAGGATAACATAAGATTCCCCATGATCAAAACCTCTTTTTTGGGAAAGTTATGAGGTAATTTATGATATCTGATGATGATGGATCGTTTACAAAGTTTTATTCATATAAAACCACTTATCAATGTACTTCAAGGTTACTTCTCAATATTTTTTCATATGGATTTTTCTCCTTTCGTAGCATGGAGATGCCATGAGAACTTGCTTAGAATATTGAACATGATATATTTGTGAGTCTCATTGATCTGTTTCGTGTCATCCATGCACATTAATATTCTTTCTCTATTTCTTCCCAATTACTCTCTCTAACTCAACCCAAACTATGTGTACACATCTTTGTTCACTCACTATTATTCCCATTTTTTTGTCATGAATCTTAACAACCTATACTTATCAAACTCATACTCACATCACATATGGATTTTTTTTTCCCATGTTTAGAATTGAACTTTTCATGCTCTAGTTTATTTTGGCATATTATGAAAAAATACCTAAGCTACCAAACTCCATGTTACATTTGTCTTCTGGCTTACCCATGTAATCTTGTTTTCTTGTTCTTCATTTTTTTATTATCTATTTAAACTAGTCTTTAATGTTGCTCAAGACTAAATTAAAGTTTAATTTAATATTGTTTAAGTCAAAATTTTGACTTGAACATTGTCAATCTCTTGAATCTAGAGGGAAGCATTGTTTATGCCCATGTGTGGTCCTAAGAAAAGATGATGATATCATACAACAATGTGACCACTAAACATGTTTTCATGGTTCATTTCATGAACCCTTCTGGTATAGAACAAGGAGTTCCCAACCAACACAATCCCCAAAGAGTGCCTCTTTTATGAGGGTGCAACTCTCTTCTTCATTGTTTTGGTACAACATTAATATGTGTGCTTAGTTAAAGGCAACTCTTTTTAGCCTCTCAGTTGAGTGCATTTTCATTGTTTATCATTTCTTGTAGCCTTCAAGATCTGTGCCTCTTATTTTAATATTTTCTTTGTGGAAATTAGTTACAAGTGGACCCAATGTAAAATTGTAAGAAGGCCTTTGGCCAAGTGAATAAGAAACCAAGCTATTTTTGGTTTTCTATTGTTATTTGATTCTATTTAGTTTTACCGTGGTTTTATTAAATGAGGCTCTTTAAACCTCATCATTTGGTATCAAATCATGGTCCAAACCTACTCTCCCATATACCCACCCAAAGATACTATTCCAATCCAAAAGATATTCCCCCTATCACTACCATATGCTCATTCCATGTCATCTCTCTGGGCACTCTAGTTTAGGGCACACTTTGTAGGGTTTGGTAGCTCAACTATATTTCATATCACACCAATAAATTTCAAGAAAAATATGCACAACTTAGTGCTCAAAGAAGACTCTATATGGATTTCCTTTCATACTTTCCCACCCAACTCTCCCTCTTTTTCCTTTGGTCATTTTATCTAATGGGACAAGACTATATTCCATAACAAGGAATTCTCCACTCAAGCGATCTTCTCTATATGACGTTTTTTTATTTCTTTCTTTTTATGGAGTTCCAATCAAGATGAAACTAACTCACTAGTAGCATAGTCAAGTTTCTATTTATATTATGGGAACATAGCACCAAGAAAGGTTTTTCATTTTCCTTCACTTTTGCACCTGTAAATTTGGATTCAGATTCATTCTCAATGAATAATATAAACTCCCTCTCAGGGAGAAGAGGAGTCAACAAATGTCAGTCTCAAACACCACCATATATCCAAGATAAGATGGAGCTAGCTAAATCTAATACATGCTTGGATAGACACTTTGTCCATGACGAGGATGTGGATGCAACAATTAGCCCATGGGTTCCAAACACTAGTACCTCCAGGACCAGGGAAATGAAGTACCACAAAACAGTGGACCTTTATTAGGAGATGAAAACCATCATGGGAAAGGTTATGGTAGAAAGGAATGAAGCTTATAATGATATCTTGTTGCAACTAGATTGTTGATATGATGATAGCTGTGGGAGGTATTTACCTCCACGTGTAACCCTGACACGAATAGAATATTATGGGAAGCAAGAAGAAATCCTAAATCATTGAACATAACCCTAGAAGACAAGTCGGCTCAAGGAAATAATTAATATTAAGTATTTAGCCTATAGAATGAGAAGTCGGCCCAGAAAATTTATGAAAATAGTATAAATATAAGTAGCTAGACCTCATTTGGTACACAACAACTCAAAATTTCAGCTGGGAAGAAGTGCGCACTGTAGAAAATGGGAAAGTGCGCAAGGCTGGGTAGTAGCTGCAGCTGCAACTACTACAATATGTATTCTCAATTTAGGCTCGGACTTTCTATTGGTTATGGTTGGAATTTTTTATCAGTCTTGTTTGGTGCATAATCCTTGGTTGGCTATTGGTTTTCTTTCGAAATCATTCTATGTCAAGGTTAAGGTGATCGTGGGTGGCTTTGGTCTATGGTTGGGTGACAATATTGTTATATTGTCTATGGTTAAGCGAGCACATCCATTATTTCTAACATGGATGACATGTAATTTCAAATTAAATAGGTGGATTACAAAGTTTCTTTGTTGCAATAATCTAACGTAGTTTTCAGTGGTTGTGGCAAACTTTTATAACAACAAGAAGAAATATTCAAAGTTTCCTAAGGTTAGATTTAGTACAACTAGTAGGATGTTTGAGAGATTAAGAAGATTTATTTTAACAATTAATTTAGCCACAATATCACTCCTATATCAACGACGTTGTCTTTATAGGGACTTTGGAGTCTCAATTGCTTCAAACTTGAAGATTGATCTAATTGAAGCAAGAGAGGTATATTCTAGACCCTAAGGTGCAAGCATTTTTGGGCCTTAGGATTTAGACTTTGAGGAAAGGGTACATAGGGTGCAAGCACTTTTGGGCCCTAAGTATCGTTTTCTCTTCTTCAAGCTTCAACTAGGTCAAGGATCAAATGTCTAAGGTTAAAACCCTAAAGTGAAAGAACTTTTCTGCCTTAGGATTTTAACCCTAGCAACGATGTTTCACAAACTTGGACAAATGAAATTTTGTGAGGAAGAGAAGCACTTATGTCTTCCTCTTAGGGTTTCAACAAAACAATATTACTTGCAGCAAAATATCATTTTCACCATTTACATCAACAAGAGACAATAGAATTGCATAAAATTACTTACTTCATCTAAGAAATCAAGAGCATAAAACCCTAATTGTAGAAAATATCCATCCAAATGAGAAAATCATCCACAAAATACCCTCTTTCAAGCATAACACATAAGAGAAAAATACCAAGAAGGTTGAAATAGTGAAACTTTTGCAGTGTTACCCCTCCAAAATGAGAGAGGGATGTGATGATCCAAAATAAAAATGACATTATCCTTTATATATGAGGCTAGGCCTAGAATTTTTTCCACATAGCATAACATAAATTTAATTTTAAGTGGGGCCAACCCCTCATTTAGCCTTTACAAAATGATAAAATGAAAAAAATACATCATAAGGGCCACGTGTGTGGTGACATCAAGCCTTCCTAAGATAAGAGGAGGCCTCCAAACACCATGTGGCAGAAATCCAAGGTGAAGTGATGGAAAATAGTGTATCTCCTCACCCAAGTTCATGCCAATCATCACTGGTACCCTAACTTTCCATCCAACCCTAGCACCATCAAACTCTAAAAGATTATGTCATGATCAAATGGAGGGTGATATCAAGGGTTTAGGGAAATGCATCCAATATGGAGGGATATGTGTCTTGTCTTTGTATCGTATTTGGTTGTATGTTGTTGGAACGTCCCTAATATAGTGAATAATAATCCTTAGGGTATTTTTCCTAGCATTTGGGATTTCATCCCATCTGTGTTCCATCATGAACAAATCTTCTCAAACTAAGCCCATTTGTCCATTGTCCAAGGTTCTGAGGATGTGAGAGATGATGTCTAAGGGTGGTGAGTCACTGTATGACTCATTTCTATGCATCATACGTGCCAAATTCCTTCAATAAAGGCACAACATCTTGGGTACAATCCCAGGAGGACATTCAAACAACCATTTCAGGGCCATCCAAAACAAAGTAGGGTATAAGACAATGTAAGCCAATGTTCATAAGAAATATTAGTCCTTAAATCATGAAAAATAAGTTGTTAATTAAGATATAATCCATGTAAATAATTCACTTGAGTATCCCCTTCAAGCATCACACTATCCCATGAATTCATGTGATTTGGAAAGTTTGAGGATGGGCCTTCAACCAACCCCATTAAGTGTGCCAACCTAGACATGAAATAAAATACCTAGGTAGAGGGATAGGTCCCGAGGGAAGCAAGAAATAAAGAAACCCTTCAAGAGTAAGTGTGATAGTGTTATGAATTAGGGCTTACTTAATTGATTATGGTGTCATTAAACCCATTTATATGAGCACCTTTGTAGAGGGAGCACTTATTGCTTGAGATACCCTTTCCTAGGTACTTTTTGCATTCTGAATGACTTAATTTCTTTTTTATACCCAGTAATTAATTGCAAGTCCCATTTACATGTTTCAAGCCTTATTCCTTCATTTTCTTAATGGGATATGGTCCTTTATAATTTTTCATTCATTCGCATTAGGACAAGGGAAATTACCATTAGATGGGGTAGAGCTCAATTTGGCCCATGGATTTTATGGTGGTCTTTATCATTTAAATCATATACATGCGTAGCAACTACATCAAGCTCTAGGCCTTCAACCCCTTCTTCTCATGAGAGAATGGACCATGACCCATTACCTAAGTTTGGTACACTATATTGAGAGGCTCCAATATGGAAAGTTTTAAGTATGGAAAGGAATGGAACATTACCCTTTTGAGGGTCCCCCACTAGTACCCCTTTTACCTGGGAAGTTACAACACGAGACTAGGGAACAAAAGCTAACCACCAAGGTGAAACAAGGCAACAAACATAATTTCCCAAGCTAGTGATCCATTATCCAACTTCAACCAAATATTTTCATCCACATGCCCAAAAAATCAATCAAAACACTTTGCATGGAAGAAGGACTAGCATACCTCATGGTGACATTGTCTTACCATCTCCCATACACTAGATTGCTTGGATGTGATCAGACTTGGTTCATCTATAGTTGTAGAGTAAAATGAGGGGGTTGTTGGGATGTCATCTATGGACATGTTGATCGTCATCATGGTTATGATAATTTTATCCATTGCGGGCCATGAGACATGATCTCCTCTAGTTACCCTTAGGCATTGAGGGGTAACATCTGGCTCTTATATGGGGACATGTGCTCATCGTAGAGAACATGAGAACCTCAACATATCTGGTTGTCCAAGACTTTAAATCACGTTCCCACTTCAAAAAACAACACCCTTTAGAATTATCAATCAGTGGATCTAATCCACCAGAGTTAGTGATAAATCCAAAATCATGCTGAAAAAAAATCCAGTAAACTATAAATGATAAAGCAATAATATGCAATGGTCATATTAAAGTTCCTAACATGTATTCATTATATACAAATGAGAATGTAATATATACAATAAAATGCACTACTATACTAGCATGAATTCATGATGCAAGACATATACAAATGTAATGCAAGATGCAAATGCCCTACCTAACTTACACTAACCTATGCTACAAGGTCAGGTTCCTTTAGGAAAGTAGGATTTGAGAAGGTACCCATTAACAGGTAACGAAATATTCTCCCCTTCATGCATAGTCAAGTTAAAGGAGTTAAAACCAACCTTTCTCTCAATTCGGTAGTGTCTGATCCATAAACTATCAAACTTCTTATGCATTCCTAGTTTCTCCTTTCTCTTGTCCTACATCAGTACTTCTTCACCTTCCTTCAAATTTATTTGTCTCTCTTTGTGATAAAATGTTCCCTTGATATTCTCTTGGTTACACGTCATTTGATCTAAATTATTCCTCCTAGATTCCTCCAGTTCTATCAATTGATCAATTCTTCCTTGCAAAACCTTATCGTCAGTCATATATTGTTGTGTGAATCGGAGGGTAGGAATCTGGAGATTGATGGGAAATTTAGCTTCCAATCCATATACTCATTCAAACGGGGTTTTCCTGTGGAATTCTTGGTCTTGATATAGTTTTCTCACGAATCATACTTGATCTTACTATCCCAATCCTTCTTGTTTCCTCTTACAATCTTCTTGACTATATTCATCATTTTCTTATTACTTGATTCTATCAGTGTTAGTGCTAAATCAAGACCAGGGTTCTTGGAATTTACCAACCAAAGGAACCATTGTAGTCAAGGAATGCTGACATATTCAACCTTCCACGAGGAAAGGTGGTCTCACCCTAAACATAGCCAAAACTTGTGTGATGAAGGGAATTAAAGATATTACAACATCACATATAGGTCTACACTACTCGGATCCATATATTAACCATTAATCAACGACGGTAATTATACATGATCTAGATAAAGAGAAGCAAACATGCAACAAAAAGACAGATCCATTCGCAACATGATAGATAAGAATAAACAAATTTGATAGCCCCAAAATCACTTCATTATATTTGGAGCATCAGTATCCAAAATATTCATACAATATAGGTGTTACACACAAAAATGTTGCACTTAAGTGCCACAATTGTTGTTCTACAAAACGCCACACTTAAGTGTCGCAAGTTTCGTACTACCAAATGTCGCACTTAAGTGTCACAAGTGTTTCACTTTCTTCACCATGAAACAATGTATTTCATAATCCCTGGACAAGTTGGAAGGGAAACCTGTCATTTGGAGGTTGAAATACAATATTTTCCCTTAACTTATTGACCTTTTTCTAGATTCATCGCTCCCTTGCCTATGTCTAGGGGGGCGATGAACCCTTGTCATCGCTCCTTTCTCAGTTATAGGGGAGTGATGTTATCGCTTCATGCCTAGTTATAGTGGAGTGATGAAGTGGTTACACTTAAGATTCCTTGTTTTGGGGATAAGATCCAGGAATATCTAAGTTGGTTTAGGTAAAGTATTTGAGTCATACCTCTTTGCTCCATCCTAGGAAAATTCAATGGTCATTTTATTAGCCAAATCCCAACCTCATGAGATAAATCCTCACTTGATCTAAGAATATTCCCAAAATACATCATGGTTGTTATTCCCTCAAACCCTATATAATGGATTTTGTGCTTGATTCAAAGGGAGGAGATCATTTCAGACCATAATACCTATAGTTTTGTGGCATTCAAGGGATGGAAAGGAGAGCTTGGAGGAGCTGATGCAATGTCAAACTTGATATTGTAAGTGATTCCATCTTGTTGGTTTTCCATTAATACATAAATTGGCCTATTACTCTCATGTGTATGCATGACCATAGTTTTAAATTCATCATAGATAAATCTATTTTTACTTAACAATATAGTGTGGAAGAAAGAGGTCTCTCTTTGTTCTTTGTAGGTATTTTCTTGTGCCTAGGAACTTGGACATCAAGGTCAAAGGTTGGAGTAGCGAGGAAAATGGTCGTAAAAAGGTAAGTTATCCATATATTCCTTCTCATTGTAACTGTCAAAATAGGTCTAAGAGGAAAGCAGTTCACCATTTTTTTAAGGGGGTTTCACCCGTCCGTAGGGGAAACTTTCCCATAACATAAAATTGGCGACTCCACTGAGGAATGCGGTTTCATTAGTATTTCCTTGGTATTTTATATCCTTTTCAATATTGTTGTTACTTTGTGATTTTGATGCTTTTTCTTTGATTTCTGCCCTTCCCTCATCACAGTTGGGAAGTTCACTAAGTCAAACATTTGATCCCATTCAAATCTAGGAAAACATTTGTGCATTTTCTCCACTTTCAAGACTTCATCCCTCCCTCATAAGGGCACACAGAGTGATAATGTCATGATCATCACCTGCAAATAGTGTTCTAGGGAGCGATAGTCCCCTTTTCATCACCCTATGTACATGGTAACATGGGCGATAATCCATATTTTGAGTGAATTTAGAGCCTTTTTTTGCCTCCTTTTTATGATTTTTTTGCCTCAAATTTTTGTATTAGAGTTCTATGAACTTGATTTTGAATTTGATTGATTACCATCTCTTTCTTTCCTCTTTTGAGTTTTCAAATCCTTCAAATTGTGAAATGTGCATGATTTCCTTGGGCTAACCTAATATCTTGGTCAAGTTTGTCTTAAGAGTAGTTTTATCTTCATCATTAGTAGGTTTTCAAACTTATGTTATCTTAATTTCAAGACTTTCTAAGTGTTTCACTTGATTGTTTTTTAAGTATTCTTCATTGATTTGGGATTGCAAGTGTTGCTTTAAGCATTGTTTTATAACTTCTTCTTTCTCTCTTTGGAAAGATTTTGATCCTTTGAAGTATATTCTTGAAGCTATGTAGTCTTATTGCAACTTGCAATTAATATTTGATTATTGCTACTTAATTTCCGAGGATAAAAGAAGTGTTATCCTTTACTTTTCATGTTTGAATTCTTGATTGAAAAAATATTGAAACCTTTCTTGTTTTTGGATTCTTTAATTCATTGAATGCTTGTTTTATTCACCTTCTTTTGTTTTTGGATCCTATGTGAGTGTCTTTGAGTCCTTTCATCTTGAAAGAAAAAGAAATATAAGATTCTAATTTGAATTTTCATGCAATTTGAAAAGAAGAAAACAAAAAAATTTCATTATGTTTTCATAATCGGAGTGTTTTGGTACATGTTGTAGAAGCTTGTATTTATTTGGGATTTCAAAGACATTGATTAGATAGTTTGGAATTTTAGTGAAAGTTGCATAGTATTGGGTGTTTATTTGTATTAAGAAGAAAAATATATGTTCTCCTTCCCTCAGATAGAACTCACTGAAAGAAAAAAAAATTCATTTAATTTCTTTCTGCATGGTTTTGGAGTCGAGTCATCGCATCATCAGTTTCACTTTCGTGCACCCTTCTGAGTAAGAACAATCATTAACAATCAACCAATGTGCTTAATAAAATAAATTAGAATTTTTTTTATAACACACAAATAGTAATATAAGGATAGGACCTTTGGATTAGGATGAAGTGAGAAAAATATTCAAGGCCATTAAATGAGATTGTAGAATACTAGAGAGAGTAAAAATCCAGTAGTAGCAATTAGCGTTAGTCGGGAAAGATCCTCTAACACAGGAGTCAAGCATGAGGTCAAGCAAAGCGATTGGTTGAGATCTCCCCTATTCCTTTCGCTAAGTGGGATTATTGCAAGTTTGGGGCTTTGAAGAGTTACAAGTCCTCGGGGTGACACCACTTCTTCTTAGTTTTTGGGTCGCAAATTTATGTCTAGTATTCCCAGTCCCATTTTCTAGTCTTTATTGTCGATTGTACCCCCCGCAAACATTCATTGTGAATTGATAAACTTGGATACCTCTCCTAGGATTCCACATAGATGACTACAAGGGGGGTTCCTTCTGCAAAGAGGGTTCCTTATGGTACCTTCAAAAAAAAATCAATCTCGGCTTCAGCAAACTAGGAGGGTAATTTCCTGCAGGCTCTTACTTGCACCCTGGGGAATTGTTGTGTGAAGATTATCGTAATTATTGCTCATATCTTCATTGATGGATTGATATCATGTCTCAAGAATATTCTTTCATATACTATCTGCGTGGTTTATTACAATTATTTTTCTTAGGGGTTTGTTCTTTCGACATTCGTAGTTGGCCTTAGGAATCGTTATTTATGTTATACTTTCACCGTTGCCAACCAAGGTCTACATAGGTCCCGTAGAATGTAAGGGTTGGATACTGAAGAACACGATATTCCACACAAACGTTCCAATGAAGGAAATATTCAAAAATAAATTGGTTCTGAATTTGGGAGCATAGCTCCCCCAAGTGATCAACTTGAAGGAGTGGTTGAAACCATTGAGGAAGGAAATTTTTCCCCTCCAAATCCCCTTGTTAAATTACCACCAACAAGACTTATTGATTCTTTTTCTTCTTACCACTATGTGAGTAGGTGATCTTCTGGCATGGATACAATACCAACCAAATATAGAGATGGAATAATGATTCCCCCAATGGACCTTGAGATAGATTCTCTGGCACACATCACTTCTACTGACACTTCCCCTTTGTGAGGAACATCGTTGACCCATGTTACCTTGTCACAAAATCCTATGGACACAACTCCTATTCCCTCCTCTCTAGCTCCACATATGTATACACCAAGTGATTTACTTGGACATTCTATACCATCTCCCTCTAGTCAGGTGGCCAACGGTGTTGTTGCCTCGGGCCCTACGACAAGTAGCATGTTTTCCCCCTTCCAGGAAAGTAGGTAATACCATGAATGTTACACCAACTATTCATCCTACTCAAACTGTTCAAATGGGAAGTTATTATATACCTCTCACTAGGGGAAAATTTACAATTGGGGAGAAACCCTCTGCTACATGGCCATATTAAACATGGGGAAAACAACCGCCTTGGTCACAACAACCAGCTGGAGGGAAACAACCAGTTGGGAGGCAACAATCAGCTTGGGGACAACAACCAGCTAGGGGTCAACCTTCAGTTGCAGGGAAATAACCAGTTTGGGTTCAACAACCAGTTGGGGGAAAAAACCAGTTTGGGTTCAACAACCAATTTGGGGGAAACAACCAGATTGGAGGCAATGAGTAGTTGGAGGGAAAACTTCAACTATGGGTCATAAACTAGTTTGGGGGAAATCCATTATTGTAAATCAACCTCACCCCTGGGTATAGACCATTCTGACATGACCTGCAAGTATTTATACTATCCTACCATATACGGTATTTGCAAACACTCCTTGGGGTCTACTTATATGACGGGAATTCCCCCACAAGGGGATTTTCTCGATCAACCTACAAACCCAATTTTTCCAACTCCCCAACCCTCTCAAAAACAATATATGGGAGGACCATTAGGATTTAAAATACCATCACAACTTGTATATGGTCCTACTGGTACTTCGATGCCACATTAGTATTACCAGTATTCAAACCAAACCGACAACTTCCCTTTTTGGCTACTTTGGATCTGTCAGATTTTTTGCATTTAAATAATGATTCCATACAATATGCCTCATTCTAGCCACCCATCTCTACCAAACTACCATCTGATATCCTAAAGTTTGACAGAAAACCTAGAGAAGATCTTAACAACCACGTAATGACCTTCCATCTTTGGTGTTCTTATAACTCCTTGATGGACGATTCCATTTGATTAAGACGTTTTCAGAGAAAACTCATCGGTGGGTAAACAAAATGATATATTGAGCTACCACAAAACTCCTTTGTCGACTTTAATTATCTTGCTATGGATTTTCTGACTCATTTCCAACTACCTATCCAATATGAAACTGGTACTGATATTTTAACTTAGCTTAGGAAATACACCTCCACTAACATATATGATCATATTCATGAATGGAGGTGGAAACAACAGTTGATTAAATATGTTATTCTAGACCAAATATTGGCATATTGGCTTACTAATTCACTATTTCCACCCATTACTAGAGACGTCTCCATGAGAGGTGTTGTTACTTATGTTGTTACTTAAGAGAAAGCAATCAACCATGCTCAATATTTGGACTTGGTATATTCTCAATCTAGCACACTTTATGAACTAATTCCTCATGCTCCTGGATCATTAAACGATCCATCAAGACTATCCCTAGGAGCCCATGTCTATGGCATGGCAGGTTCCATAAAACTATAGTCTACGACCCAATCGACTAGGAAACAAGGCCATTCATCTTCCACCTCAGCCTCATCCTAGACTTATACCAATTAAAATATGGTCCCTCTCCTACACAAACCTCCAAGGTGAACGCAGTGCAATCCACTTCATCTCATAAACCTGGAGTTAAGAAGAAAAATAAGGGTAAATCCAAGAACTATTCTAATCAGAAGGAGAGTACAAAACCTCAAATGATTGTTGATGCAAAGAAGAAAAGTAAAGAAAAGTTTCCTTGCCTAATTTGCATGGAAGACCATTATACAAAATATTTTCCTCATCGTGAGGAAGTCAACAATTTTTTGAAATATACCTCCCAACCGATAGTGTTAACTGACCCTTTCCCACCTCAACAACAACAAATGGTTGCCCAAAATCCTCCCCCTTCGCAAGGGAGAAACACTGGTGATCCTCACCATGGGGATGCTTCCTCAAGCACCATTGTATTTATGTGCAATGAGATGGTTATATTGATGACTAGGGCCAAGACATATGACACTCCTCCATTAAAAATTGGGGTGCTACTGATAAGCCCTCTGCATCCACTATACCTCCACCGTCTGGCCCTCTTCAAATAGAGAAGCATATTTCCGACTAAGTGTTGCAACCGCCCAAGGGCACAATTTGAAAGTTGATTTTTAATCCAAGTTCCCGCACCACCCAACACAACAACATCGTTGAATATTTGGCACAGGCACCTTGCGCCATGTCAATGCTCGAAGTTTTATAGAATTGTCCCAGTCAATGTAGAACCTTGTTGCCAGCCATTGGAGTTGTGGATCTAGGGGAATCAAATATTATCATGTTCAATGTTGAATATTTTAAGCCGAGGCTCTCCCACCACCTTGCATTTCAAATTCATACCATCGTTTGTGGGAAAAATATTCATTGCACGATTTTAGATGAAGGAGCTTCAATGTCATGCCTTTGTACTGTTGGAGATCCATTGGTTCTCCTGACATAAACCAATCTTAAACTACCCTTAAAGTGTTTGATGGATGTGGATTCACACCTTATGGGATTTTACATTATTTACCCATGGAAATAGGGGGAAAACCCATTTCTATTGATGTAGAAGTGGTAGACGCACCTTTGGACTACGATTTATTACTTGTTCGTAGTTGGTTTTATGCGATGACTGTTGTCACCTCTTCCATTTTTTTCCTATTTCAATTCCCTCATCAAGGGAAAATTGTGACTATCGATCAACTATAAAATTGTACATTGGATATCCTCAACAATAATGCTAATAATATCCATTTCCTGGGTCATTCCAATCTCGAGTATGAAAATGTGGGGGTAGGACTCCTTAGTGATTCCTCACTGATGGAAGTTTTTCCCTTGCCTACCCCTGATTTCCCACATTAAGTAGCCACAATAAATATGATTTTGGCTATGGTGCAATGATCCCCTGAATCGTTAGATCCTTGGGTAGTACCTAGCCCAGATAAACTTGAATCACTAGGTGACATGAGGCCACTTAGTGAAGTTGATGCCTCATATGACACAATTCAATCTACCTCTCACTTTTCATATTTTGATGACCAACATCTTGTGGCATTATATCCTTACCCTATACCATCCTGACTCGAATCCTCTCCATCCTTTCTGGATTATCTCTTATGGAATTTTCCATCCGATGATTCCATAATGGATATTATGAGTTTAGAAGAGTCACCATGGGAATATTACCATCATCAGTCATCTTTCCTTCCAAATATGGATATAGTAGAGACCAAAATCAAATCCATTGTTTCACTTGATATTGTCCAAAATCCTCAGTCCCCCATTATTACTCGGGACATTGTCTCTAAGGAGAATTTAGGAAACATAACATTGACCACTTCTATCGACATATCAGTGAAACCTTGTGTCATGGAAAATATTCAAATTGGCCAAAATTGCTCACTTGAAGAGATTACACCATATATGGCCTTATTTAAAGAATTATGTGATGTTTTTCATGGAGCTATGAAGAAATTCCAGGTATTGATCCCTCCATCATTTTTCGTGAGATAAAAAACTACCCCGAAGTCACACCTGTCTGGGAAAACTTCTCCCAGTGCACCCTAGAAATATTGTGGCCATTAAGACATAACTTGAAAAAAAATTGAGAGCTAAATTTATTTACCCTATACCACTAATGGACTAGGTATCCAACACTTTTTCGGTCATGAAGAAATAGGGAGCTATTAGATTTTGTGTTGATTATAGGGACCTGAACAAGGATTTTCCCAAGGACAGTTACCCCACTCCCTTTATTGACCAAGTTATCGATAATTGTGTCGAAAGCGTCATATTTTCATTTATGGATGAATTTTATAGCTATAATAATATCGATATACTCTTCTCTAACAAACACAAGATAACTTTCATATTCTCTTAGGGAATATTTCTTATTGTAAGCTACCCTTTGTTCTTAAAAATGTTGGAGCCACTTTCCAGAGGGCCATGTTGTATTCCTTTCATGATATCAAACATATTATAGAACCTTACCTGGAAAACTTACCTTCTCATTCAGTTCATCATGAGGATCATATTTAGCATCTTAGAGACCCAGGTTATCGATAATTGTGTCGGAAGTGTCATATTTTCATTTATGGACGAATTTATAGCTATAATCATATCGATACACTCTCGTCTAACCAACACAAGACAACTTTCATATGCCCTTGGGGAACATTTTCTTATCTTAAGCTACCCTTTGTTCTTAAAAATGTTGGAGCCACTTTCTAGAGGGTCATGTTGTATGCCTTTCACGACATCAAACATATTGTAGAACCTTACCTCGACGACTTACCTTCTCATTCAGCTCATCATGAGGATCATATTCAGCATCTTAGAGACTCGGGTTATTGATAATTATGTCGAAAGAATCATATTTTCATTTATGGATGAATTTTATAGCTATAATTATATTGATATACTCTCGTCTGACCAACACAAGACAAATTTCATATGCCCCTGGGGAACATTTTCTTATCGTAAGCTACCCTTTGTTCATAAAAATGTTGGAGCCACTTTTCAGAGGGCCATGTTGTATGCCTTCCATGATATCAAACATATTGTATAACCTTACCTCGACAACTTACCTACTCATTCATCTCGTCATGAGGATCATATTCAACATCTTAGAGACATTTTCTTTGATGTCGCCACTACAATATTCATTTGAATCCGCACACGTGCATTTTTTGCATTGAAACCAGAAGAATTATGGGCTTCATTGTCTCCCACGATGGGATTAGGGTTGATCCTTTAAAGGTTGATGCCATCTTATCCTTACCTCCTTCGAAAAACCTCCACCAACTTAAAATTTTGGAAGGGAATTCAAACTTATTACATCGTTCCATTCGTGATTATGCAAAAATTACGAAAGTTTTTAGGTGCCTATTGAAAAAGGATGTCTCTTTCATCTGGGACAACCAATCCCAAAAATCGTTTGATGATATTAAACGTGCATTAACCCACTCTATGTTACTCCATCCCCCCAATTATACGAGAGATTATATCCTCTACCTTGTCGCATCCATTTCCACCATTGGAATGGTATTGTTTCAAGAGGATGACAATGACGAAGAAAACATCATTTATTACTTGAGTAAGCACCTTGTAAGCCCTGAAATTTGTTATTCACATGTGGAGAAGTTGGATTTGGCAGCAGTCATTGTTGTTCAAATATTTCACCATTACATTTTTCTCTGAAAAACCTCAGTCATTGAAAATTTTGACCCCATGTACCACATATTGACACGTCAAGTAATGGGGAGAAAATACTCACGTTAGATCATAATTCTCCAAGAATTCAATCTCGAATTTGAAAAATCAAAATCAAAGAAATATTTTGTTTTCGTCGAGCTTATGTGCGATCTTCCCCGTACCGATGAAGAAAATGTGCCCATCGGTTCTCTTCTTGACGAGTCATTGTTTCTCATTAGTATGTCCGACCCATGGTATAGATATATCTCATTGTATCTCCAAAACCAACACTTTTGACCTACACTATCTCATAAAGACCGTCATCAAATTATTCATCATGTGAAGCATTACCTCATTATTGGAGACACTTTATATCGTCGGTGTATTGACTCTATTCTACAATGATGTTTAACTCATGAAGAATTCGACTGTGTTCTAAATGACTGTCACTCAGGAGCATGTGGCAGTCATCTTTATGGGATGGCTACAACCCATAAAATCTTACATGCAAGGTATTTTTGTCCCTCGATCTTTGAATATTGTATAGATGTTGTTAAGAAATTCCAACCCCGACAAGTTTTTCATCACAAAACACGCTCACATCCTTCTCCACTTCATTCAATAGTTGTCATTATCCCTTTTGCAAAATGGGGTATCGACTTTATGCAATGTAATCCTACCTCAACTGGGGGGCATGGGTATATTATAGTCACAATCGACTTTTTCACTAAATGTGCCGAGGCTATGCCTACATTTACAGACGATGGAAAAATTGTTGTGTTATTCATTTTCAATCACATTATTACTAGATTAATAGTCTCGCATGTCATCGTTAGTGATCATGGTTCACACTTTCATAACCATATGATGGATGAATTAAGTACCAAATTGAGTTTTCATCATGAAAACTCATCCCCTTACTACCCCCAAGAAAATGGATAAGTAGAGGTCATAAACAAGGTCTTGAAAACCATGATCCAATGAATGGTGGGGGCACAAAAATCAAATTGGCACTTAAAAATTTTCTCGACACTTTGGGCTTACAGGAATTTTGTCAAAAATGCCACTGGTTTACTCCTTTCCAATTGGTTTATGGACTCAAGGAATTCCGACTAATTGAATGTGAAATTCCATCACTCAAACTAGCCATTGAACTCCTACCCAAAACCTCTACCGAGGAGGAACAATTTTTCTATTTGACGAAACTCGACGAGATCTGTCATGATGTCTCTCTCACAAATGAAACACATAAAAATTGCATCAAGGAAATTTTGTGGGGTACAAGATCCATTTAACTCAACAACAGGAACCAAACCCTCTTGAGAGGGCCAATTAGACTCGCAAGCATTTGTTGAGTGGTATGGTTATCCATATTTGTGATCTAGTTGGATTAATTGATGGGATTTAATTGTGATCGATATATATGTCTTTTTATGAAACCTTTCCTCAGAATATGTAGTTCTCTTTTTGTTCTTTTTTAATAATTAGTGGGAAAGAAAGGCAAAGCTTAAGCAAAACGACGAAGAGAAACTATAATGTATTGGAGGAAAAATGAGTTTTGGGATAACCTTTATACCTCAACATGCATACAATGAGGATCAAAACTACTTCAAGATAGAAATAATAATGTTTGAATTGTAAACATTCGACATCATCTAAGATGACAGATTAAGAAAATAAAATAAATATGTGATAAGAAATTAGTGAAAAAAAAGTAATTTCCAATGCTCTACTATAAATCACATATCAACACAATCGATTTATATTCATCAATTAGAATAATAGAATTGTACCAATAATTATAAGATAATTTGAATAATAGATACATCAACTCTTACTCAGATCAGCGACAAAATATTGAATTCGAAGATAGAGATAATGCCCCTCGGTCCAATCACATTCACGCCTTAGATGAAAGAAGTCTCTTTGGTTCTAAACAAAACGTCTTAATTAAAATCACTTGCAAAGAAATAATTCTCTTACAATATTTCCAAAAAAGAGTCTTACTCTCCAAAACCATCGACCTGTTGTCCAAGGTTGATGCCCTTATTTATAAAAATAACTAAACTAAAAATAGCTACTAAATTTTTGTTAAGTTAAGAAAACACCACGTGGAGGAATTTATCTATTTGTTCTCTTTTGCTTCTCCTTTGATCATCTAGTGGTGTTACTAGAGTGGATGTTTCCTCTCGTACTATGACCACTTGAAGAAGAGATCTTCGCATGTATTTGCATATGGGAACTTGTGTTGATCCATTGAAGTGGAGACGACCTCCTCTATCTCTATTTCATGTTCTGTGTACTTGATTAGCTTGGCACTTAAGCGTTGTAGGAATGCAAGAGATTTAATTGGGGGTTCCATGAACTTATTCACTTGACCTAGGATCATGCTTAAAATATGCGAAATCTCTGCTTCCCATGTTAGGTCTTGCTCTTCATGTTTTTTAACTATGTCATGCAAATCGTAAAAATCCTCCGGTGGACCAAACTCCGGTAGGTCAATGTTCCTCATTTCTCAATTGATTTTCTCCCAAATTTTCTCACACTCTTCCCATATTTCCTTCATTTTCCATTGAGGTTCCTGGACCATGCTTACCCAGTGTTCAAGTTCCTTCCTTATTCAAGTGATGTTGTTATCCATCAACACTTGAATGCCATGCTCTTCTGTATCTCAGCCCTTCTGCACTTTGATTATGTAGTCTATCCGTTCTAAGGCTTGGATTTCCTTTTCATACCATCGTTGCATGTTTTTATAAGTTTCCAACCCCATGAGGGTATCTTCTTGGAAATCAGCTATGCAAGCAGTGAAGAGATCTCTTTCAGTTGTGAATTGTGCATACATTTCTCAGAACTCACACTTCAAGAGTACCACCGCTTATGTTGAATTTTGGTAGTACTCCGCTTGATGTCGTAGATGGTCCAATTATTTATTCATGGAAGCTACCTCCCTTTCATCCCTTTTTCCCCTATCTAAAGTGGCATCGTTTATGGCCATACCTGCTATGACTAGCTCAATCATATTAGCATTTTTTGTGTCAAACAATGTTTCCTCTATGGTTATGAGAAGTGTGTTATCGAGCATGGGATTCATTTTCTTGATTTTTCTTCTCATCACAACTTTATTGTTCCTTTCATAAGAAATTTCATGTATATCGACGACTTCATCTACCGGTTCAGGAATCTGTTGATCTCCCCAGGATAAAGTATTTCCTAGGCTTCCTACCGTATAGATATGTTCCATGGAAGGTTCTTTTAATTCCTTAGCAGGAGAGGTTCATTTATGCTCTGGTGATTTGGCCTTCTACTTGTCCTCGTCGGTTGACGAAGTATTTTTCCTAGCTATGGAAATAGGCGAAGGATTGACACTAGATGGGAGTTCAACCATTGAGATGTCAATTTCTGGCTCCCTGGTTACTTCTTCTTGTTCACTTGGATCCAATTCATTCTTATAGTTGTCACTCTGAGGCTTTGTTTCAGTATAATTAGGAAAAAAAGTTTCAATAGTGTTCATAGCCTCATGGTCGCCTTCCTGGGGATTTGGGATCAAAATATCGAAAGCTAGAGAAGATATTTCCCCTCATTCCTCTTCTTGTGTGATTGGTACCGGGGTTATGCGCAAAGCTTCTGATCCTTCCCCTTCATCATATATGGTGATTAAATCTACGAGGAAAGTAGTCATACCCATTCCACTTGATACTCTTGCTAACCTTCGTTGAGCTATAGTAGTCACTGATGATCCTACATGTGGTGGCATAGAGCTAGTGTTTTATTGGTTGGCACTTTCTTCTGATGGGATTGTATTTGAATTATTTATTTCTTCCTCCTCATTTGTACCTACTAGGGTGATTCTCAAAGGTCCTATCAAATTATTAAGTAGGGGCTCTTCCCCTAATCTTGCAATATCTCTTTTGGCTTCTTCTAGTAACAATATCCCCCTTCTCTATGCCTCAGCCGCTTCTACTACTCGTTTTTTTTCTCTTACCCTAATGGATTTATGAGAAATGTGCTCTATAGTATCAACTTGTTCAACCATGGTCATTTCTTTAAATTTGGTCATGTTTGGGTTAGCCTTTCTATGGAGAACTTCCTTCCCATCTTGGGCACCTTTGGTAAATATTTCATCTTCAAACTATCATGAGAATACGACCAATAGAAAGATACCTATGACGTGTGATGGGGAACTGAACCCTTTGGATCATGCTTGCGAAAGGGGCATGTGGGGAACTAGTACTCAAGTTGATTTTACCCTTCTTGTTTCACTTATGCAGTGTCTTTGACCATATAAAATTCTATATGAAAACTATAGGGAATGAAATCTATCTTCTTATCCTTTACTAGGGAAGCATTATAACCTTGTAAAATGGTATGGTAACAAATATCTCTCAATATGAAATGATTCA
>ML777643.1:419614-432988 GCA_009831015.1 Picea engelmannii
TTGATTGATGATCATGGAGAGCATGTTCAGATTCCTTCTATAGATGATTTTTCCCCAGAATATCTTACAGAACTACATGAAGACACCATTCTTGACAGGAGAATGCGAACTTCAAAATGAGGAAATGTGGAGTATCTTCAAGTTGGTCTTAAAGGTACAAATCCAAGCAAAGCCAAGTGGATTGATGTTGGAAGGGTGAGGGAACTATACCCTCATCTTCGCATAGACTGAAAATAGTATTTTGGAGGTCCAAAATCTTTCCAATGGGGAGGTGTGATCAGGGGATCAAATTTTGCTCAAAAATTCAAAGTGCTCAGAATTGCTTCAAATCAAACGAGAGCATAGGCCTCGTTGTTGCGAACCCAACACAACTCATTTGGGTTCAAACGGACATCGTGAGCGAGAGATATCGCGTTCTGTTCAAAATGACAAACAAGCAAAAAAAGGGATGTTGATTGTACAGTCCATACGGACGATGACGTGGCAGACCGTACGAATGATGTGGCAAGCCGTACACTGATGTGGAAGATAGTTATTGGGTAGTTGGCATATGACGTGTTTTTTTGGCAGTGAATGAGAAGGTGACACGTGGCCCAATCAAAGGTTGCCATGTGTCACTTGTTTATTGGTTAAAACCTTTGCACTCAGCAGGAGTCGACCCCATGACCTCCGGGGCAGGGTAAAGCTTTGGGAAAGGCCGCCCAATCGGCGCGCCCACATATGTTCCTTGTTATGTATATGCAAATCATTGTATTTAACATTGTTGTAATGTATGTTTGGGCGTGGACCGGGCCAGGGCTAAGCCCCGACCCGTGGTCATGTGTTGTATTGTATGTGACCAGAGCTACGGTGGTTACCACCGTAACCATATTATAACCATTTATTATATGTGTGCGGTTTGGCATACCATGTGACCACTATACATGTGCGCGTGGGTTTGACATACGGTTCCAACGGTTGTTTAAACATTAAGCCCTGTTGTGTTGGCGCGCAGTCATATGACTGCCATGTGCCCACAGGCCTTGGTAGTTAGGGCCAGTGCATAACAGTTCGACAGTTTGGACCAGTTGTGCTATTGTGCCCGATGCCAAGTTTTTATTCTTTAAATTGCGTGAGGGCTAGGTTGAGCCAGAGGAGGTGAATTTTGTAGATGTAGAGACAGCAAGCTTGAAGGGGAGACTTCAAGGAAGCCTATCTTCTTCATTTTTTGCCCAAACGAGGTGCCGAAAAAACCTAGGTAGGGGTTTTTGGACATTTTGAAGCCATTGGAGCAGTCTATTGGACATTTTGAGCATTGTAAAGCACATTTTTGAGCAATTTGAGAAAATAATACAAATAATCCATTGGAAGTTGGACCAGGAGATGTAACCCAAGAGAGGGGTGAACTCCTTTATCATTTGTTGTGTTATGTGTTTTCTGTTCATTGATTATGTTGTTGTTTATATGCATCTTGAATGAGTAAATCCTATTAAAAATGTGTTGCAAATTTGATCCATTTTCTTTTAACACATAAATTTAACTTGCAAATATTTTCAAGAATACAAGTCTTCTTCATTTTTAGATCAAAGTACCAAGATGACGAAAGGTGACACAGTTTCCATCTTCTTTATGAAGATATCAGAGATTAAAGAACAACTAGAAACCATTGGATAAATCATGTATGATAGAGAAATCATATTAACCAATCTCAAAAACCTTCCAAA
Source organism: Picea engelmannii (assembly GCA_009831015.1). Taxonomy (NCBI): domain Eukaryota; kingdom Viridiplantae; phylum Streptophyta; class Pinopsida; order Pinales; family Pinaceae; genus Picea; species Picea engelmannii. The sequence continues at coordinate 421,318 of ML777643.1, forward strand.
ACAGTGGGATCCTTTTCTTCAGAGTATCAGTGGAAGAGAAATTATACTAACCTTTGATCGTCTATGGACAGATTGTACTCAAGAAGAACTTAGACTTAGAAATAGAGGAGTGGAAGACTCCTTGGAAGAAAATCATGCTCTTGCACTTCATACAAGGAAAGGAGGAAAATTCAAAAGAAACTTCAGACAAACATTCAAATATGAAAAGTCTTCATCAAATCCAGGTTATCAAAGAAGACATGTTTTAGAAATTCAGTGCTTCAGATGTGAAAAATATGGACACTATGCAAGAAATTGTCCAACCAGGAAGAAGGGAAGACAATATGCTTCTACCGCTGACATTGATCCAGATCCACCTCAAAAGAATGAAGATAAGAGAGAGGATAATTACTTCCTCTAAAGCTAAAACATCACTACAAACCAAGTAAATCAATTGATCTCTAATTTTATAGTTGATTTCATTTTTAATAAATGAAGGATATTATCCCTAGTATGGGAGCCCTCAAAGACTTGGACCATTATCCCTGGTACGAGAGTCCAAACCATATTTTATTGATTATTATGTGAGAAAAATATATATGGTGTCCTTAAAGAAGAGATGCCTATTCAATAGACCCAAAGAATCTCAGATAAAGATTGACAGTGAGACAATACCTTCTCCCCCTTCAGCAGTTCAGAGGGAGATAGACATTATTCCAACTAATCCAGTTGCTCTAGTTGATATAATCAGAGATATTATAGTGGGGCATAAAAGGCATGCCCAGGATCAACAAAACTCTGCTAAAAGACAAAGAGACAAACAATTCCCTCAAGGGACACTTTGAGAAAGAAAAAGAGTTTTCAAAACTATCCTTCACTCATTTAAGAAACAAAAAGATAAATAAGTATGACAAGATGCCATAACAAAAGAATACAAATATATCTTAAAAAATTATGTATAAGATATTATTCAGAAACCAGAAGGGAAGTCTTTGTAACTTCCAAGTAGATAAAGCATGCAGCTGACGGAAGTGTCAAGAAATACAAAACTAGATGACTCTCACAAACAGAGGGAGTTGTCTAGGATGAGACACTTGATCCAATAAGACCAATACACTTCCATCCGTACTACCATCCATGAGTTGGAAACTATATAAGATAAATGGATTCTTGATGAGTTTGGGTCTCAACAAGAGTATTGTTGATCCAAAACCTATATTACTAAAGTGTTGGTGACAAGAGCCTAATTTTTTGATAACTTATTCAAAAAGCCTTGTTGTTGAAAACAAGCAAGACTTGACTTATGATTTTTGAGATGAAGGATCTGAGTATGATGCACTACTTCTTGGGACAAGAAGTATGACATAGGACCAATGAGATTTTCCTAAGTCAAGGAAAATATACAGTGGGGATATTAAAGAAGTTCAGTATGATAGAATTCAAAACCACCATGATGGATTTGAAGAAAATGAATGATGATGCTTCAGATGGGAGTGATCCACAACTGATTGGACCATTGATGTACCTGGATAACACCAGACCTGATTCATGCCTTGTAATGAATGTACTTAGACAATACATGAGATAGCCGAGACAAACTCATTTGATAGCAGTAAAGGATATACTGAGATATGCCTCCAATGTGAACTTGAGTTTGTAGGATATGCATATACAGATTGAGCAAAGAGTGTAGTGGACCATAAGAGAACATTTGGTTGTTGTCTTACCATAAAAGTTGTCATGGTTTCCTAATGTAGTAGGAAACAAAACCTCTATGGCCTTGAAATAACATAGAATCAAAGTATGTATCATTGAGTGTGCAAAGCAGTATGGCTTCATAATCTTCTGACAGATTTTACTTGATCATGAGATGGATCCTATGATGATAACCAGAGTTGTGTGTAAATGTCTTTGAGAACCCAATGTTTCATGATATATTGAAACATGTTGAGATAAAACATCATTATATTAGAGATATGATGAAGAGGAAAATAGTACACATGCAGTACTTTCCTACACATGAGTAGATTATAGACATCTTCACCAAATTAAATTGGTGAAGAATACCTCCCTATTTGAGAGGGAGTGTTGATGACTACAACAAAGACAAATTTCAAAGTACATTTGTGTGAGACTTGGTATGATGAAGAATTCCTCCCTAGATGAGAGGGAGTGTTGATGATTGCAACTATGTGAGACATTCTCCATCTTACAAACCTGAGAGAAAGCCCCTAAGAGGGGTGTGTGTTTACTCTATGAGACACAACTGGAATTTAGATATGGCCTCCTCCTTACAGAGAGTTGAGAATAAATCCAGATGATTCTCCTGTGTAACGCAGTGAGAAAGGAGATCTGTAGAGTTGGACGTGCCTGTGGCTAAGCACAAGGTGAACATGTGAAATCCCAAAGTGATGGGTGCATTGTCATGATAACACAAATGAAGATGATGTATTAGCCTCCTATGATAAGAAGAGTTGATGAGAAACTCTAGATGACTCTCATGTGTAATGTAGTGGGAAAGAAGATATGTTGAGTGGACATTCTTGTCGACGTGCATAGGTGAACATGATCCTAGTGGCTAAGCACTAATGAAGAAGTGGTTCTTCTTTGTAATGCAGTGAGTCGGAGATATGGACATCCCTATGGATGTTTTCCTAGTGGATGAGCACTAGTGGGTGTATAACATCCCTTGCTATATTGTTCAAGAGTCAAACCTACATGTAACCCTAATTGTGATGTAAAGGGTACAGGTCAGCCCTACCTTAATGTGATTAATAATAAATATAAAATATAATTAATCTGGTTAATATTAATTATATTGTGAGCTGATGAGTTCGGCCATGTTGTTCCAATAGACACTTATGTTGACAGGTTCAGTCTAATATAAGTAAACGTAAATTCCCCATTGAGGAATCATATATTTTGTGTGTATTTGGAAATTTCAGCAAGTACACCTTCTTGGGAAAAGTGCGCACCTCTCTTGGGTGCTAGTCTTATAGGGTTTAAGAACCCTCTTGTGTGCTAGGTTTTCTTGATGGTGAAGTTGTTTCTCTTGAATAATATAGAAAATGATTTGGTTGGGTTTTCTTCCCTTATTGAGAAGGGTTTCCCAGGATACTTCTTGTGTTCTTGTACATGGTTTTTCTTCTTGTGATCTTGGTTGTTGCAACATTAATGGTTATCAAATGCTAAAATGGAATGAACTTCATGCTTAACCATTCTCATTGAAAAATCAATAGGTATATCAAACATGTGAGGATCAAGATTACCAAAATCAAAATCATAGGAGTAATTTCCTAAAACATGGAAATATGTCGACAAGGGTTCGTTTGGTGTCTCTAAATCAGTTACTGTATGTTTGAGATATCTTTCCCCATCAATCCTAATCATGTTTGTATGTTGTTTCAAAGGAAACCATAGTTGATCCGAGTCGGTACTAAAATATATGCTCAATTTCTCAGACCAGTCTTGGCTAAGTAGCATATAAGCCTATGGGATGTCTACCATGATTATGTCAATTACTTGGACAAACTTGGGGTGTGTAGCTATTTTGATCATGACATATTTTAGTTCCCCAATGACCTTTACCCGAGTCATATCTAGTTGTATAATGTGTTTATTAGTTTTGACTGGGGTTGCATTCAATTTCTTGTAAATGGAAAATGGCATGAAATTTGAAGATGCCCCTGAATCAACAAGGAAATTATGTCAGTTTCTATTAAAAACCTCAAACATAAACATGAAATGAGGAACAAAAGGCCTTCCTCTTTTGTATAGAGAACAAGATTTCACACTTGTCTTATTTGTTAAATTTGTGGGAGATGGGACCTCAATTTGATCGGTTCTTGTTATAGGGGTATCTATTAATTTTAAGGCTTGTAACATAAAATCCTTTTGTTGAGGAATCCTACACATGTCCATGAAAAACACATTAGATTTCATCTTCTTCAATACTTCTACCACATTGTATTATAAATCATGGATTTCCCATGTATGTGTTCTTGTGGGATTTTTTTGAAAACAAAATAGGGGTTTGGGGCGATCAACCACTTGATTTCCTCGAGATAATCGAGTAGTGGTAGGATTACTTTGGATAGGTTGACTTTTACTTCACGTATGTACAACTATAACTTCAACGAGAGGTCCCTGCACTTCAACAACATCGTTGAAAGACATCAAGTGGTTGGAATCCCATAACATCATGGTTGTCTCTTCCAACGACTCTTGGCTTTCTTGATCTATGACATTTATTGTCGAGCTACTGGGTTGTTTGGTTAGAGAACATTCTTCTAGGAATCGATTAGCCATTATATTCATAGCATGCAACCATTGAGGGAAATCCCTTTCTAGATGTTTTTCTTGGTGATATGTACAAAAAGAGTCAGATGCTACGTTCCCTGAGTCGACATTTAGGTTAGCTGGGGGAGGTTATATAGATTTGAAGGGTGGATTTATTTTTAAAAATGTTTTATAATGTATTTGATTTTGATTTCCTTCCCCAACACTCCTTTTCATATCTACAATATCGATGGAGATTTTTTTTATCATCCGTTGTAGGTTTTCTAAATCCCCTCCCTCTTTCTCAGGACCTTGTTATGTTTTTTTCCCCAGGGGTATTGTTAACAAAATCCCTCTCTTAGGTAGAGGTTGTGTTTCATTTTTTATTAGTGATATCTGACCTTATTTTCACCCTTTCATTTGGAATTCAATCGTTTTAGCTTCTTTGAAATTTTCGGATAGAGTATGTTTGGAAACCCTTTTTTACGAGCATGGAAATAGAAGTTGGGAGAGCATTGACATATACTTCAATTTGCAACTCCTGGGTAGGTTTAGCCTCCGGTTGGAATTTGTTCAAAATGGTGGTAAACCTTTGGTTGAAATATTTAACCTTTTCTCTTGGACTCATAGTGGCGGAAAATATTTCATCCATTAAAGCTCCTGTGGTAGTTTCTTCGACAAATTTGTCCAAAAAATCCTTTTGAAACTTCGTCCAGCTAGTTATGGAACCAAATGGAAGGTTAAAATACCAAGTCGAGGATGAATTTTCAAAGGTGTAAGGAAAAATTATGCACATTTCATCTTCGTGTTGCACATTCATCAACCTTATAGCCAATAAGAACTTTTTAATATGGTCCTCAGGTAATCCATATATTTTGAGGTCAAATTTAGGAAGTAATTTTTCTGGATGTCTGGGTAGGTTATGCATCCTTCCTGGAATCTCCAGAGCATATATTTCCAACCATGGTTGGTTATCTTACTCAGATACCCGAATAACAGACACAACAACTCTTACTCAGATCAACAACAAAATATTGAATTTGAAGATAGAGATAATCCCCCTCGGTCCAATCACATTCATGCCTTATATGAAAGAAGTGTCTTTAGTTCTAAACATAACTTCTTAATTAAAATCACTTGCAAAGAAATAGTTCTCTTAAAATATTTCCAAAAAATAGTCTTACTCTCCAAAACCATCAATCCCTTGTCCAAGGTCGATGCCCTTATTTATAAAAATAACTAAACTAAAAATAGCTACTAAATTTGTGTTAAGTTAAGAAAACGCCACGTGGCATAATTTTATCTATCTGTTCTCTTTTGCTTCTCCTTTGATCATCTAGTGGTTTTACTGGAGTGTATGGTTCCTCTCATACTCTGACCACTTGAATAAGAGATATTCACATTTATTTGCATATGGGAACCTGTGCTAATCCATCAAAGAGGAGAGGACCTCCTTTATCTCTATTTTTTGTTCCTTGTACTTGATTAGCTTGGAACTTAAGCGTTGTAGGACTGCAAGATATTTAATTGGGGGTTCCATAAACTTCTTCACTTGAACTGAGATCATTCTTAAAATATGCGAAATATCCACTTCCCATGCCAGGTCTTTCTCTTCATGTTGTTTAACTATGTCATGCAAATCGGTGAAATCCTCCGATGGACCAAACTCTGGTAGGTAAATGTTCCTCATTTCCCGATTGATTTTCTCCCGAATTCTCTCACACTCTCCCCATATTTCCTACATTTTCCATTGAGGTTCCTGGACCATGCTTACCTAGTGTTCAACCGCCTTCCTTGTCCGGGTGATGTTGTTATCCATCAACACTCGAATTCCATGCTCTTATGAATATCAGACCTTCTACACTTCGTTGATGTAGTCTATCCATTCTAAGACTTGATGTGCCTTTTCATACCATCATTGCATGTCTTTACAGGTTTCCAACCCCATGATGGTATATTCTTGGAAATAAACTATGCGAGAAGTGAAGAGATCTCTTTCACTTGTGAATTGTGTATACATTTCTCGGAACTCACACTTCAAGAGTACCACCGCTTGTGTTGAATTTTGGTAGTACTTCGCTTGATGTCAGTGTGCCAAATATAGTCTAGTTCTTTATTCATGGTTGCTACCTCCATTTCATCCCTTTTTTCCCTGTCTAAAGTGGCATCGATTATGGTCATACCTACTCCAATTAGCTCAGTCATCTTAGCATTTTCTGTGTTAAACAATGTTTCCTCTATGGTTATGAGAAGTGTGCTATCGAGTGTGAGCTTCCTTTTCTTGATTGTTCTTCTCACCACATATTTCATTTTCCTGTTATAAGAAATTACCTATATATCGATGACTTCATCTACCGATTCAGGAATCTGTTGATCTCCCCAGGATAAAGTACTGCTTAGGATTCCTTCCATATAGAGATGTTCCATGGTAGGTTCTTTTAATTCCTTAGCAGGAGAGATTCATGTATGATATGGTGATTTGTCCTTCTATTGGTCCTCGTCAATTGATGAAGTCTTTTTCCTAGCTGGGGAAATAGGTGAAGGATCGGCACTAGCTGGGAATTCAACCATTGAGATGTCAATTTTTGGATCCCCAGTTCCTCCTTCTTGTTCACCTGGATCCAATTCATTCTTAGAGATTTTACCCTGAGGTTGTGTTCTAGGTTGATTGGGAAAAATAGTGTCAAGAGTGTTCCTAGCCTCATGTTTTCCTTCCTGAATATTTGGGATCAAAACATCAGAAGTTGGAGTAGATATTTCCCCTGGTTCCTCCTTTTGTGTGATTGGTCAAGGGTTATGCGCGAAGCTTCTAATGCTTCCTCATCGTCACATATGGTGATTAAATATATGAGGATAGTAGGCATACCCATCCCACTTGATACTCTTGCTGACCTTTGTTGAGTTGTAGTAGTCACAAACGATCCTGCCTGTGGTGGCATAGGGCTAGTGTTTTCTTGGTCGATACTTTCTTCCTATGGGATTGTATTTGAATTATTTGGTTATGCCTCCTTATTTTTACCTACCGGAGTGATTCTCAAAGGTACTATCAAAGGATTGAGTAAGACCTCTTCCACTAATCTTGCAATAGCTCTTTCGACTTCTTCTAGTAACAATATCCCCCTTCTATGTGCCTCGGTCGCTTTTGTTGCTCGGTTTTCATCTCTTACCCTAATGCTTCTTGAGAAGTGTGCTCTATAGTATCAACTTGTTCATCCATGGTCATTACTTTAAATTTGGTCATGTTTGGGTTAGCATTTCTATGGAGCACTTCCTTCTAGTCTTGGGCGCCTTCGGTAAATATTTCATCTTCAAAAATATCATGAGCATATGGCCAATAGGAGGATATCTATGACATATTTTGGGGATATAAACCATTTGAATAATTCTTTCAAAAGAGACATGTGGGGAACCGATACTCAAGATGATTTAACCCTTCTTGTTTCGCTTGCGCAATGTCTTTGACCATATAAAATCCTATATCAAAACCATAGGGAATGGAAGCTCTCTTCTTATCCATTACCAAGGAAGCATTATAACCTTGTAAAAAGGTATGGTAACAAATATATCTCAATATGAGATGATCTGGTACATGAATGAGGAGTAGGTGGGGTGCACCAGTAGCTCCAAACACTCTGATATAGGTGTTTGTCTCTTCAAATTACCAGTGGCCAACTTTAGCTATCATCTTTTTTTATGCCACCGAAAGCCTAAGGAATTCCTTTCTAAAGATAATGAAATATATCGTGGCTATGAACCCATCACATATCATGGAATAAGATATTTTGTACCTATTCTCCCATAATATATTGAAATAAACATGTACACACAATTCGACAATATGCCAACTTAAATTCATACCTGCAAAAATGTTTCTTGCGCAGATTACATCTAGCAGGTAGGATGCCATGTAGAAGATTGGAACGTCTCCTTCCTTCCTTCGGTGTCTAGGCCTGTATGATATTAGTACTCAAATGTTTGGAAACAATGTCTCCCCAATTGAAACTACTCCCAGAAATTGCCACAGTATATGCCAAGGGAATCCAAGCTTCTGAAAATTTTGAGCAATCCTTTTCTCCATATAATTGGCAAATCAAAGCTATTAAATACATGTAGGGTGCTCTGATATTTACCATGTTGTACCAGCCAATGTTTATGTTTGTGAAGTTTTTGTCTTCTTTCCACCATGAGGCTAGTAACCTGTTGGTGTCATGATACTCATAAAATTTGACCATGAAATATGTGTTTAACCTTTCCTCTATGTCCCTAAATTTATAATAATTTTTCACCTCAACTAGAAGGAAAACACCAACACATTTTCCTTCTGCATTGTTGACATTTATTTCACTATGTTTGCGTGGTCAATTATCCATCCTAATATTTCAATGCAAGGCAAAATTGGGGTCCAACAAGCCACCCTATGCAGATATGATCTCCTAATGTTCAGTAACACTTGATCATCCAATATTATGATGTTCGGGTTGTTGTGAGGTGTGAACTCTGGGTAATCCTCCTGACTGATTTTTCAATACAGGTCTCCCCAATGCGGGAGCACCACTTTAGATCCAATGCTTTCCTCTGTGTTGTCGAACATCAGAGGTTGGGTAAACTCCATTTTGGTAGATGTGTGGATAACTAATTTCATCTTTGATAAAAAATCAAGTTCTCTTGCAACGACCAATGTAGACCCTTCGTCGACCTCGAGTTCCTTCATCTTGGGCCTTCTTGGGGAGTGCCTAGTCGTTGGCTTTCTTGGAGGCATTTTTCTGCAGAAAAGAAAAAAAATGTTATAGTGAGTCGTCAACCAACCTCAAAAAGTGTCATTGAAACAATTGCAAGTACATAAATGATAAAGACAATGCTTACCTCTTTCTTGCAATAAATTAACTTGGTCTTACTGGTAATCAAAATTAGAGAGCAATTTGTAACCTCCTGGACACTTTCTCTCTCTCCTTCAACTACTTCGGGGAATAAGCAATTTGTGAACATAATACCATGTTTTGGTATGACCTTGTAAGTTTAAACATAAAGTATGCTTACCTTTTTGCATCAATTCTTAAATTCAGGAGTGTAAATGTGATCTGCACAATCTATCACAGAATCTTCACCATGCTTAGGATTAAATGTGACGGATGTTGGCGACGCAGGAGTGGGTTACTTCGTAGTTCATTGGTGAATTCAAATTTTGACTGTTGGTTGGCGCGCAAGGCCGTGGTATAGGTTACACAAAAATTTAACTTATCCATCAAATCAAAAAACTTGTCCTACCTCATCTAGGGTTGTCCCATCAAATTACCAAACCTTTTCGTGTTCACAAGAAACTAGTATGATCGATGTCAGGAAAATATCAAGGTATTTTGAATGGATCAACAACACGGATCGTCTAGGATTGCCAGTGTATAATGACGAAGGTTCAATGAAAAACCTCGACATTTGGTAACCTATCAGTATGTCGATAGTTGATGAATGAATCAGCGTCGACAATTTTTATTGGACATTGTTTCATTGATACCTTTAGCAAAAAGTTATGATGCCGACCAAAACCATCATACAATGATGAAATGGAAGTATAGATATGACACTAAGAACCTCAAAAGACGATGCGGGGAAAAGACCGATTCATATGGACTATTTACGTGGAAAAGACATGTGGCTATTGATTTTCACCTCTACGTGAGAAACGTTTTTTGACATCAGATATTTTCTTTAAACATACATCCCTCGATACAACATCCTATCCTACCGATGTTGACAATGCATCGGTGATCAAAGATCAACGATTTTTTATGGTTGTCTGTATTTGTGAATTTATATCTTAGATCTTGCTGATGCGGAAAATGTATTGGCGATGTTAAAGAATTGTACTATAGACCTGAATTTGTCAATCGATGACTGTTGAAAAAGTTTAAACCATGTACATTTTAGGCCCTTCATGCCATGTTACTAAAAAAAAAAATGAATCTGTCAATAAATTCAAACCAAACAAGGATAACCAATAACAAGACTCAATAACAACATATAAATCCACCCATCCCACAACACTGACTCTGATTCAAAAAATGATAAGTGGTACCCAAAAAGAAAGAAATTTCACAAAGTCTTTTAGGGTGTGTTGAGTGCTCAACAGGAACAATATGAAAAATTTGTCTGACCTCGTGTCTTTGAAGAAGGTGACTTAGTTTTATTTTATGAACAAGACCACAATAAACCAGGGGAAGGTAATTTGGAACCCATGTGGCACAGTCCTTACATCGTGAAATGATCACTACAAAAGGGTGTATATGAGATAGTTGACTATGATGGAACCCCATTGAGGGAACCTGTTGATGGGCAAAATTGACCGTCTGTCAACTGGAAGAGCGAGTCTGGTCCGGGGTTGTCTAAATAACCCAAGTCGTTTGGTGTAACTCGTTCTGATGGGTTTAATGGCTCCGTTAGTCAATCTAAGAATCCCAAAAGAAACAAATAAAATAGAGAAATAACTAACTAATTACTAAACACTATATATATGTACATATGCTCTAATGTAACTGTAGTAGTTGTATTTAAGAAGAATATATACAAGTCTCATTTATTTACATGATTTACAAGATGAAAGTTTTAATCAAAACTTACGAAAATCGATGTAAAAATGATTTCTTCTAGGAAGCAGATAAAGAAAGAACATAAAAATATTATTTTTTTCTTTTATAAATTTAAAGAATCTTGCAAAAAAAAGTTAATGAAACATGAACATGTGGATAGTGAAAGTTGAACCATACATTCATTGTTTCATTCATAAACAACTTAACTAAATAACACACATAATAATCTGTCACTAATCAACAAAACTAGTATTTATCTTTCTGTGTTGTATGAGCTCCAGCCTGTACTGTTGTTAAGGGAAACCTATAACAGAACAATAATAGCACTTCTAGAATACATTCAAAGAAGTATTTGATATTGGAGTAAATTAATAACAACAGGAAGACAACTAATTAAAAATCGTGTGATCTTAAGATAATCAATATTTAAGAACGAAAGAAAACTCAATTCTGGGTATTGATATTATCCATCTTTTAACATTAGAAATAAATTCCATAATAATCAAATGATTGATTGATCAGACATAAAAAAAAATGGAATAAGAAATTATGGGCAGCATATAACATTTAACAGTATGAAAACACCATATGATTGACAAGCTAAAGCTAAAATCAACCGTTATAACATTTTCATAATATACCAATAATGAAATAATGAAATGGAATAAGTATCACACAGGTCTAAAGCCAAAGATGAATTACTTTCCCATATTCTTTCTCAAAATCACATGCCCATATTGTAGTCCTGGAAGAATTGTTTTGGATAATAAACTCTTAAAGATTGGAAAAATTAAATAATAAATAATAATAATTAACCATGTATTGATAAAAAA
>ML777643.1:446613-457627 GCA_009831015.1 Picea engelmannii
AGTTGGTAATGCAGAGATAGAGTACAATGGATGCAAGGGAAAAGGAGAGCAGGAAATGTTAATAGAAATGGTAAGAAGCCTGAAGATGGAAGTACAGAACTACAAAGAAGATAACGAGAGACTGATGAGAGAGAAAAGTCAAATAAATGCTTGAGTGTTGCAGAGCTTAAATCAGTTGCAAAGACAAACAAAGAAGGGATCAAACTCAAGACAAGAGGAAGAAGTCAGGTGCCATGAAAGAAGGAATGATCGTGGAAGAGTTGTTTATTCTAGAAGTGCTAGAAGCGCTCATGGACACCACTCACCTCCTTAATCAGAAAGAAACTTTTATGCATCGGAAGATCCCGTAAGTAGTCCAGAGGTGTCTCATGTCAGACACCAAAGAAGGAAACAAGAGATAGATAGTTTTCAAGGAGATCTAAGGAAGCTCAAGCCACCTTCCTTCGATGGTGAAAGAGAAAGGGAAGATGATGTCGAAGTATGGTTTCTTGGACTCGGGAGATATTTTCAGTTGCATAACTATTCATCGAACCTGGAATCTAGGATTGCCACCTACCATTTACACAGGAAAGATGCAATGTGGTGGGACCAACTGAAGCAAGTGGAGCACATTAATGAGAGTGGGATCACTTGGAAGCAGTTCAAGAAGTACTTCCAGAAGGAGTACCTCTTAGAGAATTTCTATGACAAGAAAATGCAGGAGTTCTTTGAACTCAGGTTGGGAAGCATGACTATGGAAGAGTACAAGAAGAAGTTCTTGGGATTTTTAAAGTATGTCGAGTTCATTTGTGATGAGAAAGTAAAAATATAGATATTTTTTAGTGGACTACCAACCTTTTATAAGGAAAAGATCAAATATGATGAACCCAAGACCTTGACTGAAGCTATCAGGAAGGCTAAATACCTATATGAACAAGTCCAGGGAAGACAATCCCTACAAAATCTTGGAAGGACAAGAAAAATGAGAAGTCTGATTAGAGGAGGAAAGGATTCAAACCTCCCTTCAATATGAATGAGCCTAATAGAAATCATCAAGATCAGTATGCTAAGGGGGATTTTAAGAAAGAATATTCCTTGGGAAAAATGGGAAGACCACCAATCCAATGTTGGGGATACAAGGAAGATCACCTGTACAAGGATTTCCCACACAGAAAGGACAGAGTGAAGACTGTGCACAACATCCAAGAGGCTACAACAGTCGAAGATATGGGAGGAATCTATGTAGCTTTAGATGATTGGTAAGTAGAGTACCATTCCAATATGATCGAGGTGGAAGGTAAGATCATAAATCAACTTGATGTTATTTTGATTGATTTAGGAGACATTCATTGCTACATTGATCCTAAGATATTGGATAGATTACATTTGAAGAAAAGTAAACTTGGAAAAACAAGTTTGGTTTAGTTAGCCACTGGGACCAAAAGAAGAATCCATGATATGGTTAGAATTTGTTCCATATGTCTTAATGGCATGAATACTAGTATTGATATAAATATCATACCATTGGGGTCTTATGATATTTTGATTGGAATGGATTGGTTGGACAAGCATCATGTTGTCCTAGATTGTCATAACAAGACATTTACATGTCTTGATGGAAATGGAAAACAAAGCATTGTGAAAGGAGTTCCAAAACCCATCTCTATAAGGGAGATTTCATCCTTACAGCTAAAATAATGTTTTAGGAAAGGATTTCAATTGTATGCAGCTCATGTGGAAGAGCCAGATAATACAAAGGGGGCAAGACTCGAAGATTTCTCGGTACTATAGGAATTTGAATATGTATTCCAAGAAATAGCTGGGTTGTCGTGAAGAAGGGAGGTAGGTTTCTCAATTGATTTAGTTTCAGGAGCTACCTCGGTGTAAAAACACCTTACAGAATGAGCACACCAGAGTTAAAAGAATTACAAATGCAGTTGGAGGAATTGTTAAGAAAGGGTACATACATCCAAGTGTTTCACCTTGGGGAGCACTAGTACTTTTTGTAAAAAATAAGGATGGAACCTTGAGGCTATGTATTGACTTTTGATAGCTGAACAAGTACACTATAAAGAACAAGTATCCTTTGATCCGAATTGATGACCAATTTGATCAACTAAGAGGAGAAAAGATACTCTCAAAGATTGACCTGAGGGCAGGATACCATCAGGTAAGAATCAAGGAAGAAGACATTCATAAGACAGCCTTTAGGACTAGGCATGGGCATTATGAATTTGTAGTGGTGCTTTTCATACTGACCAATGCACTAGTTGTATTCATGTCCTTAATTAATGGCATATTCAGAAATTATTTGGATAAGTTTGTCATAGTATTCTTGGATGACATACTTATCTATTCTAAGTCTGAAGAGGAGAATGAACATCACTTAATACTGGTGTTTCAAGTACTAAGAGAACATCAGTTGTATTCCAAGTTGATTAAGTGTTCTTTTTATCAAAAGCAGATCCATTACTTGGGACACATTATTTTAGAGAAGGGAATAGCAGTAGATCCATAAAAGATCGAAGCCATTAGAGGATGTCCAACACCCAGAAATGTGTCATACGTCAGATATTTTATGGGATTAGTTCGCTACTACAGAAGGTTCATAGTAGGGTTCTCTAACATTTCTCATCCCATCACTTCTTTGCAAAATAAGGGAACTAAATTTGAATGGAAACTCAAGTGTGAAAAGAATTTTAATCTGTTGAAGGAATTACTTGCTAGTGCACCTGTGTTAGCTATTGTTGACCCAAATGAAAGTTTTTTGGTATGTACAGACGCATGTAAGGAAGGACTGGGGGGAGTCCTCACGCAAAATGGACATGTCATTGGATATGAGTCTAGAAATCTTAAGGAACATGAGAGGAACTATGCCACCCATGACTTGGAACTTGCTACCATTTTTCACACCTTGAGGATGTGGAGGCATTATCTCATGGGGAAGAAATTTGAATTAAGGACAGACCACATTGGCCTAAAGTATCTTTTTGAACAGCCAACCTTGAATGTCAGGCAAACAATATGGATGGAATTTTTAAGTGAATATGACTTCGATATCAATCATATCAAGGGAAAGGAGAATAAAGTTTTTGATGCACTTAGTAGAAGATTGCATCTCATGCATATTACTGTTGTCAGTATGCATCAGTCAGAATTGAAGAGAATAATTTTGGATGGTCTTGTTACAGACCAGCATTACCTACAGGTAAAGGAAAACTTACAGCAAGGAGATGTACAGCAGAAAATAAAGGAGTATGAGATAAAGGAAGACAGACTACTTATGCATAAAAATAGAATTTATGTTCCTAGTTCTGGAGAACTGAGAAATTTGGTACTGAAGGAAATGCATGATGTTCCTTATGTTGGACATCCTGGTTACCAAAAAAAAATTACAGCAGTAAGAAGCGAGTTCTTTTGACCGGGAATGAAGAAGGATGTTGTTGATTACATCGCTCGATGTATGGAATGTCAAAAGGTGAAGGCTGAGCATAGGCACCCAATGGGTTTGCTGCAACCATTTCCAATTCCAGAGAAGAAATGGGAAGTGATCACCATGTATTTCGTCACAGGATTACCCAGAATGAATAAGCAACATGATTCCATCATGGTGGTGGTTGACAAATTAAAAAAGGTTGCTCATTTTGTGCCTATGAAGTCAACACATACAATGGCTAATATTGCAGAAATTTTCATGAAGGAAATTGCTAGGTTGCATGGGATACCTAGGACAATTATCTTAGACAGAGATACAAAGTTTAACTCCAATTTCTGGAGGGGATTGTTTAAAGGATTTGTCACAAATCTAAACTTTAGCACAACATATCATCCCCAGACAGATGGTCAAACAAAGAGAGTCAATCAAATAATTGAAGACATGTTGAGAATGTATGTGATGGATAAGCCATCTAAGTGGGAAGATTACTTACACTTGGTTGAGTTTGCATATAATAATGGGTATCAAGCTTCATTGAGAATGATCCCATTTGAAGCTTTGTACGGTAGGAAATGTGATACTCCAGTAAGCTGGGAAAACCTAGTAGATAGAGTGGTACCTGGGTCGGAATTGCTCAAGGACATGGAAGACTAGGTGGTCAAGATCAAGCAAAATTTAAAAGCAGCTTAGGATAGACAAAAAATTTATGCAGAAAAGAACATGGTAGCTAAAGAATTTAAAGTAGGGGAGCATGTTCTTTTGAAAGTGAAGCCTAAGAAAATCTCTTTGAAATTGCATAGTTGTACAAAGCTGGTAGCCAGATTTTGTGGTCCATTTGAAATATTGGACAGAATAGGGCCAGTTGCATACATGCTTGCATTGCCTGCTTCCATGAATGTGCATATTGTATTTCATGACTCTTTACTAAAGAAATATGTACATGATCCTAACCATGTTATTGATTGTCATATGATTCAGGTAGAGACAGAGGGATATTTTCAGGTTCAGCCAGTACGGGTATTGGAAAGAAAGGTAAAAATGCTCTGGAATTGAGTTATAGAGTTGGTAAAAGTTCAGTGGACCTACTACGGTCCTGGAGATGCTACCTGGGAGCATGAAGATGCCATGCAGGAAAATTACCCACAACTTTTTGAATAAATTTGATATTTTGATCTCTATTTTTGTATATGCACTAAGGATAGTGCCAAAATAAGGGGGAAGGGATGTAACACCCCAGGTTTTGAACCCCCATTTCAAATAATGTATTGTTACAATGTTGAGAGGCCAGAGTGCCCAAACAATTATTAAGAGGCAAGTGTGCCCAAGACATGTAATGTTTTTATCATTATTAATAATAAACACATGGTTGGCTACTAGACGGACAAGGACTAGAGTTACAGGGGGCTATGATTCCATAAGAGAGGGGGCTTGAGGGGCTAAGTGTTTATTCCTATTCTAATTACCCCTTTTTGTCTAAGGGAGGGGATCGGTTACGTGAGCTTCTTAGGGAAGGACAGGAAGTTCTTGATTTCCCCACTAAGTTACTTAAACCCACCTCTGATCTGATGGGGGGGGTTGGTTGTTGGATTGTTCGCTCCTTCACTTCTGCATTTGCACCATTCTATCCCTCACGCACTTTCATGCACGCACCTCCATTCACCCACTTACCCGTTCATTGATCCATCTGTCATCTGCGTCTTGGCTTGGGAGAGGGAGTCGAACTGGCAAGAATTAGCCATGAGAATTAGCAAGAATTAGCCATGAGAATTAGTCACTCCTGGATTGCTTGCAGGAGCAGAGCCCGACTCCCATCAGTTTATGTCATGATTTGTTTAATGGGGTGATCGGATGGAGGTTAACTCAAACGACGTGGTTCCAACTTCGAAACTAGGCCAGGCATGTATGGGCAAGTGAGGTCTTAGATAACTTCAGACAGTGAGGTGTAGTAAGGGTGAGTAGGGGGGAGACTTATATCAGGGAGATGCAAAGGTCTGTAGTAAACATCAGGTTTCCAACAAACTGTAGAAGAAGGCATCCAAACACAAGATCTTCTTGCGCTCAAAAACAGAAAACCAGAGAATACAATAATGCATAAATAAATCCTTTATCATGACATAATTGCAATGATCCACACGAATCATTTGTTCACGAACTCTCCTAGCATGAGACGAAAATTTAGATGGATTAAGAAGACTGTCTGTTATAAAATAAGAAATCTCATATACAGATGCATGACCAGAAAGCCAGAATGTATGCTAAAACTTTACAATCGGGAGCTCTACTCTACCATCGATACCTTCAAAATACAAAAAAATTGAGTCTATATACCTAGGAAAATTCACCTCACAGAGGCGTGTTTAGTCACTCAAAGCTTGGTGTCCCTTCAGTCAAACTCGTACCAATATTTTTCTTTAAGTGTCACCTTTACTACGCATGGCCCTTGTAAGGAGGGTAGCTGAGCCATTAAGTGCTCGGCTAGAGTGTGCAGACCTCTCTGTCGAGTTGAGGACTTTGGCATGGCTTCTTTGAGGAAATCAATACATAGGACCTTTGCAAGCAGGTGGCTCGCCAGACTCTCCGTCCCCTCACTTAATGAACGAAAGGAGGTTTCAACCACCCTCTCTTGCCTTCATTTATTTCAATGCTAAAAACAGTATTGAAATTGGTCCGATGGCGCCTGGAGATCGCGATGATCCCCTATGTAACTGAACTTGGCGCCTTTGGCCTTCTTTATGCATCTCCTTCCTTCCTCCAAGTGACCACGGACTGTGATCATGTGCCTATTCCCAAGGCGCTTTCGGCATTCGCAAATGGGAAGGAGCTATTCCCGCAATTTGAAATCGCGATGAGCGAAACGCCGAGGCGGCTCAACCTAGTGCCACGCATCCCTCTGAGATTTGACGGTCTTGAACTCACCCGACACCACTGTGGGCCCGGGCCCGGGACTCTCCCAGCATCTCGTGCATCGGGACATAACGGAGCTGTTGTTTGCACCTTGAAGTCGCAACGGGTGAAACACCGAGATGGATCAGTTTGTCGCTAGGTGTCCCCTTTGAATGGACGGCTGAAAATGCTTCGTAATGTTTCGGGCCCCAACTTCTATGCTTTCGGTGCTATCGGGGTTTGGGGTTTCACGATGTTGATCAACACGAAACTCTCACCCCATGAACCCCCGAACACCGAAAAGCCGATGCGGCCAGATCTTGCGACACGCATCCTTAGGATGAACGGCTGAGACTTTTCCATAAACATAAGTGCCCCTCCTCCAAACCTGTTCCTTTACGACCAGATGCCAAAACCATGGGCCCGGTCCTAGGCGCTATCATCATTTCGGGGTTCGGGGTTTCGAAAGGTGAAGAGATGGGAAATTTTACCCCTTGAAATCCCGAATGCCGATATGCCGGTGTGACTAGATCCTGCGCCACGCGTCACTGGATCGGACGACCCATATTCATCCTTGAAATATAAGGGCTTTCTTTGGTGCTATATGTCAGGTAACTTGGTAACCCTAATATCTTGATGACTGTTGATTTGCTTCTTGGATGGATCTCGGCTATAGACATCAAAACCTTGCCCACTCGCTTGACTCGTAACCGGAAAGTTGGTCCTTTTGTTGCTGCACTTGGGTGTTTCCCGATCATTCTGCAGACCTGGGTGCTTTTGTGCCTAAGAAAAAAATAATCGCTAACATTAGGCTCCATGGGGGATAGAGTCGTCCCTGCGATGCTCTAAGAACTCCTTCCGCAGTTTTAGTGCCTTGCTATTGGGCTATGGAGTCACTTATTAAGCTGAAAACATGCAAACAAAAAATAAACAAGAAACTTAGAGGACAATATTTACAAACAAGGGAGTCGTTTAAGGCTCAAACAAAACATTTTTTCAAAAAATGCCCATTCACTGGGTTGCTAAAAACCTCTTCACCCTCCAGATCTTGCAACCCATATGTGTTGTTGGAGAAAATCTCAGAGATCTTGAAGGGGCCAATCCAGAGGGCATCAAACTTGTTGTGTTTTCCTTTATCCTTCATGGGGGCGTCCCACTTGAGTACCAAGTCCCCGATCTCAAACTCTTTCTTCCTGACCTTCTTGTCGAAAGCTTGCTTGATCTTTTCCTGGTGACTATGAGTTGTGGTCCTCACTTTCTCTCTGATCTGTTGCACTTCTACTATCTGATGAATCCTCCTGATCATATGATCTGTTTCTCCCTCATAGTCTTGAAAGAATTTCGCCGTAGGTAAGGCGAGCTGAGTAGGAAAAACCGCCTCTGCTCCGTAGACTAGCTGAAAAGGTGAAGTGCCCAGATATTTCTTCATTGTCACACGATCAGCCCACAGAGCAAACTTCAATTTTGAATCCCAGGCCCTTTTGTTGTCTTCCAACAACCTTTTGATGATCCTTATTAGGCTTTTGTTGGAGGACTTTGCTAAACCATTTCCCTGGGGATAGTAGGGGGTGGACTGAATTAGTGAGATCTGGAACTGCTCATAGAATTTAATTAGAGGCTCAGACTTGAAAGAAGCAGCATTATCGGTGACGATCCTGCTGGGACAGCCAAATCTAGCTATGATATCCTCCAGGAAGCTGATAATTACTTTCTGAGATGCACTTCTGGTGGGGACAACTTCTATCCACTTGGTGAAATAATCTGTTGTTGTCAGGATCCATCTATGTTGACCGCTTGAGGGAGGATGAATTTCTCCAATGAAGTCCAGCCCCCACTGCCGAAAAGGTGTTGAGGATACTATAGGCTTCAATGGCAGCGGTTTGAGCTGTTGCTTTCCTGAGAACTTTTGACATTTGATGCAAGCTCTGATTCCTCTGCTGACATCAATGAATAAAGTAGGCCAGTAATATCCAGCCCTGAGGATCTTATGAGTTGTGGTCCTCCATAAATTATGCCCCCCACAAAGGCCTTCATGGAAATCAAGCATAACTGTCTGGGCTTCTAGTGGGTTCAAACATCTCAATAGCATCCCCGAAGGATCTCTCCAGTAAAAAACTTGCTCAATGAGACAATAACTGACCACCTTGAGCTTTAAAGCTCTTTCCCTGCTTTTACCCATTCCATCCAAAGGCTTCAATTCCTACAAAAAGTACAGAATGTCATGATACTAGGCACAATCTGCCAATGATAAGCCATCTTGAGAGCATTGGCTGGGTAGCTCAGTTTGTTGATTTCCTGAGTGAGTGTTGAGGAAACTAACTCCCAAGGCTTCACAATTAGATTCAGCCAATAGCTTGGCTAGACCTTGCCCCTTGACCAACTTGGTGGGATTTATTTCCAAGTCAAATTCTAGAATTTTTGCTATCCATTTGCCTCTTCTCCCATCTATGTCTGGTTGTACAAGAATGTCCTTTACAGAAGCTGAAGGAACGTATGCTATCACCTTCGAATGCAAGATGTAGATCCTAAAATCTTTAAGGGCTTTCACTAAGGCATAGGCCTACTTCTCCATGATTTCATACCTGGTCTATGCATCTCTTAATACCTTGCTGAAGAAAGCGATGGGTTGCTCATGCCCCTTCTCGTTTTTCTGTAACAAGACCGCTGCTACTGTATCAAAAGAAGTGAAGGAGAAAATTAGGAATTCTTTGGAATAGTCAGGACTGATCAACACAGGCGTCTCAGTCAATGCCCTTTTTATTTGGTCAAAAGATGCCCTGGGCTCGGCGGTCCATTTCACCTTGCTTCCCTTCCTGAGCATGGTCGTGATTTATTTCACTAGCTCGGCAAAATTCGAGACAAACCTCCTTAGAAAATTAATTTTCCCCAAAAAGGCCTGAACCTCTTTTTTAGACTTGGGGAGTGATAAGGTTTGAATTACCTCCACCCTGTTGGGATCAATTCTCACTCCCTCTGTTGATACTATAAGGCCCAACAACTTCCCTTCCTGCATAGCGAACAAATATTTCTTGGGGTTTAGGGACAGATCGAACCTCCGACATTTCATGAAAACTTTCCTCAAGTGGTGGTGGTGTTCCTTGTATGAGCTGGAGAAGACCGTGATGTCATCGAGATAGATCACCATGAACCGGTCCTTTTCCCCGAAGAAGGCTGTATCCATGGCTCCCTGAAATGTTGCTCCTGCATTCATTAGTCCAAATGGCATCTTGGCATACATGAATGTGCCCCAAGGAGTGGTGAATGTTGTCTTCTCCATGTCCTCAGGCATGACCGATATCTGATTATAGCCAGAAAACCCATCGATCATGGATATCCTGGATGCACCAGTTACCCTCTGCAGTATGTGTTCCATCTTAGGTAGGGGGTAATTGTCTTTCCTTGAGCTTTTGTTCAGGTTCCTAAAGTCGACACAAAGCCTGATTTCTCCGCTTTTCTTCCTTACGGGAACCAAATTGGCTACCCATTCAGAATATATCAAGGGGAAAATGATATGAGATTGAAGCAGCTTCTTCACTTCTTTTTCCATGATGGGTAGCAACATAGGGTTTATCTGTCTTAACTTCTGCCTGAATGGCTTAGCCTCTTCCTTTAGTGGGATCTTGTGTTCAATGATGGATGTATCATACGTTTTGAGGTCTTCATATGTCCACGCAAACACGTCCACAAATTCTTTCAGCAACTCAGTATATTCGGCCCTCTGCTCTGTGGTCAGACTGCTTGACAGCTTGACAAACTTGGGCTCCTTCGGTGTGTCGATGTTGCACTCAGTTGTATCAGCATCTTCATTCACAACTCTACCCTTTACTGCCACATCATTCCCATCGAACAATCTTTCCAACGGGACTAGTCCCCTCGGAATGTGATTGCTAGGTAGCTGAATAATCTGGTGGTTAGCAATTTTATTTAAAAACACCTCAGGGAGAGGGTCATCTTCTGTGTCTAGATCCTGATCAATTTGCAAGGCAGAAAATTCATCAACGGAATGGAGAAATATTTCAATTTCCTGATCATCTTCGAATACCTTCCAATGGTTGACATTATCCGGTACAGAGGGCCTATATCTTATTCCAACATCAGAGTTGACTACGGACGGTAGAGAAACTTTGAGCAAGCTGGCTGAGACGGCTAAAGAATCGGCCACAACATTATCCTCTCTTGGAATAAAAGAGATATTGAAAGATGAGAAGAAATTTTCAATTAGGTCCCATGCTTCATTCCTGTAATTTCTGAGTCGAGGGTTCTTAGCCTGATAAGCGCTTCTGACCTGTTGGACCACTAACTCTGCATCTCCGAACACTGCTACCTCCTGAATTTCCATTTCCCTTGCATCTCTTAATCCTATAACAAGGGCTTCATATTCTGCCACATTGTTTGTGGTCTCAAATTCTAATTTGTATGACAGAGATACGGTTTCCTGGGTAGGTGACACAAAAAACACCCCAGCACCAGCGCCTTCCCGGGAACAAGCTCCATCAAAAAACATTTTCCAAATGAGGGTGATGGAAGGAGGAAGTTCACGAGGAGAAGTGGGCTGCTTTTTGAGTTTGAGAGGACGCTCGGGGGCATGGGTGAGTTGTAGTAAACTGGATCCTAAATCAGTGTCCAAGGCAAAGATGGGATGATTAGTAGGGTTGGCCTCATCACTGATTATATATGCCAGCTGGGCTTCTCTGTACAGCCTTCTATGCTCTCCCC
>ML777643.1:458867-492487 GCA_009831015.1 Picea engelmannii
ATCTAGAGCTTCAATCCTAGCAATAGACCCTGGAGCCAATCCTCTAAACCACTTCCTCACCTCACCATCCAGGCTCTAGATGAAGACTCTCATCCAGACATCTTCATTTTCAATGTTGAGGTTGTCTGCATAACTGTAGAAAGAAGCCAGGTGCTCTTCGGCAGTAATCCCCAGTAGGAAGAGGATTCATAGGATGGGGTAGGACTAAAGGAGCATATCTAGCAGCAACTATGGCATCCATTCTATTCAGGGGGGGATTAGCACCAGCCATAGGAATATTGGGTGGAGGAGAGATGGGAGGAGAAGGAGTTCGTGAAGGGGCTACTAGGATTGAGTTCCGAAGTGGAGTGGGAAACAAGAGAGGATTTAAGGAGAAGGCTAACGAGCTCATGTCAGTAGGTGTTTTTCTTTCTGCAGGAGTGGTAAATATAGGAGTGGGGAAATATTTTGTGGTTCTAAGTCTGTGCCAAGGCACAGTTTCAGGGGAGAGGGGAGTGACAAGGTTTTGTCCCTCCGGTCCCAGACCAAGAGAGGAAAACTCAATAGGAACACTCCCGAAATTTAGGAAACGGGAAACTTCAGAAACAGGTCTGTCGAGAAACTAAAGAGGAGAAAAAGGAGTTCCCAAAGAAGGATATGGTGGATTACCTGGTTCGGTGGTGGACACTTCTTCTTCAGAGGCCTTCCCTTTTCGGAGCACTGCTTCTGGATCGGTTTCAGGCGTAGCTAGAGGAAAATGTGGATGAGACCGCGTATGTCTGCCTCTGAAAGCCACAATTAATAGAGCAGTTTCTCCCCAACGGAGTCGTCACAATGGAGTCTCTAGGTGCACAGCAACAATCTTGATAATTCTGATATCTGATGCACTTTCAGAATCAGTTGATCGTTGTCGTTCAATCCCAGGAAAAATATTCAACTTTGTCCCTGGCAACAGCGCCAGAAATGTTAGCGTCAGAAGTCACTCATGGATTTCTTGCAGGAGCAGAGCCCGATGCCCATCAGTTTATGTCACGATTTTTTTAATGGGGTGATCATATGGAGGTTAACTCAAATGACGTGGTTCCAACTTCGAAACTAGGCCAGGCATGTATGGGCAAGTGAGGTCTTAGATAACTTGAGACAGTGAGGTGTAGTAAGGGTGAGTAGGGGGAAGACTTATATCAAGGAGATGCAAAGGTCTGTAGTAAACATCAAGTTTCCAACAGAGTGTAGAAGAAGGCATCCAAACACAAGATCTTCTTGCGCTCAAACACAGAAAACCGGAGAATACAATAATGCATAAATAAATCCTTTATCATGACATAATTGCAATGATCTGCATGAATCATTCATTCATGAACTCTCCTAGCATGAGACAAAAATTTAGATGGATTAAGAAGACTGTCTGTTATAAAATAAGAAATCTCATATACAGATGCATGACCAGAAAGATAGAATGTCTGCTAAAACTTTACAATTAGGAGCTCTGCTCTACCATCAATACCTTCAAAATACAAAAAAAATGAGTCTATATACCCAGAAAAATTCACCTCACAGAGGCGTGTTTAGTCACTCAAAGATTGGTGTCCCTTTAGTCAAACTCGTACCAATATTTTTCTTTAAGTGTCACCTTTACTATGAATGGCCCCTGTAAGGAGGGTAGCTGAGCCATTAAGTGCTTAGCTAGCATGTGCAGACCTCTCTGTCGAGTTGAGGACTCTGGCATGGCTTCTTTGAGGAAATTGATACACAAGACCTCTGCGAGCAGGTGGCTCGCCAGACTCTCTGTCCCCTCACTTAATGAATGAAAGGAGGTTTTAACCACCCGCTCTTGCCTTCATTTATTTCAATGCTAGAAACAGTATTGAAATTGGTCCGATAGTGCCTGGAGATTACGATGATCCCCTCTGTAACTGAACTTGCCACCTTTGGCCTTCTTTATTTAGCTCCTTCCTTCCTCCAAGTGACCACAGACTGTGATCATGTGCCTATTCCCAAGGCGCTTTCGGCGTTCGCGAATGGGAAGGAGCTATTCCCGCAATTTGAAATCGCGATGAGCAAAACGCCAAGGCGGCTCAACCTGGTGCCACGCATCCCTCTAAGATCTGACGGTCTTGAACTCACCCGACACAACTGTGGGCCCGGGCCCGGGACTCTCCTGGCATCTCGTGCATCGGGACATAATGGAGCTATTGTTTGCACCTTGAAGTCACGACGGGCGAAATGCCAAGATGGCTCAGTTTGTCGCCAGGTGTCCCCTTTGAATGGACGGCTGAAAATGCTTCATGATGTTGCGGGCCCCAGCTTCTATGCTTTCAGCACTATCAGGGTTCAGGGTTTCACGATGTTGATCAGCACGAAACTCTCACCCCATGAACCCCCGAATGTCGAAACACCGATGCAGGCGGATCTTGCGACACGCGACCTTAGGATGAACGGCTGAGACTTTTCCATAAACATAAGCGCCCCTCCTCCAAACCTGTTCCTTTACGACCAGATGCCAAAACCATGGGCCCGGTCCTRGGYACTATCGGCATTTCGGGGTTCAGGGTTTTGGAAGGTGAAGAGATGGAAAATTTTACCCCTTAAACTCYCGAATGTCGATATGCCGRTGTGACTGGATCCTGCGCCACGTGTCACTGGATCGGACGACCCAGATTCAGCCTTGAAATATAAGGGCTTTATTTGGTGTTATATGTTAGGTAACTTGGTAACCCCGAGATCCTGATGACTGTTGATATGCTTCGTGGACGGATCTCGGCTATAGACATCAAAACCTTGCCCGCTYGCTTGACTCGTAACCGGAAAGTTGGTCCTTCCGCTGCTGCACTTGGGTGTTTCCCGGTCATTCTGCAGACCTGGGTGCTTTTGTGCCTAAGACAAAAATAATCGCTAACARATTCATAGCCCTAGCTCAGGGGTGACGTTGTTGTTGATATTTGKAGCARTAGTGTCTATGGTTGGGTGGAACGTCCTTGGTATGAAGCCAGGTGGTGTCATCTTTCATAAAGATAAGTTCTCTCTATTATGGTATCATTTACATGTATACGAATGTATTTTCACTGTGTATATTGAATTATCATTTAATTCAATCTTTAGACTATGAATGCTTGTTGGATATTGTTGTGCATGTCATTAAATTATTTTCTTTTATGCATCCTTAAATTTTAAAAGGTATATGTAAGAGAAAGAAGTCCAAGGGCAGGCTTGAAGGTAGCATACCCCAACCTATGGGTGGTTGGGTATGTTACAATCCTCCTCACTTTGGACAGTAGGTTTACATCACTGACCTATGATATAATGATTCCACGAATGTTCAACTTCAACTCATTTATTCATGTTCAATGGAATGAACTGGGGTACCTTGGGAATCATTAACATAATTGGTTATTTCCCTCACACTTGTTAATGATATACATCAATGACCAGTAATCAAGTGGTTTCTACCATATTTGACATCAACACATCTATTCACATGGCCAGAATCGTACTATTTCAGGATCACGACGAAGACCCTGGGAGCTCCTCAGACACCCATGATGTGATGGAGACTATTTAAGTACTTAGAAGATTCCAGTATAGTCATCATGTTGGAAATATTACTGATATATATATATTGTCACATAGATTCACTTTGTATTGGTTTGTGGCTATGTTTTGTCATATTGTACCTCCATTGTGTATTCTTTCATGGCTATGACCTGATCAAGTCATGGAGATATGGATACACATTTTATCTCTAGTGGTCATATCCTTAGTCCATGCTTTCATGGATCCGTAGTGTATTGGTTGATGACCATGTTTTGAGTCAATTTATTCAGAGCATGGGTATTCCTACCTCGAGGATGATACACATATATTGATTGATGTTTGTTCGTAGCTTCCTCCTAGCTCTCCTATTCCAAAAACCTCTCATACATATTTTTTTAAAGTGTTTTGACCATCATTTTTTCTTATGACTTCACACTTTAGGGGGAATTTGTTACAAACAAAAATGTCACACTTAAGTGTCGCAAGTGTCATACTACCAAATGTCGCACTTAATTGTCGTACTACAAAATGTCACACTCAATTGTTGTACTACAAAATGTCACATTTAAGTGCATAAGTGTCACACTTCCTTCACCATGAAAAAATGTATGTCATAATCTCTAGACAAGTTGGAAGGGAAACCTTTCATTTGGAGGTGGAAATACAATCTTTTTCCTTGAGTTATTGACCTTTTTTTAGCTTCATAGCTCCCTTACCCATGTCCAGGTGGCGATGAACCCTTGTCATCGCTCCTTGCTCAGTTATAGAGGAGAGACACTATCATTTTGTACTCAGTTATAGGGGAGTGATGAAGTGGTTACAACTAAGTTGCCTTAGTTTTGGGATAAGATCTGGGAAGATATAAGTTGGTTTGGGTAAGGGATTCAAGTCATACCTCTTTGATCCATCCTAAGAAAAATCAATGGTCATTTGATTATCCAAATCCCAAGATCATGAGTTAAATCCTCACTTGATCTAACCATATTCCCAAAATAACTCATGGTTGTTATTCCCTCAAATCTTATATAATGGAGGCCATACTTGAGTGAAAGGGGGGAGAGAATTTAATAGCATTATACTTATAGTCTTGTGGAATTCAAGGGTTAGAAAGGATATCTTGGAGGATTTGTTGCAATGTCAAACTTGAGATTGTAAGTGCTTCCATTTTTTTGGCTTTCCATTAATACATAACTTGGCCTATTCCTCTAATGTCTATGCATTTGAGTGTATGCATGTCTATTGTTGTAAATTCATCATAGATAGATCTATTTTCACTTAACAATTTAGTGTGGAAGAAAGAGGATTATTTTTGTTCTTTGTGGGTATTTTCTTGCACCTAGGAGCTTGGACATCAAGTTCAAAGGCTAGAGCAGCAAGGACAACCATCATAAAAAGTTAATTTATCCATATATTCCTTCTCATTCTAATTGTCGAAATAGGTCTAAGAGGAAAGTAGTTCACCATTTGTTTTTTTCTTTCTTAGATCAAGAGGGGTATTGATCCAAGGGGGGTTTCACCTATCCATAGGGGGGAATTTACCTTAACAATAGGTCTCCAATACATCCTCTTACGCAGCAAGATATAATCCTTTATACCCATTACAGACACAAGGCTTATTGAGAATGTAATAGGAATACTAGACATAGATAACTTATGATAGCAAAAGCATCACCCTATTACCACACTAATCGATCAACAACGTAACCCATTCCCCATTACATTTCCTTCTTATTTATACTTTCTATGTCTCAAATACTCTCTTTTTCACTTCTTTTATTCCATCTTTCATCGACGGTATTGCATTTTCCACCATCTTCCAACTGGGGCACGATGCTTTTGAACTTTTCTGTTGCTTTTAGATTTCTAGTTGGCCCGCAATGTGTTTGAAACTTTTTTTTGTTTTTATGATTCCAGCTATTGCATGGTTTATTTGAATTTGTCTTCCACTTCCTTTATCCTTATCCTCTTTTCAAAAAGGAAGTGCCCAACAGGCCCCGACCACAACTATTGACTCTCCTTGAGTCAACCTTCTACTTCTTCACCAAGGCCTCCTTCAAATGAAGGGCCAAACTCAGGACAATACTCACAGATTGTTGGTGGAAGCTACCATATTTTTCTACACAATCCCGCCACTTCCAAACAAAAATAAATCTCCCACAACAAACTCTTGGGCCACTACAACATTTGGTTCTACAGACCTAGTGGCAAGAAGTGTGTTCCACTCTATATCCACCACTAAATTTACTTGGTGTATTTGGACATAGGTCGTTTGGACTATAGGCATAAACTATCAGAGCTCTTTCTTTGTGAGTTGGGTGGCTTCATACATTGCATCAAGTTGGTTATCTTCCTCTTGTATCTCCATGAACTTCTCTTGCTACTCAATAGGATATGTGATGGAATGTGCCTATGTGTGCATCTACTAGATTTTTACCTTCAATTGTTCCGCAAGATTATTTCTTCGCTCCAAGAGACCTACCCAATCATTAACCATTGTGAAGAGCTTGTTGCATTCTCCAGTTCGGTCATGAAGGGAGAACTTGATGAGATTTCCTTCCTTGGGTAATATTTTGTTCCATGGCCTTTGGTTTCTCTTGCTCCTTCATCCAAATTTCTTCCATTTGTTGTTGAATGCTATATGTATTTGCAACCAACTGTGACCAAGCATCGACAAGGATCTCAACCCATTAGGCTAGTGAAACTGGGATAATGTCCTCAGGAACCTGCAGGGCAACCTGCCTGAGTGTGGGCCAAACTTCACCAAATTTCTCAAAAACAACCTCCATTTTTTATTTGTCTTGTGTGCTCAATGCATGTTCTTGATCACAGTCTTTTGATACCAAGGCCAAATTTTGATGCAAATGTTTCATTTTTTGAACTATATCTTCATTAGCGTGCTAAAAGGAAACAATCATGTGCTCAATATAATCAGTTCATGCTCACATAATATTCAGCAACTTCTAGGTTGACCATGATGCAATATCTCCACTGGTGATATATGGGTCCACAGGAAATCTCAATGAAATTGGTTGGCCACTTCCAATCGATCTCTCTGAGACACTAGGAGTAGTTATGCCTTCAGGACCTAGAGATGTTTTTGGAAGCTACGAGCAAGCCTTTCTTGGACAGCTTGGGGGAGAAACCCAACCACTTCTGTGCACTCCAAACATAGTTTGAGAATTGCGCAACATTGTTGGGATCTTGAATTAATGATGCAACCTTCTCTTGAAAAGAGCTCGTTCTATGTGTCAAAGTGGCATGATCCTGAACATCCATGGGGTCATGTTGAGGAGATGGACCCATTTGATATTTAACTTCTACTGATTTCTCTTTTCCTGAATGGAGGCTAGTTTCTTGAGGAACATCAATGGGGACATTGACTTGCAAAATTTTGGGAAATGGGAAAGGAATATGGACAGTGCTTCCATCGGCTATAGAAAATGGGTCAATAGATTGTTTCTTAGTTATTTCAGTATGATTGTGAGAAGGGGATGATGGAGGTCTAGGTGGGACATCTAGGATAGAGATATTTTGTTGACAATAGAAATATTCAAAGATAGGGGCACTTTGTACTTTAACTTCAGGATCATCAGGGATGGTGATAATGGGAACGAAGAACAGGATAGGGGGAACAGTCTGTG
The DNA here is from genome assembly GCA_009831015.1 of Picea engelmannii. Classification (NCBI taxonomy): domain Eukaryota; kingdom Viridiplantae; phylum Streptophyta; class Pinopsida; order Pinales; family Pinaceae; genus Picea; species Picea engelmannii. The sequence continues at coordinate 466,019 of ML777643.1, forward strand.
TGTGGGGTGGAAGTGAAGCAAGAGGAACTACATCGGTAATAATAGGCAGTGTGGTGGATGACAATGGGGAACCAGTGTGGAATTTCTTACTGGGAATGGAAAAATAAGCCTCAAGAACTTCTCATAACTCCTTACCCATGAACATAGCCATGTCTGGAATTGATGGAAATGGCGACAGATTTGAAGTTGAATTTGGAAAATTTTCTTCTTCATCCTCCTCTTTTCAAGCTAAGGGAGAGTTTGGTCTCTTTGATGTTTTCGTTCCAGAACCAGGAACATCTGTAGGAAATGGGGCCTCCCATTGCTAAGTCACAGGCATCTGATATGGAATGATCGATTTCTTCTGCAGTCAAATTACCCCAGGCCAGGAACAAACCTCCTTTTCCATACTTTCTTCATCAAGATAATACAAAAATGAGATCGTATGAAAATTTGTTGCATATTGTTGGCACAGGGGCAGACCCAGGGTTCAATGCTACAAGAGCACACGAAAAAAACCCTAACTACCGGCCCTTTTGGCAACACATGCGAAGCAGATGAAGTCTCACCCGAGGTAGAGGTAGGGTTGGTTGCAGGACTCAAATTTCTGCAACCTTAGCTGGGACACATATCTATGATTATATCGCTTATAGATCACTTAGCATTGATTATTCATCAATATTCAATCCTTATTATACTTCGCAGATAGCACAGAGCATCGCAGTAGTCACTTAGATCTAAGGTAACTTAGCACTTGGCAACAGTAAACAGGTCAGATCCAGTAGTTCAGCACTAAGTATCTTCATACATATCATATCTACTATGCATACCTATGTAATAAGCACAAAGAATAAATATATCCATCTAAATATATCAAAGCACTTATCAAAAATAAAGATAAGCACAACAAGTCAAGGCACAAAGCATAAAACACAGATTTACGTGGTTCATCCCCAACCTGGGGCTATGTCCACCAACTCTTCTTCTATATTATCATCGACCAATCGGTTATAAGCACAAAGTTGTAGGAACCCTTACTTCACACAGGTGAGAATATATGTGCATCCCACTAGATCCTTCTTCCTTTCCTTTCAACACAAATCCTTCTATGTATTCACGTAGGGACTTGCACTAAGCTCTGCAAGTGTATACAAAATGCACAAAGCTCTCGATCACACGGATCCCTTATTGGCACATAGCCTATATCACATAGATACAATACAATCCTTCTCCTTTCTAATAGATGCCTATATGTCTATTTATACATACAAAATGGGCCTAAGCATGGGTAAACCCATGGGTCGACATCCCTTTCCCATTACATATTCCCAAAACCCAAAAAGGGACTCAAAAGTGGGTCGAGATCCCTTGATCTCAACTTCGTCTAGCGCTCCATCTTCGACAAGTTGTCGAAGTCCCAAAAATGGTCAAATATGACCAAGTAACTTCAAAACTTGGTCAAGGACCAACAAACCCCCAACAGTCACCTGTGACTCGTCCCAAGTCACTCTGTTCTGAGCAATTCCACCTCAAATGAATTAATCTTGGCTCGAGCTACTTCGACCTGTTGGAATGCTACTACTTCTTGCTCAACGAACTCCTGGATGAGTGCGTCATTGACTTGTCCTTCTAGGCATTGTTCTGCTGCACTCACAACTTCTTGAAGTTCTACTCCTTGGATTTCAGCTTTAGTGAACAGTTGGAATGCCTTCTCTTGCACTGGTTGAAGTCGTTGAGAGACTTCAATCACTTTGTTTTGGATCATGTAGATCTATTGTTGGGCTGTGCGTTTCTCTGGAAACCTCTTCATTCTCTCGACTGGTGACAAAGCCTTTAGTTGTGCATGTAACCTATCTGCATGTTGCTTTGCTTCTTGGAGCTACAACTCCAATGCTTGTAACTTTGGATTCTCTGTGAGGTTTTCATACATCTGAGCGCTCCTAGAGCTCAGCTGCTTATACTCCAAGGTAAGAGATTTCATTCTGCCAACTGCACTACGAGAATTTGCCTCTCTTAAGTCTCTAATTTCTTGAGGAGTCTTGGGCACAATACGAATTTCTAGGTATGTGATGCATTGTTGAAGCTGCTGGATCACTTCTTCGAGATGTGCCACCTACTACGGAATTCATTCTTCAACTTACACTTCTATGATGGTCACAGAGTGAAGTTCTCTGTTGACTATTTCCTTTACTTCTAGTTGCTCTGCGATCAACTACTCCTTGCTTTGTTGTAGCTTTGCTTTCTCTTTGTCCCACCGTGCTTGAAGAGAAAGTTTTTCTCATTCGACAACATTGCACTGCTCGACAAGTACTCCTTGTACTTGTTTCAAATCCTGGATGGCTTGCGCTGTCTCTTCCTGAGCTCATCGAAGGTGAGCTTCAACTTTATCAGCAATCTGGTGAAATTGGGTTGGCTCATCTCCTGGTTATACTGTTTCTACTCTCAGAGGCACCGTGGAGACTGCGCGGCTAGACTAGAGTGCATGTTGCACTCCTTGGAGTTCAATATCGATGTGATTATACATCTGCTCCTACTTCACCTCCTCCTTCTCTAATACCTCCTGTGAAGCATCGTTCACAAATGCGATGATGAAATTAAAATCATCCGATGTGAGGGTAGTCTGCATCTTGGTTACAGGGGTTCTAGGTTTCTTCTGGGAGGAAGATTCAGAGGCAAAACCTTAATTTTCCTTGATGAGTCCTCTTCATCCCTAAGTGGTGGTACTTCGCCTTTCTGTTGTTCAATTTCTGCACCTTCCTTTCTGTTGTTCAATTTCTGCACCTTCGATCTCTTTTCCATCACCCCCTTCTTCTGGTGAAATGGATGAAATCCTCATAGATGTGTTGTCTACATCATGAACCTCTTCAGGCTTCTTTGTCTTTCTTGGTCCAGGTGTATCCTGTGCAGCTTCTGTGCTATCTACATCAGACAACTCCGCAGGGTTGGCTGGAATAAGGAGGTCCACCGACCATTCCTTAGTGATTTCCTCCAAGTCTTCCTATGTTAGCTTGTAATATGACTGCAACTATTTCTTGTGCTCATCAATGCACATTGTTATATAAATGAAGTGGTGATCCACGTTGATCTTCGTTAAGGGTTGAAACCTGTGGAGGGTATTCGGGGTCATACGGGGCTCGGACTAGATGGCTTGTTTCAACTAGTTGTAGTAAGTATGGAAGATGGAATTGGACTACCACTGCTTGTTCATATCATTAGAGTACCATAGCGTACAGAAATTCATGGCTAGAGGTTCGAAGGGCTCGATGTCGAGGAAGGTCGCACCTTCCAACATTTCCCATGCAATGAATGCGATTAGGATGAGAAGCCAGCTAAAGTGGAACTCATGCTCTTGGTCTTGTGCTTCTCTGCAATCAAGCTCCAGCTAGTTTACAAGGTACTGTGCCCAATTCATCTGTAGTCCCTCCGTGCACTTTCCTACAAGGTCAACTATAAATCCAGTCACTTGGGTGGGCCGGTTCTTGTGAACTATATTTCCTGCGATCAACTGACATGCTAGACGCACTGCATCATTCTGGATAGAGGTTACCTTGTAACCTTGCATGCCCTTCTCAACATCGCCATAAGTCTCTTTGATTCTCTGTACTAATTCTTGATCTGAGGTCTTTCCAGGGTAAACACCTTGTGGGTCAGGGCCCTGCATGCTTAGCCCTGTGATCTGATTGATCAAGGTCAGATCCATGGTGATGTGACGGTTCAACCATAAGTAACCTCCGTGATAGCACAATAGTAGTAACTTTACACATGCATTCACCTCATGATGTCTTTTGAAGTCTAGGATCTTCATCACATTGATCAGTGTGGACTGTGTGAGGTTCTGGGTCCATGGCTACTGGATAATCTTTGAATTTTTTCCTTTAATCCTGGTTAGATACTTGTGTGGGGCGACCATGCTGTAATCCTTCATGTCGCCAAGGTTGAATTCACTGAACTTCAACGCTACGAGCTTATCCTGGTCAGCTCAAACTGTGCGTATCCCTTTCGGGAGGTACGACATGACCAAATCATAGTTAAAATATCTGGGCATGCTATCTCGGTTTATGGCGTCGCATAGAGGGGGTAGGTAGGCAGGTAGAATGCTCGGAATTAGATTGGCATTCGCAACTTCATCTATGTGCTTCGTTATTGTCTCTGTCACAATTCTGGAAGTTCCAGCTCCGCGAGCAGTCGATAGGGAAGCTTGGACTCCTCCTGTTGATGATGCTTGCACACCTGCAGACATCCTTCTTTCCGACATGATTTTCTCAGTCCTGAGATCAACGAGTACTTCCTTCATAGATTCTTTAATTACGTTAAGATCTTCAGATATATGCGCTCGGGATAAATTATCGGGGTCACAATGATCTCAGACACTGCTTGGGAATGAACAATGAGGGCGTGATGATCACTATATACACTTTCTAGTCTACGGGCTTCAAATTCTCAGTTGGAAAAATTGTTCTTCGGTCATGGCGCGACGAGATAAATAGGCGATCTTGGCAACGGTTTTCTTTACAATGGGTATGAGCCTCATTAATTCGTGTTCTGTCCGTTATGGCATGGTTTGATGGTCTGGCGATGAGCCATCAATGCTTTTCAATCCATTTGGAGCGGTAGTTGAATGGGTATATCAGCCTCTAATGTATATATTTCTTCACCACGGTGAAGTGGCCTATGTCGTTGTTTTGATATCTCGTCGAAGTTCAAATTCTGCAAGTTTTCCTTCTGTGAGGTATCCTCGGGAACCTATTGTAACCTTTCAATCTTAGCCTTCTTCTTACTCAGCTTTCTATCCTTCTTCCCCATGAGCTTCATCTCAGTGGTCCTTTTCTCATTCTGATTCTTATTTTCCTTGGACATAGTCACTTCATGCTGCTGAGATTCTTTCCTAAGACTCAGGGGTATTACTTCTTCTATATATGGGCTTCTAGTGTCAAATAGCTTCAATTTGTTCTCCTGCTCTTCAATCAACTGTGCGATCCTTCTGGTCATGAAATATTTTAGCTCTTGTCTCTGTTGTTGTAATACCTTTTCTTCTTCCTTCTTTATGGCCTGATCTCTCTCAATCCAAGGTTTTCCAAGTAACATATTAAATGGGGCACTATCCTCAATAAACTTGATAATCTCAAAATCTTCTTCTATCGAAGTTCCATTGACATTAATAGATATCTGAGTGAGCTTTCCACATAGGTTCACCATTTTTCCTCTAAATAGTCCTATTCCTCCTAATGAAGGGGTCATATCATGCTTCCCTGTGGCTTCCCAAGTTCTTTCTAGCATAATGTTCACTGGTGTTTCTTCATCAAGGATAGAGTCAATGTCGAAGTCTCCTATTCTTGCTTCAATGCATTTTTTTTCTTTAAATATCTCTAGTAGCCTAACATGTCGATGATCGTTCAAGGTGTATTTCATCTGCAGCAATACCTTCTCTCATTCTTGTTGGGGGTTCTACTATTTATGGATCTGCCTTAGGGTTTTCTTCATTCAGAGTCATTCTTTCGAGCTTAGCAATCATTCTAGGGCAATCCAATACTTCATGGTCCAAATCTTTGCAACAAAGACAAATAGATCTTCCACCAAGGCATTCCTTAGCTAGATGTCATGGTCTTATGCAACTGTAACATAGGTTTAATCCTCTCTTCCTTTTAAATGGTCCCCAACTTCTTCTATACTGCGCACTAGGATCATGGTAGCTAGTCTGCAAAAAAATCTTTCTAGGATCCTACATCCATTTGTTAGTCCAAACATTCTTTTTATGCATAGGTATAACATATCTATCACTATTCTTATCAGATCTATTCATATCAAGATTTATTTCATCTATCAAAGCCCTAGCTTTCAATCTAGGACAGAATCTATTAAACATACCTAGATCCATGCTCTAGAAACAAAAATTTTCACTTATTTTACTTCTATAGAGCACAAAGCTTCCAGATCTAAGACCTTTTAACTATTCTTACCTTTATTAGAGCACATAGTTTATAGATATTACTTATTTTCTGTAGATCTGACCTCTCTTCTTCAGAAACTTCCACTTTTACCTTTCTTAGAGCACAAAATGTTCAGATCTCGCTTATTTTCTTCATATCTATCCTTCCTTTCTTTAGTACAGAGCTTTTCAAATCAAGTGGATTACTACGCACTAGGGCACAGATCCACGCACAGAGCTTCCATAGTTTCAGGATGAATATTTGCACAAAGCTTCTTCTTCCTCAGTTCCCAACAATCACAGTTTCAGGTCTCGGCAACGGAACCATTTTTTGGCACAGGGGCAGACCCAGGGTTCAATGCTACAAGAGTGCACCAACAAAACCCTAACTATCAGCCCTTTCGGCAACACCTGTGAAGCAGATGAAATTCACCCGAGGTAGAGGTAGGGGTGGTTGCAAGACTCAAATGTATGAAACCTTAGTTGGGACACAGATCTATGATTATATTTCTTATAGAGCACTTAACATCGATTATTCATCAATATTCAGTCCTTATTATACTTTGCAGATAGCACAAAGCATCGCAGTAGTCACTTAGATATAAGGTAACTTAGCACTTAGCAACAGTAAACACGTTAAATCCAGTAGTTCAACACTAAGTATCTTCATACATATCAGATCTACTATGCATACCTATATAATAAGAACAAAGAATAAATATATCCATCTAAATATATCAAATCACTTAGCAAAAGCAGAGATAAGCACAACAAGTCAAGGCACAAAGCATAACACATAGATTTACGTGGTTCACCCCCACCCTAGGGCTACGTCCACCAACTCTTCTTCTATATTATCATCGACCAATCGGTTACAAGCACAAAGTTGTAGGAACCCTTAATTCACACAGGACAGAATATCTACACAGCCCACTAGATCCTTCTTCATTGTCTTTCAACACAAAGCCTTCTATGTCTTCACACAGGGACGTGCACTAATCTCTGTAGGTATATACAGAATGCACAAAGCTCTCGATCACACAGGTCCCTTCTTGGCACTTAGCCTATATCACATAGATACAATACAATCCTTCTCCTTTCTACTAGATGCATATATGTCTATTTATACATACAAAATGGCCCTAAGAATGGGTAAACCCACGGACTGACATCCCTTTCCCATTACATATTCCCAAAACCCAAAAAGGGAATCGAAAGTGGGCCGAGATCCCTTGATCTCTACTTCATCTGGCACTCCATCTTCGACAAACTGTCGAAGTCCCAAAAATGATCAAATATGACCAAGTAACTTCAAAACTTGGTCAAGGGCCAACACATATGCAATGAGTGGCCTCACAAATGTGTCATCTATGTCCATATTGAACCAAATTTTACTCATGTATCAGTTGATCAATTCCTGCAGAATTCTCATGCATTGAGTTGCGTTGATTAAGTTGTTGTACCATTGTAGGAAGGAAACATTGTTTAATGAGGCATTGTTAGCATCAGTTCTTATTTTGCAAGGCTCAGACCTCATGGAAACTCAAGTATATGGAGTGTATGATAAATCATGCCCTTGTAGTGGTCTCCATTTCCACATTATGAAGGAAACTAAGAAATAGCCATAGATGAAGTATATATTCTTCTCATGCATGTATGTGCAAGCATGTAGCATATAAGTCAATAAATATTTGCACCAGTTCAATGGCACTCCCTATTTACAAAATTTGGTGACAAAGATGGCATCTAGCATGTATTCTCCCTTGGAATAGTTTTTCATCACTTTGTTATCAATTAAATAGCACACACAAAAAAAGATCTCATCATTCATAAGCTCAAAAAGAGCTCCTCGACCTCTGCGTATGGTACCAAATCTATCATAGAGGTTGAGCTCTCCTTTTCTTTAGACCATGCTTTATGGAACCCTGGAAGCCTTTTATAACATCTTCTCCATCCATGGAAAGACCTATCAATTGATGGATATCATCAACATGGATTGGATACTCTCAATCCAACCACAATGAGCCATCATTCACCCGACTGATAAGGAAATTCATGCAGTGACGCAAAATTTCACCGGTAGTACCAAAGACAGGTAAAGTCATCAAGTTCATAATTGTGGACTCCCTTAGCAACACATAATAAATATTCTAGTAAGCATTGACCTCTTCAATGGACATGGGAAAGTAATATGTGTATGTATCTGTGACCATGTGGGTAAATAGTGTTTCATCTGAAAAATCAATGTCGATTAGTCGATCTTGCTCGAATTTACGCTGCAAAACTCTAAAAATTTCAACTTGCGGATCATGGACATCCACTGGAACAAAAATATTTTAAATTGCACCACGAGGAATTGAAAAACGACCCATGTTTGGAAAACTATGTTGGTACAAAAAGAGAATCGGAAAGCGAGAATGCAGGTGTGAGCTCACAAAAGTATCAATGGGCTCCATAGATAAGAATTCAAATAAACCGACGAAAAAAAAATGACTTGGAAAATAAGAAGCCACTAGGTTATAAACAGTTGTGGGGAGGTGACGCGGAATGGGAATTAAAATTGGTATTAAGGGAAGACTGCATAGATAACTCAACATTAACAATGGACATGACCAACAAACTCGATGAAATCTAATCAATTATTTGAGTAATAAATGGAACAAATACCAACACAATTGATCCATGTTATTTTGATAATGGCATGAATACATAAATATAGAAAATATATAACAAGGAAATACACAGAGATATTGCAAGAAACATGAAAATATAGTGAAACCGGACTTCTATTAATGAATAAGAGAGAAAACAAATATAGAACACAAACTACAAAAATTGGGTAGCTTATCTCTGAAAAGAAAGAGATGTTGGCTACGCTTCATTGGAAACAAGCTTTACATCACACTCAATTTCATTCTTAAAGGGCCTCCTTCACCTGAATTATATATGAGAGAGTGAGAGGAGAAAAATTCCCAGGATGCATGTGGGATAAATTGGTATAAGTTTATAAAATGTCATAGGCATGTTAAACACTAGGAATTCATGGGCGGTCACCTTTCCCAATACTAATCTATCATGAGCACGCTTAATTGCATAGTTCTAATGGGATCTGTTGCATTAATGTTATCTTGTAGGCATGTACATAACACCACTAGGAAATAATTACATGATTTTTGTAAGTAACAAATGAATATGACATTACATTCCATTCCCCATAAAAGGGGTGAATATCGTGGTTTATCAAAACCATAGGCTTGAAATGGTGATTCAGTGGAAAAGGTAGATGGCCCCCAAGATACACCTAGATCATTCCCCCCCCCTTAGGAAGCAATGGCCCCAATTGCATCAAGTTCCCTCGGGATATGGGGAAACTTCTATTGAATATGAACCTTGGTGAGTCGTTTTCCTTGTTGAAGTAGATTTCCTACTTGTACTTGTCATGTGGAAGGATGTCATGAACCTGTTATAGGTGTTGGATCCATTCAACATATCTGGATGCAGGAACTTCCTTGGTCTGAGTGTGGGAGGAATCTATTGGTGAAGATGCAAAAATAAGTGCTATATCGATGGGGGATAATTGTTAGAACTCCAAGCACACCTGAAAAGGGCCATGGCCAATAGAGATATGTTGAACATATGGAAGACTCTCATTTTCTATATTCTCCTATAGAATCTTGTCGACTTGCTTTTGTTGGATAGAAAAATATTGGGCTGAGGATGTAGTGGTCGCAGTGTCCTTTTGTTCACCATTTGAATGGATCATGAAGAGGTAAAACTTTGTGGGATGATAGATTACTTAGTGGCATTGTTTTTCCAATATCAATAAAGTGGTAGTAGTCAGAACTACCTCTCATACCCTATAGATCTTACCTCCTAGAGTAACAATGCCACTGAGGGGTTGAGACTCATAGATAACATGATGTTTCCACATATATGTTTTTCCTAAAAGAACATCACAAACTTCAAGTGGGTAAAACACACACACTACCTCATCCTTGAAGGGCGTGATCCCATAGGATAGGTGACATTGTTGGATGACACAGATGTTTCTTCCCTAACTCAACCATCCAATGGTGTATGGTTGGGGGTGTGGCATCATTGACAACTTCAATATCTTGACAACCTTGGCTGATAACCTCTGACTCCCATTTTCAACAATGAAATGCAATGGGGTCTCCTTTACCCACATCTGTGAGTGGAATATTCTCTCCCCCTCCTCAAGAACCTCTTGTTCCTATGGTTGTATTGTTGTGGTTGAAATGGTAGAAGTGGGTTATGCATCGATGATTTGTTTCCCTTTATTTTTCTCTAAATCAAAGTCCAAGTCAGGTTCTGAATCTTTTTCTTTGATCTCTACCACCAATGATTGTTTCAAGCGACATTCATCAGTGTTGTGCTAGGGGATTTTGTGGAAATCACACCACTTTCCGGTGTCTTTCTTAAACTTTATGTTACCCTTCTTTTCTGGCGTCTTGAGCTAGATCTCTTGAGGTTGGCCTTCATTGTTGATATTTCCTTCATTCTGTGAGTTAGGGTTGCCTTTTCCATGCTTCTATTGTGGGGTATTTTCAAACCTGAACTCCTGCTTACTCTGCTGCTTTAATTTCTTCTCGATTTTGACTGCATATCGATAAGCAGCTCCTAGTGAGGAGATGTCCAATAAATCCATATCTATTTGTATGTACCTATTCATACCACTATTGTACTTCAATACCAAGTGTCGCTCGAAGTCTTTGATACCCATATTTGAGTGCAAGTTATGAAATATGTTAGTGTACTATGGCACCATCCGGTCTCTTTTCTGATGCAGAGTCGTCCATTTCATGTACTAGTCATCATATTCGACAGGTTATAACTCCTCCTCTAGGGCATCTACAAAGGTTGCCCAAGTGGGTTCTCTTCTGAATGGTGTAGATTCACTTGTGGTGTACCTCTCCTAGTAATCTTCCCACCAATATCTCACATGGGGAATGACTTTAAGGAGCACAAAGGTAATATTTTCACTCTCATAAAAAAATTTGACAGAGTAATAACCTTCTAGAAGATTCAACCACTTTTCTAGAGCATCTGCATCTATCTAGCCTTCAAATAAGGGGATATAAAAATTGAATTGTACCTTGAACGGTGACACACCTAAGAAATTGATACTTTTCAAATATGCCTTGGCCACCACCATAGGTAGTCTCTGAAGGATCTAAGTAAATTTGTCCATCATATCATTCCTCTATCGCATGAGGGATTCCTCAAGAAAAGTATTGAAAGAATCTCCTACTTTTTTATCTTGTTTTTCTTTCGCCATGGGATATTTCTTGGGTTGGTGAGAGCGGTTGTCCTCAAGAGAAACTACCTTGAAACCCAAATCTCTATACCCTGACTTTGTTGGGGACCTGCTCTAGGAAATGATGAGCAAACTGCTTTGATACCACTGATTTGAATTATTTTGAGAATGAAATGAAGACATAAATATAGAAGATATATAACAAGGAAACACACAAAGATATTTCAAGAAACACATAATACAGTGAAACCCAGCTTCTATTAATGAATAAGAGAGAAAATCAATGTAGAAAACAAATTGGAAGAATGGGGTAGCTTATCTCTTAAAAGAAAGAGATGTTGGATATGCTTCATTTGCAACAAGATTTACATCACAGTCCATTGCATGCTTAAATTGCCTCTTTCACCTCAACTATATATGAGAGAGTGAGAGGAGAACAATTCCCATGATGTATGTGAGATAAATTGGTATAAGCTTATAAAATGGCGTAGGCATGTAAAACACTAGGACCTCCTAGGAGGTCACCCATCCCAGTACTAATCTATCATGAGTGCACTTAATTGTGGAGTTCTAATTGGACACACTACATTAATTCTATGTTGTATGCATGTACATAATACCACTAGGAAATTATTACATGATGTTTGTAAGTAAAAAATGAAGATGGCATTACATTCCATTCCCCATCAAAAGGGTGAATATCATGGTTTATCAAAACCATAGGCTTGAAATGTTGATTTAATGGAAAAGGTGGATGGCCAACGAGATCCACCTAGATCAACAAATTTTGACATGGCATGATGCTCGGGGAAATAACAAACAAAATGGTAGTTAACTAGAAAATCACTTACAACCTTTTCGACATAAATGAACTTTACTGACAGGGACAAAACGACAATAGAAATGTACTAAAAACATTTAACGAACAATATGGAAGTGACATGATAGCGATGGACACATTGGAAACTAATAAATTCATAAAAGATTTTAAATTGAATCCATGACCATAATGATGAGATCTGGGATGGATAAACTGAAAATCAACAACTAGAATCTACATGTGAGTGATAGTGGAACACGTCACTACTTTATTTGTGAAAAAAGAAAATGACAAAATAAAGTAGAAACCTAATTACTTTATTCATTCCCTTTGAAAGGAGTGTCGTGAATATTATTTCAGTGAGAAGAAATATAGGGATTCAGCAGTGCACCATTCACCCATATTGGATGAAGAATATCATCTAGGTGTGTCAACATAACAACTCCTAACTCCTAAATTTCCACAACTATAAAGGGTCCAAGCCAGTGCATTTGTAACTTCCCTAGATGTTTCTAGTACTTACTGTCATAAATCAATACATGGTCACCTTGATCAAAAGTTTTTATTTTAATGTTCTTGTCATTCCAAGATTTTTTTCTAGCCTTGTCCATAGTCTAATGAAAATATGTTAAAAATATGGCTTCCTCAACCTCCTTCAATTCTGCAACCCTTTCCACAACAGATTCTTCATCGTTCATTTGAGTAACTTGTGCAACATATAAACTTGGAGTTATGAGCTTAGTTGGGACTATTACTTCTGTCCCATACACCAATTGAAAAAGAGTATACTTATGTAATTTATTTGTAGTGGTTTTTTAGACCCATAGCATAGTTGGAACTCTCTCATCCCAGTCATCCTGATTGGCACAATAGACTTTGGTAAACCTCCTCTCTAAAATATTTTTGAATGCCTCCACTGTACAATTGGCTTGTGGATGATATTGAATGCTCTTGTGATGTTGAATTAGAAATTCTCGAGTGAGGGTGGTAATTGTATCACTGATGAAATGAGCACCTTGATCATTGGTCAAGCTCCTTGTACACTAGAACCAAGCAATAATGTCCTAAAAATTAAACCTTGTTGCAGTTTCTGTAGAACAATCCACAATGGGTTCTTCTTCATCATAGTGAGTCAAATAATATGTTTCAATGATGATATATCTAGATTTTGAATGTTTGGCTAGCATATTGATGGGTCCTATGAAGTCAACAACCCACTTCTCAAAGGCCTATCCTACTCTAACAAAATGTAATGGTAACTCATCCCTGTGCAATGAATTACCAACTCGCTGACATACATCACATGCTCTGGTGTACTCCCTATCATCTTTGAACACGGTTGGCCACCATAATCATGTCTGAAGTATTTTTGGTGCAGTCGCCTTCCCTCCAACATGTCCTCTCATAACTCCACTATGACACTCCCATAATATTTCAGGTCTTTCATGGTCCAGTACGCACCTTCTAATGATGTTATCCAATCCAAAATTATATATTTGACCTACAATCAATTGATATTCTATTGCATGAACCACCAAGTGTATATTTTGTGTTGTGTAATAATCATCAGGGCAGACACGAGTGCTTAAGAATAAATCAATATCGTATAAATAATTAGGGACAACCTCAATTTTGAATAAGTCCATGTCCGGGAGTTGGTCATATACAACTCCACCTTCTTCTCTTGACTCTAACTGAGATAAGTGGTCAGGCCTAACATTCAACTTTCTAACATTAAAATCAACCTCAAAAGAAAATTCCTAGAATAGTAAGATCCACCCACAGATCCTTCCTTCTAACACATAATTATTAACAATATATTTCAATGCAGAATGGTTAGTAAAAAATTTAAAATGACCTCCTAAGAAATATTTTCTAAACTTTTTTAGAGCATATATCATTGATAACCCTTCCCTTTTAGTTGTAGTGTAGTTGCGCTCAGCTTGTGACAATTTTCTACTGGAAAAGTAAATTGGATGGCCCATATTTCCTTCCCTGGTTGTGCAAGGATAACACCTAAAGAAATTCTAGAATTATCAATATGTACATGGAATTCATCCTCCCAGTTAGGATACGTCAAAATAGGGGCACTACTTAGCTTTTCCTTTAGAATGTTAAAATATGTACCACACTCAGGTGTCTAGTGGAACACTTCATATTTCTTCAACAACTTCTCCAGGGGAGTTGTTATACTTTTGTAACTCCTGATAAACTTGTGATAGTACCCATTATGTCCCAGAGTGGAGTGCAACAATTTAGTAGTTGTAGGTGGAGGCATATTGATAATAACAACAAATTTTGCAAGATCCACCAGGACTCCTTCCATGCACACAATATGTCCGAACATGCTCTTGAAAGGTGCAAAAAAAATGTGTTTCTTTAGGTTTAATGAGATTTCTAACTGTTTACAATGGTTAAACATAGACCGAAGAATACCTATGTGTTCCTTTAGAAATTTGTACACAGTCTATTCATCCATATAAACATAAATAAACTTTTGAATAAAGTTGTGGAAAGAAGCAATAACAATCCTGGAAAATATAATTGGGGAATTATTCAGTCCAAATGGAATAATGTTATAATCAAACAAACCCCACTTGATAGTAAAATTAGTCTTTATCTTGTCTTCTTCCATGACTCTGACTTGATGGTATCCTGAAAATCCATCCATGAAAGAATAGGCCTCCTTTCTGGCCACCTAATCAAGTACTTCATCACTAAATGGAGTAGGGAACAGATTGTGCATACAGGATGAATTCAAATTTTTGTGGTCTACACAAACTCTTATGTCATCATTACCCTTCTTTCTCTGGATGACAATAGGACTAATCCATTTGGCCTCATCCATAGGAAAAATTAACCCATCTGGAAGCATCCTATTAATATCCTTCTTAAATTTTGAATTGACTTGAGGATTTAGGTGGTATGGTATTTGTTTGATTGACTTATCATCAAGCTTCAATTTTATCTTCATCTCTCCCAAGTCCCCTTTATTTCCCTTAAGTTCTAAGAATATATTAGGAATAAATCCTCATACTCTCGCAATGGATCTTGGATCTTTTTCATGGTCTTTTCATCCTAATAATATCCTATAGAAGCCATCTTAGGAAGATCCTTACTCCCAATATTCATTTTCCACAACTTTAGAGGCTAATCATATGAGCCACTAGCATCACCTAATAGAGTATCCCTAACTTCTCTTGTTAGTGCAAACTCTTTAAAGGTCAAATGTCTAAGCTCCTCCAAGTCTTCAAGATCTTCAGGATCCTTGTCAACCTTGCTACATGCCATAGATATTCTACAAGGGGATGGATAAAAACTATATTGAAGAAGATATTCATGTTCGAGACATACGATAGGTGAATACTTGGGCTTGAATTCATCAGTAAATAGAATTTTCTTAATTTCTTGCAATACAATTGTGATTTATGAAGACTTGCCAAAAAAGGAGAAATCGTGATAGAATTTTTCTTGTAGTACCTTACAACATGTAGTTTGTCTTTTCGTCTCCTCATGCACATACCAAGATTTTGAAATTGTTGTGAGAGAATGAAAGAATTGGTGTACCCATAACTAAGAAGGAAGTTTTCTAGCTCTCCATACCTTAATACAATACTCAACATGCTTCATGGGATCAGATACCCCATCATATGTCTCCAAAGTTAATATCTGACCCTTCATCTTTAGATCTTTTCTTGACTGGATGACATGCGATAGAGGAAGGAAACAGTTTTGTATGGAAATTCTAACCTCATCCCAGGAAGAAAGAGTTATTTTATGGGTATCCCACCATATGGCTAGGGAAGATTTCAAATCTAGTTCAAGTGCTGAAATTATTTTCTCTATTACAACCTTATCCTCCATGTCAATGAGAAAACTGTGTAAATTGAAGGTGCCATCATATCGTAGCCCAAATCCACCATACTAATAGGATAGTTGCACAACACCTTGAAAATTTCTCATACCTTCCTTGCTACCAATTATTGAATATTGCTTCAAAATCTTCATCTACAGGCTAGACACTCCTCCAACTAATTAACCCATCTGCGGTGGGGTTAATGTAATAAGTTCATTTCCCTACAGTTATATTATACAACTGATCAATCACATTGAACTCCACATTATCATCTATAGGTTTAGTGTATCATGGGACTTGATATGGATCTAAAGGTTGAGTGACCTTCATGTCATTAGACTCAAAAGTCCTAATTTCATTTTTAAGATCAATGATAGCATAGTTTTCATAAGCCCAATCAATTCCTAATAGAGTTGAATATGGATATTTTCCCCCCATTATTTCAATAACTTTAAAGTCATCTATTTTTTTGACACCATCCAAATCTACTTCAACATTTTGTAGCCTTCCCACTGGATAAATGTAGTACTGGTTTGCCATCCACAATTGAATAGGAGAATAGACTAACTTGTGTTTTCCCATTGCTTCCCAAGTCTTCTTTGGAAATATGTTGACATCAAATCCCAAGTCCAACATAATATCCTTGATCTCATAATCATTAATATGATCATCCAAATTGAATTATCTTCCATTACTCCTCTTTCTTCTTTGTACCCTACTTTCTTTCCTTTCTGGAAGGTTAGCAACAATAATCTCTTATGGGTTTAGTTCATCTCCCAATGGCACTTTGATTGTATTCTGCAACCTGTCAGTAAGTTTCTGATCATACAATATGTCAGAAAACAATTGTAACCAGAGATAAGAAACTTTCTGTGACTTTCCTGAGGGCTCTATCTGAACGCATGACTCTCTGGAAATCCTTGGTTGATGAGGATTCAAATTGAAGATGGTTTATGCAACCTCTAGGGTTGAAGGACTAGGAATATGTCTAAAAATATCAACTACATTCTTAAAGAATTTATTCTACCTTACAGGATCATATTTAGTATTCTCTAGTACAAACTTCTAAATATTGATTTGATGATGGATCTATGCATCAACACCATTATTTTCCCCTCCTCTAGTGATAATATTAATATTTCGTTCACATCCTTTGGCTACAGCTCTAGGTTCATAATTTATTAGATTGGATCCTCTCTTTCTGGCATGATATTCCCATTTAGCAAACAGATCAAGACATTCTTCTGTAGAATGAGTGTGTTGAGCACTCAACACACCCTAAAAATCCCATGTCAATTTTTTACTTTTTGGGTACCACTTGATCTTTGCATTGTCTGATTCGACTTCATTTTTGTGAAAATGTTTTTCCTTTGCTTATTATAATGACTCTCATTAACTTTTCATGTATGTTTGAACTTATTAAACCCTGTGACTTAAATAAATCCTTAACACCTAAACAAAGAATCAAAATCCAAAACACTTCACCCGACACACTCAGATTCTGCAGGGGAATGAATTCAAATAAAGAAAAGAGCCACTCGAGAAACCTCAGTCATTGAGTGTTGATCTCCATTGGCATCAGAAAAAGGAAGTTTTTGTTTGTGCCAAATTTTTTCATAAGGATATTGTTGATAGCCTATACCTGACGTGCTTATCGGAATAGGGAAAATCTAAAAGGATTGCAACGAACATTCTGACCACGCTAAAGAATATCCACGATCGTTGATCCCCAATGCGTTTTCGGCATCGGGACTTTTTCGAAGAAATCACTTGATAGGTTTATCATCAATCGTCGACCTTGGATACGTTTTCGGCACCGGCAAGCTAAGGTTTGTTTTTGAACGAATAACTTAAGAAAAGTCTCGACTCCAATTAATACACGTGAATTAGGTCACCAGTCCTCAGTGCCACATGGCTTTGGAGAACCGTACGGTCTAGTTTTACCCCGAGTCATTCATGGTTCCCTAAGTTCGAGTCACACATCTGATTTGGATTTTACACAGAAGCATTGTATGGTAAGATTGATCGACGTCGGATATTTTTTGTAGAAGAACATCAACGAAAACATTTATAACACATCCGTGATCCACCCACTAAGAGAGCGACATGATGGGACATTTTAGCATTAGATATGATCAAACTTTGAGTATTTAAGGGGCTAATTAATACCAAATCCTGCATTAGTTGCTACCTCATGCGCCAATTAAAGAATTCATTTAAAAATAATCGATAGACTGCATCGCCCCCCATGCCTCCATTGTCAACCCACAATGAATTTAAGTGTAGAGATTTGGAGACATACTTGTTTAAATTTTACTCATCACTCGAATTGAATAGCTTATGTGAAATGGTAATTTCTTCTCTAGTTTAAATTATCTTGATCCATTGTAAACAGAATCATTATGTGCAAGTAAATTCATAGCATCTGGATAAGAGAGACAAGTAATTTGAAGGCTGTAGAGATCCCGTGAGTATCAAATAATAAGGTTTAGCAAGCTTTACAGGTATGTATCCAAGTCTAAAGATTTTACATGGTTTCATTTCATATATTTTATATATGGTTTTGTTCTTTACATAGTATCTGAAGGTTTATTTCAATTTCAGGAACAATGCCGCCAAGAAACCCAACCACTAGACGATCATTGAGGGCGTCGAAGCTAAAAGAACCAAATTTAGGTGAAGGATCCTCTCCAGTGGTCGCAAAACAATTGAAATACACTTAGAGAGCGGAACATGTCATCAAAACAACAATGAAGAAGGTTTGTATTCATCCTTTGGCCTTTGGAGATACAGAGGAAAGCACAGGGACCAAGGCGGCACTCCCACATTCGAGAGAGATCTTTAAAAAGATTAGCCAGGAGGAATACCCAGAATATATCCCACATAGTGACCCAGATGTAAGAGCACTTGACAACGAGTTTTTCACGAACATATGACAGTCGTATATGCACATGGTAGCAAGCAGAACCCCTGTTTTTCCCTGTATAGAAATTTTGAAGTGGCTCATCAACCACACGGACACACAGAAGTGTTTAATAAATGATGACAATGGTGGGTGTGTCGAGGTGTTACTTCCAGTAGAGGTCCATAAATATTACAAACTTTGAGAACCCAAGGAGCGACTGAATACATATTTCATCGTGAAGTTCTACGAGCACCACGACACCAACCAGGTGATGGCCTCATGGTGGAGGGAAGAGAATAAATACACCAACTAGAGCACCAGTTGGTACTAGAGGGCCAACTTAACGGATCCATACATCTACTTAATGGATCTCGTCTACCGATTATATGAGGAGAAGGACTACTCCATATTTTTAGAGGCATGGATGCCCTTAGCTTACACAGTGGCAATTTCTAGGAGCAGCTTCAACTGGGGAGCGATCATTTCTAAGCAATTGAGAATCTACATACAACAAGCTCAGACACTGAAGGAAAGAGAGACATCATCCTTCTACATGGCTTCATATTTGCTTGATGTCATGTGCACTAGAAAAATTTTCATCGACATGAATCTGAGTTGGCATGTCAAAGAGCTCCCAGTCCACGTATATTTCAATGTCCTATGGGAAAACATGTACAATAAGTCTTACTCCCTCATCTGCGATGAATTCATTGCATGAATTTATTTCATTCTTTTTAAGAAATAATGTAGGAGACTATCGGTTGCAGCCAAGAAGATGATATCAAAGTTAGGCCACTAGTACTTGGATGAGTGTGACACCTACATCAGGGTGTTTGGGGCCACCGGAGCACCACATCTCCTACTAGTGCATGTACCTGACTATATTTTAGTGGGAGAGATATGCTACCAGACCATCCTACAAGGCTACAACACCACCTTGTTCAAGGACAAGAAGCGGGCGTTCATACCTTATGGTTTCCATATAGGTTACTACTTGGTGAATGAAACTACTCAAGCCAAACAAGAAGGGTTGAGCCAACTAGAGTTCAGATTCCAGACAAGTCGATTCCGCAAGCATGATCCAAAGGGCTTGGTCTTGAAACATGCTTTTCAAGTGTCATCCTGCTGGCCATACGCCCACAAAAAATTTGAAGATGAAGTATTCATAGAAAATGCCCAAGACTGGGACGAGGTGGTGGCAAGGATGGTCAACCCAAAAATGACCAAATTTAGGGCCATGAGCCTATATGAAGAGGCGACAACCATAGATAAATCGATTCAAGAGGCCCTCATAGCCAGGGAAGAAATGATAGTGGCAAAAGCAACAAAGGTTCCCCTGGTAGCTCTAGTGCAATATAGACGTTTCCCTATGACACAGGATGCACAGGCAAGGGGATTTCTCATGATAGAACTATCGCAGTGAGTAATTCATCAGTTGCAAGATGACCCAGACCTCATAGGAATGACAGGGTCCCCTGCCGACAACCTAGATGAAATCCAGGTAGGTCCAACCAGCCCCGAGCTAATAGAAATTGATGAAATCACAGGGTCATATGACCCTAAAGTTACAACACCACAGGTTGGATCATCGAGGGACGTTTCAGCTCAGTAGGAGATGGTAAGAACATCAGGGATAGTGAGCGCACCAAACCCCCTCCATAAATTGATAAACATCTATGATGATGAAGAAAGTCTGTAGGTGTCCTTGGTGACTTCTGTACCAATCACGGAGGAAAAGGATCTAGAGAAGTCATCGTTCCCAGCTCCCAACACTCAAATTTGGGGTCTTCCACAGAATGAACAAGAGGTCAAAATTGTCTTATACACTGAGTTTCCCGATGCACCAGAGACCCAAGCAGATATTTCGAAGGACGAGCCAAGGTCAAGCGAACAAAATGAAGAAGCTCCACAGTAGGAATTCAGCATCTCAATGGTCGATTATCAAGTAAGTACTGAGCCTACCCCTGATGCTTCAATTTCAACCGGTACTCAATCTCTCGATGAGAAACAAATAGAGGTCGTACCTTTATAACACATGAAGGAGGTTCAAGAACCCATCCTTGAACAAATATACACTATCAGGAGCCTGGGAACTATGCTCACCTGGGGAGATTAGCAAATCCTCGAACCTGTGGATGAATTCGTTGACATACATGTTATCGCTTATGACCGGAAAAGGAAATTTATTGTGCAGAGAACCACTCAGAAGAGGAGGATCACTCTAGACCACTCCATTCTCATCACCACAGAGGAAAATATGATCAACACAGAGCATGCCAAGACATCCAAACTTATCAGTTCAGGGATGGAAATCATAGATGCCACCCTGGACAGACCGAAAAGGGATGAACAGGAGTTGGTTGCTGCTCTGAAAGAATTGGAACATTTGCGCCACTTGACGAAATATTACCAGGACACCACTCAGGTCGCGGTGTTCCTAAGGAGTGAATTCAAGGAGGCCTAAAACAAATTTACAAATGAATGGCACCTATTCACTGCAAGGATAGTCGAGCTTCAAAAAGACACCCTCATGGCACTGGCAACGTGCAAGGATGTGGAGAGGTTGTTACACATGAAAATTGCACACCTAGGTACCTCACCCTAAGTGTCGTAAAGTGTCATATAAATGTCTCATACACCTCGATGCCATGGAATAACCTATGTCACAATCCCTAGTCATGTGGAGGAAGGATATATTACATGAAGGTCAAAATACCAAGTGCACATGAATTATTATTAATATTCATGAAAAAAGAGATTATTTAAGTGTGAGAATCAAGTGCACATAAATTATTATTAATATTCATGAAAAATAAGTAATTAAGTGTGAGAATCCACCTCACATTTGGTTTCCTATTTTTTAGGGAAGGTGGAGGATCTCATGGATGGTTGAAATATCTCCTCCTTAAAATCTTTGAGAGATATTTCCTCCCTAAAATCCTTAAGAAATATGTTCTCCCTAAATATCTTAGAGATCCCTTTTTTAGTGGATCTGATGAGAGATCTTCTCCATGGTGGTTAAGCCTCCAGATACTATATAATGCAAGATT
Source organism: Picea engelmannii (assembly GCA_009831015.1). Taxonomy (NCBI): domain Eukaryota; kingdom Viridiplantae; phylum Streptophyta; class Pinopsida; order Pinales; family Pinaceae; genus Picea; species Picea engelmannii. Next base: position 487,833 of record ML777643.1, read on the forward strand.
TCCATGGAGGGAGAAGGCATGAAATATTTTAGAGATACCAAACTTATGATCTCATGAGAATTGGAGACTTTAGGATATCAAACATATGATTTGGGAGCTTTGTGAAAGGGTTGGATGAGGAGGACTTGGAGAGGCTACTGCGACTTCATCACTGGTTTGTAAGTATCTCTTTTGAGTTATTATTAATACATGTGCTTGGCTTGTTTCCTTCAATATTGTGTATACCTACATGAACTTGTATTTAATGGATAGATATAGTTTCAAACTAATCGTGATAGAATAGGAAGCATGCTTTGTCTTTGATTGGATTGCAGGACTTGTTGAAGAGCTTGGGGATCAGAGCTCAACTTGGACTGGGTGAGGAAAAACATCGTAAAAAGGTACATCTTCTTCCTCTTCTCTATAGATTATCTTATCTAGGTTTAAAGGGATGTCAGTGAGGAAAGTTATCACCTTTATGTCTTGATCTTAGAGATTTAGGGTTCAAGAGGAAATCCACTTGTTCGCAGGGGGTTTTTCTTGTAACAGAGTTGGTACGAGAAAGCACACCAAGTCATGGTAAGGATCGACTATATAAACGTAGTGAAACAAGGTCAGGACATAGAAGAGAACAATATCTGGGTACTAAATGAAAGCAACATCGAACGCAAAAGGAAATCGGTCAAATATTGGGTAAAAATGGCTCAAGAACCTCATCAAGGAATCCAAGAAAAATGGGTTGAGTGTGAGAAAAGATAGACCAAGATCAACCGGGAAATGAGAGACATTGGCCTCCCTGAATTTGGCACACCCGATGACTTTGTCGAATTGCGTGACATATTCAAATCACATGCCGAAAAAGACTCATCATGGGCTGCGTAAATAGCGAAGGTGGCAGACATGACACCAGGATAGGTGCGACAGTTCATGGAGCACCTGATCAGAGCTCGAGCCATGTTGCAGTAGTTAAGTGACAAAATAATCAAGTATCAGACACAAGGAATAGAGATAAGGGAGATCCTCTCGACCCCATTGGAACAACATAGATTCGTGTATGCTAACACATGTGAGGATATCTTCATCAAGTGGTCGAAGTACGAGAAGAGTCATCCGCTCAAGTGAGATCATTTGATGACTCTTTGAAGACTGATAGAAGAAATCACCATGTGGCAAGTTTTTTTTTACTTAGATACACTTTAATAGTTATTTTTAGTTAATATAATGTTATAAATAATAATATCGACCTATTAGCAAGAGGTCGATGGTTGTTGCAAAGACCCTCATTTTTGGATTTTGTAAAGAACTATTTCTAAGCTGCCTTAATTGAGAAGTCATGTTTAGGACCAGAGACATGTTTGTGTTTTTCATCAAAAGCATGTGTGAATGGATCTGAAGAGGAATTATTTAAAATTGTATTTAATGAATGGACGTTGTAACGAGTAAGAGCTTCTGAATCTGTTGATAAGATACTTAATTCAATGTTTTATAGTTCTTGCTTTAATGATGAAAATTAAATCATTGTGTTATTATGTGATTTACGATTAGAGTTAAGAGAATTATTTTTCTTTCCATTGTTTATTGCATATATGTTTTCTTCTAACAATCGCACCTCAGTCAATAATTGGAACACCAATTGGTTAATGTATTATTACTAGGCTTGTGGTAGATAATTGTTGTATGCATGCTAGAGTGAAAGGGTTATCCCAAGCTCAGCCTTCTCCAGTAGTTAATATTTTTCCCACTTTTTTACCTAGTTGGTTTATACCGACTTTTATATTGTATCGGTTCCACCTATAAAATAAAATACAAAAAGAGAATGTTTGCACTGAAGGAGAATCCTTCACAAGAAAAACGTAAAGTCCATCGATTAATTGGCTCGATTGCAATATTTGGATAAACATTCCACCATTAAACGCTACAGAGTCTAATTGGGCCTCGATGGTGGGTTTGGTTCCTGTTGTTGAGTTAAATGGATTTAGGACGAATTGGAGCTAGAAGGAGGTTCTGAAGAATGAATGTCTGACACTATATTTGATATAATATTTCAAACAACCTGTAGATTCAAAACGACCCACATGGATGGCTAGTCATTCCCAAGACATCCCACACACACTAAGTACTCTTGAAACGAGTAACTCCCCCCAGCACAAGGAATAACCTCTGTTCCCTGATATACCTTATGCTCTTCCAACCGAATAATTAAACCAATTTAGAATAATCACAAGAGCTTATGCTCCACAGATCGATGCACTTCCCTTAGCTTTTTTACTTCATCGTAGAAAACAAGTAAGCAGATCGGTGGTTGACACCCCTGACTAGGTTTTTGTGCACACAGTAGAAGACCTGATAGATTTTTCCCTCTCCTAAATTGAACATCCTCTTAATATAATTCATGAAACACCGGTCGGTAACTTCTCCAAGTACGACAATTTTTCAGAAGAAGAAGGGTTTAACTCAGAATGCTCAGTGTCGGGATCTAAAGACATGGAAGATAATAATGACCATGATGAAGAAAGGGGAAACCCACCTCAGAATAATCAACCTTGGCTGGCCAGAGATGCTTTGGCCATCCTTGGACGAGTACATAACCTTCCTCGACATCCAGAGAATTTACTCCCTAAATTTGACCCTGAAACCTCAGGATTGCTTGAAGACCATATCAAAAAATTCATACTAGTTATCAAACTGATGAATGTACAACATGAAGACATAGTATGCAAGATTTTCCCCTATACTTTTGAGAAATCAGCCTCCACGTGGTATTTTAACTTATCTGTAGGATCCATAACTAGTTGGACGAAGTTTCAAAAGGATTTTCCAGACAAATTTGCAGAAGAAACCACTAAAGGAGCTTTGATGGCTGAGTTTTCCGCCGCCACCATGAGTTCAAAGGAGAAGGTTAAATACTTAAACCAAAGATTCAACACTATCTTAAAAAAATTCCAAACCAAAGCTAAACCCACTCAGGAGCTACAAATCGAAGTATATGCTAATGCTCTCCCAGCTTCCATTTCCATGTTTGTAAAGAGGGTTGCCAAACCAACCTTAGCTGATAATTTTGAAGAATCCAAAGTGGTAGAGTTCCATATGAAAGGATGAAAAGAAGGCCAGGTCTCACTAGTTAAAAAAAAAGTTCAACCTCCTCCCAGGAGAGGACTACTACTGACTAGACCCCCAGGGAAACAAATAGAACAAGGTCTCGAAAAAAGAATTAGGGACATAGAAGACCTACAACACATAGTAAATAAGTTGTCAAATAAATTCATAGACATGAATATAAGTGCAGGGGATGGAAACCAAGGCCATAGGCCCTATAAATCCTTTTTTTAAATAAATATGTCTTTCAAATAAATTGAACCTCCCCCAGCCAACTTAAACATCAATCTAGGAAATGTAGCATCCAATGCTTTATTTACTTATCATCAAGAGAATCACTCTGAAAGAGATCGCCCTCAATGGGTGCATGCCATGAATTTGATGTCCAATCAGTTTCTAGATGAAGTCTCCCTAACCGAACAATCAAGCGGCTCAACTATGAATATTGTCAATTAGGGAGAAGTTGATCCACTAGAAGAATTAGCCATGTTGATATGGGACCCTAATCTACCTATTCCTTCTGATGACCTTTTTGAAGTTCAAGAACCACCTGCAGAAATCTTGTATGTGCAAACATGAAGCAGGGGTCAACCTGTCTCAAACAACCTTACTATGACCCAAAGTTCAGGAGGAAAACCAGCTCCCGATCACACGAAAACACCTTTTTCTCCGCAAAGAAACCCTATAAACATCCATACATGAGAATTGCCCAACCTAGACTACAGCATAGTAGAATATTTGAAGAAGTTGAAGGAAAATATATCAGTCATGGACATGTGTAGAATCCCTCAGCAAAAGGACTTTTTGTTACAAGCCTTGAAATCAGCAGAAAGTCCTACAAAAAGCACCCACCAAGGAGAAAATCTAACTCCCACATATCCAAGGAATAAACCAATTGTGAATTCATGATTTGAAGATAATAAGGGAAAACCTTTTGTCCCACCGTTCCTCTTGACATTTGAAGTCTTCAACATAAATATCCATAATTGTTTGGTTGACTCGGGAGCATCCTCCAATGTTATTCCATTGTCCATTTGAAAAAAAATAAATGTAGTACCTCTCAAAAGCGATAAGCATGTTATACAACTAGATAGAACCCAGGTGAAGGTTATGGGAGAGATTAAATATGTGATGATCATAATAGCGACACACCCTAAATTTGTGCAAGTAATTGACATCATTGTAGTAGATATCCCAGAAGCTTATGGATTGTTGTTGAGTAGATATTGGTCTAAGAAGATAAAAATATACTTTAGTACAGACTGGGATCACCTGTGGCTTCCATTAAAGGGACAAACAAATATGATCAGGATCGATAGGGAAAGATATCTAAAACATATTGTCACTGACTTAGAAACCCTCAATGAACCCTCATCGACAGATTTCCTCATGCTGGGCAATTATTCCTGTGACTCTGATTTTTGGAATTTCTCCCCCCTCTCATCTGATGTCCCTCTTACTCAAAACTCCAAAATGATTTTTCAAGAGGAATTGTCAATGGAAGCGGAGGAAATCCTCTTATGTCAAGAACTTGCGTTAGAAATAATAGAACAAATGGGAGGAAAATAGGAAAGTGAAAA
>ML777643.1:493984-527410 GCA_009831015.1 Picea engelmannii
TTGAGTATGAAGCTCTAGCACAAGGGATAAAGAAATCCATGGAATTAAATGTTAAAGAACTGAAGGTTTTCGAAGATTCTTAAATCATCGTTAGACAAGTGATGAACACTATAAATTTCAACTCTCCTCACCTGAGGAATTATCAACAGGAAGTGCACAGGCTAATAGAGCATTTTGAAGCCTTCAACATTACAACAATCCCCAACAAAGAACATTCTTGTTTATTCTCTGGCCACCGCTACCTCAAGACTATCACCTTGAGAAGATTATGAAGCCTCTCAATTCACTGTGGAGATACTTTACAAATCGTCGGTGCCCAACAATATTGCTAATTGGAAGGTCTTTGAAGGAGATGAACAGACCATAAACTTCTTAACCAATCAGGATAATTTTAAAGACTTGGCTATTGACGATGAAGTATTCCAAGAATAATCAGCAGAAACCAATCCTTAGACAAATCAACCAACTGACAAATTAAGGTCTCACATGATACCAAAGGGAATAGCCAATTTAGAAAACCTTTTTTACCTAAGGGAAAGATTTAAAGGATCAAAGAACATTAAGACGAGGAGTTCTTGTCCCATGCACGAAACTATAAATTTGGGAACCCCAAAAACATAAATCTCGGCAAGACAATATCTAAAGAGGAAAGGAAGGCTTATCTCAAAAATTTTATACAGTATCAAGATTTTTTTGCATGGTCCTACTGAGATCTGAAAACTTATGATACTCGTATCATTCAACACACTATCCCATCAAAACCTGAAGTAAAACCCTTCCAACAGAAGGTCTGTAAATACCACCCATCCCTAGAGCCTCTCATGTGTCAGGAGTTAAAGAAACTACTAGATGCCAAAATTATCTTCCAGGTTAGACACTCTGCATCGGTAGCAAATTTGGTTACTGTGAGGAAAAATTCTGGGGAAATCCGCCTATGCATATATTTTAGAAACCTCAACAGAGCTTCAGAAAAGGACAACTACCTAGTCCCACCAATGGAGCAACTCTTATAAACCGTGTATGGCTCTGAGATTTTTTCCCTGCTAGACGGTTTCTCAAGTGTTGGCCCTTGACCAAGTTTTGAAGAATACTTGGTCATATTTGACTATTTTTGGGACTGTGACAGCTTGCCAAAGATGGAGCGCAACGCGAAGAGAAAATTAGGGAAGCAAGACCTATTTTTGGGTCCCTTTTAGGTTTTTGGGTTGATGTAAAGGGAAAGGGATGTTGGCCCAAGGGTTTACCCATGCTTAGGCCCATTTTGTAATCTATAAATAGATACTTAGGAAATGTAAGTAAAAGAGAATAGTAGGAGTAGTAGTACATCTATGTGATGTATAGCTAAAGGCTTAGTGCTAGTAGCTAGATCTGTGTGATTGGATGTATATTGCAAGTGCTCTGTGCATGATTGTAAGGAGATTGAAAAGCTAAGTGCAAGTGTTGTAGTTTTCTATTGAAGTGCAAGGAAGAAGGATCTAGCGAGCTATGCAGATCTTATGTCATGTGTGAAGTAAGGGTCACTGAAGCTTTGTGTTGTAACCACTTGACCGAGATAATATAAAGAAGAAGACTTTGTGGACATAGCCCCAGGGTGGGGGTGAACCATGGTAACTGTGTGTATTGTGCTATGTGCTTCGACCTAATGTGTTTATCTCCTTCTTGGTTAAGTGCTTGTTGTGATTAAATAGATCTAGTTATGCTCTGTGCTTATGATATATAAATGAATGTTAGATCTGATATATAAGATGCTTAGTGCTTGATCTGTTGAATCTAATCTATATTTCTATGGCTAAGTATTGAATCATATTTAGTCTAAGTATTCACTGCGATGCTCTGTGCTATCTGTGAAGTACCATAAGGTTTGAATATTGATGAATGATCTATGCTAAGTGCCCTGTAAAATATATAATCATAGATCAGTGTCCCAGCTAAGGTTGCAGACATCTGAGTCCTGCAACCACCCCTGCCTCTACCTTGGGTGAGACTTCATCTGCTTCGTAGGTGTTGCCGAAAGGGTTGGTAGTTAGGGTTTTTTTTTTGTGCTCTTGAGCGTTGAACCCTGGGTCTGCCCCTGTGCCAACAAATGGTATTGTTGTTGGGACCTAGAACTGTGATTGCTGGGAACTAAAGAAGAAAAAGCTTTGTGCGAAATAAGATATGTGCGTAGATCTGTTTCCCTAGTGCACAGTATTCTACTTGACCTACAAAGCTAGGTCAGATCTGAAGGAAAGAGGTCAGATCTGCAAGAAAGGGGTTGATACTGAAGAAAAGAAGCGAGATCTGAACACTTTATTCTCTAAGAAAGGTAAAAGTAGAAATTTTCGCAGAAAAGAGGTAATATCTATAAGCTCTAGCCTCTAGTAAAGGTAAGAATAGTTCAAGTTTTAGTTATGAAAGCTTTGTTCTCTATATAGGTAAGTTAAGTGGAATTTTTTTGTTTCTGAAGCATGAATTTAGGTACACTTGATAGATGTTTCCCTAGCTTGAAAACTAGAGAATTGTTAGATAAAAGAAATTTTGATATGAATAGGTTTGATAGGAATAGTTAAAGATATGTTATACCTATGCATAGAAAGAATTTTTGGACTAACCAATGGATGCAGGATCCTAGAAAGAAATTTTTGCAGGCTAGCCATAATGATCCTAGAAAACAATACAAGAAGAGTTGGGGATCATGGATGAGAAAGAGAGGATTAACTCTTTGTTACAATTGCAGAAGACCAGGACATCTTGCTAAGGAATGCCCTTGGAGAAACCCTAGCTGCCTCTATTGTAAAGATATGGATCATGAAGTATTAGATTGCCCTAGAATGATTGCTAGACTTGAAAAACTGAATATGGAACAAGCAAACTCTGAAGGAGATCAAGAGAATAAAATTATGAAAGAACCCCAGAAAGAATCAGAGATCATGTTACTGAAAATAAAAGAAACCCTAAATGATCATAAGGATGTCAGTTTGTCATAGATCTTCAAAGAAAAGGAGAAAATCGAAGTAAGAATAGGAGACTTCGACATTGACTGTTCTCTGGATGACGGAACAACGATGAACATTATGACAAAAAGCACTTGGGAAACCCTAGGAAGGCCCGCTATGTTCCCTTCACTAGGAACCATCGGATTATTTAAAGGCAAAATGGTAACCCTATGTGGCAGAATTACCCAGATAGATATGAGTACCCATGGAACTTTGAGAGAGGAAGATTTCAAAGTCATTAGATTTATTGAGGACCGTGCCCCATTTCCAACTTTGTTAGGAAAGATCTGGATTGAAAAATACTATATCCAGAGGAAAGAAGAAAAAGAAGCCCTAGAATAGAAGAAGCAAGAACTCATGGAATTTATGACTAGAAGGATCACCTACTTGATGGAAGAACAAGAGAACAGATCTCAGTTGTTAAACACCAAGGACCTGGATGTCAAAGATATAAGAGAGTTATAGGAACCAAAGAAGATCAAAATACCTAATCCATATGATGAAGGAGTATTACCCTTGGATCTGAAGAAAGAACCTAAGCATCACGAAGTGACTATGTCGAGAGAAGATAAGACTCAGAATGGAAAAGGGATGAACGAGACTAAGCTCACTGGGAAAAAGGATAGGAAGTTAAGTAAGAAGAGGGCCAAAATCAAAAATTTGCAGAAGACTCTAGAGGAAACTTCGTAGAAGGAAGAATCACAAGAATTGAGCTTCATCGAGATATTAGAACAGCAACATCTGGCACTTTTCCATGGTGAAGCAATATAGTCGTTGGATCGATATACCCATTCGAATTCCACCCCGAACGAGTCAAAAAGAAATTATGGGTCCCCACTAGACCATTGGACAACACTAGAATGGATAGAATGGATTTAATGAAGGCCCCATATCCATTGCAAGCAGACTGTTGCTAAGTTTCCCTACTTATTCCGTCGCACCACACACCGAGAATACTTTTAGCTAAGTGATAATTTGAGCCCAAAACTTGAGATTACTTCACCCTGTGATCATTTCCTTATTCCCATACTATTCATCGTAGTCTCTGAACTCATTTTCACACCTAATCTAGTGGACCCAATCTTGTATGTCAGACGATCTCAGCATTGTTAAGAAAGTAGTCAAAGAAGTTTTGATTGACCTAATGGCTGAGAGAGTCATGTCAGAGAGAAGGATGTCTGCAGGTGTGCAAGCATCATCGATAGGAGGAGTCCAAGCTTCTCCCTCCATTTCTCGTGGAGTAGGACCTTCCATAACCATGACCGAGACAAGAACAAAGCACAGAGACAATATTGCAAATGCCAAGCTGATCTCACGCATTATACCGGTTTACATACCACTTTTGAGCGGAAAGATTAACCGCGACAGTGTACCCAGAGACTTTGAGTACACCTTGATCACCGCGTATCTTCCGAAAGGGGTGCAAACAATACGTGCTAACCAGGATAAGCTTGTAGCACTGAAATTTAATGATTTTAACCTTGGAGATCGCAAAACCTACAACATGTTAGCTCCGCATAAATACTTAACCAAGACTAAAGGCAAAATTCCTAAGATTGTCCTGCAGTCCTGGACCCAGAACCTTGTGCAATCCACATTGCTCAATGTAATGAAGATCCCTCACTTCGGCAGACACCAGGTAGTCAACGCATGCTTCAAGTTGTTGTTGTCTTGCTACCACGGCAGATACTTATGGTTGGACCACCACATCACTATGGATCCGAATCTGATCAATCAGATCACGGGACTTAGCATGCAAGACCTCAGACTGAGTACTAGCATAGCAGATAAAGGAAACTTATGGCAATGTAGAGAAGGGTACGTGAGGCTACAAGGTAGCCTCTATCTAGAGTGGCGCAATGTGCCTTGCATGTCAGCTGATCGCGAGCAAGTTAGTTCGTAAGAACAGACCAACACAGGTGACTGGCTTCGTAGTTGAGCTCATAGGGAAGTGCACCGAGGAACTACAGATGAATTGGACATAGTATCTTGTAAACCAGTTAGAGTTGGATTGTAGAGGAGCGCAAGACCAAGGGTATGAGTTCCACTTTAGTTGGTTGCTCATATTCATCACTTTCATCGCTTGGGAACTGCCATAGGGAGCCACTTTTGCAAAGATCGAACCTTTCAAACCACTAGTCATGAAGTTTTGTACGTTGTGGTACTCCAGCGACATGAACAAGAAGTGGCAGTCCAATGATGTTTTCCACACCTACTTCAACCAACTGAAGAATGAAATTTAGTCTACACCACGAATCACCCCAAATGTACTTCATAGGTTTAGACCTTTGATGAAATTTAGCGTGGACCACCACTTCACCTATATTACAGCGCACGGTGATGAGCATAAACAACAACTCCAATCCTACTACAAGATGACATAAGATGACTTGGAGGAGATTACCAAGGAATGGTCGGTGGACCTCCTTGTTGCAGCAGACCCTGCAGACATGTCTAACAACGAAAGCCCTGAAACTATGTTGGATACACCTGGGCCAAGAAGGACTAAGAAGGATGATGAAGTTGAAGATGTCCCTAGCACATCCACGAAGACTACATCAATCTCACTTGCACAGGGAGGTGATGGTGACGAGCTAGGCAGTACATAAGTTGAGAAAAACAAAGGCGAGGTTACTCCACCTAGAGAGGAGGAGGATCCCTCCATGAAAAGAAAGATGACACCACCAAAACCCTCCTCCAAAAATAAATCTAAGGCCACCTAAACAACCCTTAAAACTACCTTACCCCGGATGACTTCGACTTCTTAATTGCCATGCTAAATGATGTTTCACTAGAGCTCGCAAAAAATAAAGAAGCAAAGCAGGACGATCTATTCAATCGAATCAAGGGCGAACTCAAAGAAGTGCAACAGGCACTCCAGTCCAGCCAAGAAATTTCCACAATGGCCTTGATAAGAAGAACATCAGGAACAGGCGATGATCCCACTCAATTATACCAGATCATTGATCAAGTCGAAGCTCGGCTTCGATGAGATCAAGAAGACACAGCACAAGCCACCCATGCTTTGATGAAAGCGCAGGGAGCACTTCTAGAACAACAAAATGAGGCAAAATGGGAAAATATTTCCCTGAAAGCAAAGTGGGATGAGGAAAAGGCACAGTTGCTAGCAGAGCAACTTGAAGTACAGGAAAGGGTTCACAAGGAACTGCACTCTGTGAAGGTCATAGAAGTGAACATGGAAGATCGTCTCCCACAACAAGTGACCCAACTGGAAGAAGTAATCAAGAAACTCCAACAGTGTATCATGGATATGGAGCTTTTCACCCTACCCGAGACCCCCCAATAAATAAGAAATCTAAGAGAGGCCACTGCTCGAAGCACAATTGGCCGATTAAAAACCTTTGCCTTGGAATGCAAGCAGCTAAGTGCTAGAAGTGCCCAGAATTATTAAACCCTCACAGAGAATCCACAATTGCAGGCATTGGAGGCACAACTCCAAGAAGCAAAGCATCATGCAGACACACTACAAGCACAGATAAAGACTTTGACCCCAGTCGAAAGAATGAATAGGTTCGCAGAACAACACACAGCCCAACAATAGGTACATACACTGCAAAGTAAAGTGATGGAAGTCTCCCAACGACTTCAGCCAATCCAAGAAAAGGCATGCCAACTGTTCTTTGAACTTGAAAACCAGGGATTCAAACTCGAACAGGTTGTCATCACTGCATAACAGCGCCTGGAAGGACCGCTCAATGACACAGTGATCCAGGAATCAGTGAGCAACAAGTTGTCGCACTACAGCAGGTCAAAGTAGCTCAAGCCAAGCTCGAGTCATGCGAGGTAGAATTGATTAGACCTGAGTGACTCGGGACGAGTCACAAGTGAGTGTTGGGGGCATGTTGGCCCTTGACCAAGTTTTGAAGAATACTTGGTCATATTTGACTATTTTTGGGACTACGACAGCTTGCCAAAGATGGAGCGCAACGTGAAGCGGAAATTAGGGAAGCAAGACCTATTTGTGGGTCCCTTTTAGGGTTTTGGGTTGATGTAAAGGGAAAGAGATGTCGGCATGTGGGTTTACCCATGCTTAGACCCATTTTGTAATCTATATATAGATACTTATGCAATGTAAGTAAAAGAGAGTAGTAGGAGTAGTAATACATCTATGTGATGTATAGCTAAAGGCTTAGTGCTAGTAGCTAGATATGTGTGATTGGATGTATATTGCAAGTGATCTGTGCATGATTGTAAGGAGATTGAAAAGCTAAGTGCAAGTGTTGTAGTTTTGTGCTGAATTTCAAGGAAGAAGGATCTAGCGAGCTGCGCAGATATTTTGTCTTGTGCGAAGTAAGGGTCACTGAAGCTCTATGTTGTAACCGCTTGACCGAGACAATATAAAGAACAATACTTTGTGGATGTAGCCACAGGGTGGGGGTGAACCATGGTAACTGTGTGTATTGTGCTATGTGCTTCGACCTAATGTGTTTATCTCCTTCTTAGCTAAGTGCTTGTTGTGATTAAATAGATCTAGTTAGGCTTTGTGCTTATGATATATGAATGAATGTTAGATCTAATATATAATATGCTTAGTGCTTGATATGATGAATCTAATCTATATTTTTGTGGCTAAGTACTGAATCATATTTAGTCTAAGTATTCACTGCAATGCTCTGTGATATCTGTGAAGTACCATAAAGGTTGAATATTGATGAATGATCTATGCCAAGTTCCCTGTAAAAGATATAATCACAGATCGGTGTCCCGGCTAAGGTTGCAGACATCTGAGTACTACAACCACCCCTACCTCTACCTTGGATGAGACTTCATCTGCTTCGTAGGTGTTTCTGAAAGGGTCGGTAGTTAGGGTTTTGTTGGTTCACTCTTGAGCATTGAACCCTCGGTATGCTCCTATGCCAACATCAGGTTACAACTAGGTTCTAGTATCAGAAGAAGATCGCTTGAAAAATACCTTCTGAACCAAGTGGGGAACCTTCACTTATAAACGGATGCCCTTTGGGTTAATCAATGGAGGAGATACCTTTCAAAGGGCCATGGATGTAGCATTTCAAGGATTAATCAACAAGTGTGTAGTATTATATCTAGACGTCATGATTGTGTATTCGAAGAATAGAGAAGATCACATCCAACACTTAACCTAGATTTTTTAAAGGTGTAGGAAATATGGTATATCCTTAAACCCTAATAAAACTATTTTTGGTGTCGAGGAAGGTAAATTTCTAGGTCATACTATATCTCAAGCAGGGATTCGCATAGACCTAGAAATGATTAAGGATATAGCTCAGCTCCCATTACCTCACAACAAGAAGGCTATGCAATTGTTCTTCAGGAAAATCAATGTTGTGAGGAAATTCACCCCCAATTTCGTTGAAAATATCAAACCCTTACAAAAAATGATTCATAAAGATGCTAAATTTAAGTGGGATGATGAACTAAAGAGGGCTTTCAACAATATTAAGACTACAATATCTCAGGCCCCAGTGCTGCAAAGTCTCGATTTTAGCAGATATTTCTTCCTCTATACGTTTTCCTTTGACTAATCGTTAGTTGCAGTGTTGACCCAGATGGATGATGACAACAACAAGGCCCCAGTGTCATTCATGAGCACTAACCTTCAAGGGGCTGAACTAAGTTACCTTGCTATAGACAAGCTGGCTTACACGGTATACAAGGAAGTAAAACACTTTAGATATTACATCCTTAAGAACCATATCAAATTCATCGTGCCTCACCCTGCATTTCGATCCCTATTCACTCAATAGGATATGGGAGAAATAAGAGGAAATTGGATGGAAGTAGTCCAAGAATTTGATCTAGAAATAAAACCTACTAAACGGGTAGAAGGAAAAGGGTTATGAAAACTAGCAGTTGAAGCCGAGGACCAAGTAAATGAAGACCTTGGATGAGAAAATGAATTGGCATTATGGTGTGGTGAGGCTTCGTACATCTCCCCAAGGAAAGAATCTTGGTACGGGAAATTTGCTTATCTCCTACATCATGGGACTTGCCCAGAAAACCTAAACTCTAGGGAAAGGAGAGCCCTCGGGTTAAAATCCACACAATATCGCCTCATAAATTCGGTGCTCTTTTGTGTTAATTACGATGGGGTACTTTTAAGATGCCTCAAACGTGATGATGCAGACAAAGTTCTAATGGAGATCCATGATGGTCCTGCAAGTGGACATTTTGCAGGAAACACCATTGCTCATAAAATACTGAGAACTGGATATTATTGGCCTACTCTATTCAAGGACACTCACACATACGCTAGAAACTGTAAAACTTGTGAAATAAGCACGAGGAAGGAGAAGAGAGAACTTTTCCCACTCCAACCGGTGGTCGTTTCCAAGCCATTCGAGCAATGGGGGTTAGATATCATAGGAGATATTACACAGAGCTCTTCAAAAAAACATAGATACATACTAACCGCCACAGATTATTTCACAAAAATGGGTAGAAACCATCCCTCTAACCCATGTAAATGAAAAGGTGGTGATCCAATTCATAGAACAACAACTGATCACAAGGTTCGGTGTGCCTTTCATCCTTGTTTTTTATAATGCAACTTACTTTTCTTCCACCTTATTAACAAATTTCTCTCTAGATAAAGGAATCATAATCAGATACTCTTCAAACTATTATCCACGGGGCAACGGAGTGGTAGAATCAACTAATAAGAACCTAGTGAGAATATTGAATAAAATAGATGCAGATAACTAGAGGAATTGCCATAGTTCACTTCATAATGCTTTATGGGTCGATAGAGTTACACCCAAGGAAGCCATAGGGAATTCCCATACTTTTTGGTATACGAATAGGAATCCATTCTCTCGAACGGACTGTATCTTCCATCCCTTCAACTTGCTCAGGATTCCAGAGAATAGCCCTCATCAGTCATACAACAAAGAATTGATACTCTCCTCTTGCTGGAAGAAGAAAGGGAGAAAGAAAAATCAAATTTCATAGCTCATCAGCAGATAGTGAAAAGGTGGTTTGATAAGCATAAGGCTAAAGAGAATAATTTTGAAGTGGGAAACTTAGTCATAAAGTGGGACAAAGCAAATGAGTCGAAAGGAAAACATTCTAAGTTTTAGAATCTATGGCTCAGACCTTTCTAGGTGGTCGAGAAGATTGGGGCAGGCATGTATCAACTGCAAAATCTGAGGGGGGAACCTGACACCCTTCCGGTGAATGGCCAATCCCTAAAACAATATCATCATTAAAAAAAGGGGGGGGATTTTCTGTGTTTATGTTTTCATGATGTTTATTTTAGATACGTCATTTGCAAAATGCATTTTTTGTTTTATCTCTTGCTATTGTACTTCTGCGATTTTGAGGATTGTGTTTAGAAAGACAATGGTTGACCTTAATTCATGCGATATGAGGAACTCTATTCCTAATTCATCGCTCACATCCAACATAAGAAGCGCTAAGGGACCTACGATTGTTTTAAGGGATTCTCTATATAACCTGCGCATTGAACAACCTTGGAAAAGTCATGAAGTTTATGCCTAGTGATCCAGTGAAACCTTAATGGAAATATGGTAAGATGGAAAGGACTACCTGTACCTCAAAGAAAGATCTAGAAAGTTTCACCTTAACCATTTCACTTTGTAAACAACATATGTCCTCCTCTCCCACTCGCACAGGGCATTCTGTCGAAACAAAAATCAACTATATCAAATGAGCACACAGTAGGAGAGGGTATGCAGATAACTCTGTCAGGGCTATGGGCACTCGCTGGCAGCAGAGCAAGGTCTGTGACGTCGGGGTGACTCTGTCGGGGATATGGACACTCTCTAGTAGTGGAGAAACACCATAGCAAGTGAATAAGGGTAACTAAAAGGCCCAGTTCCAGTGAATTCTTTACTAGACTCTTGTCAAAGGGGGCATGAGTTAGGGTTACAAGAAACGAAGGTTGAATAAAGGTTGAAAACCCCATAGGCGGGCCCGGATGCACCAACCGATGAATTTCAAATGCAAGGATAAAAGAGGCTCTGATAAAAAACCAATTAAGTTCTTAACCATATTTTGCATCAGTCGAGCCTGAGGAATGGAGATTATGATTTCACCCAGTAAGTTTCCATTTGTTGAGCACTCAACACACCCTAAAAATCCTATGTCATTTTTTTACTTTTTGGGTACCACTTGATCTTTGCACTGTCTGATTCGACTTCATTTTTGTGAAAATGTTTTTCCTTTTCTTATTATCATGACTCTCATTATATTTTCAAGTATGTTTGAACTTATGAAACCCCATGACTTAAAAAAATCCTTAACGCCTAAACAAAGAATCAAAATAAAAAACACTTCACCAGACACACTTAGATTAGGCAGCGAAAGGAATTCAAAGAAAGAAAAGAGGCACTCAAGAAACCTCAGTCACCGAGCGTCGATCTCTATCGGCATCGACAAAAGGAATTTTTTGTTTTTACTAAAGTTTTTCATAAGGATATCTGCGATAGCCGGTACCCGATGCACTTATCGAAATCAAAGAAAATCTAAAAGGATCACAATGAACATTCTAACCACGCTTTCAGCATCGGGACTTTTTTGAAGAAAGCACTTGATAGGTTTATCGTAAATCGTCGACCCTGGATACGTTTTCGGCACCAGCATGCTAAGTTTTGTTTTTGAACAAATAACTTAAGAAAAGTCCTGACTCTGATTAATACACACAAATTAGGTCACCAGTCCTTAGTGCCACATGGATTTTCCAGATTGGAGAAAAATATGGTCTTGTTTTACCTCGATGCTTTTTCAGCATCAGGACTTCTTCGAAGAGAGCACTTGATAGTTTTATCGTCAATCACCGACCCTAGATACATTTTCGGCATTGGAAAGCTAAGGTTTTTTTTTGAACGAATAACTTAAGAAAATTCCCGACTCCGATTAATACATGCGAATTATGTCACTAGTCCTTAGTGCCACGTGGCTTTTCCAAATTAGAGAACCGTACATTCTAGTTTTACCCCGAGTCATTCCTCGTTCCCTAAGTCTGAGTCACACATCCAAGTCATATTTTCCACGGCAGCATTGTACGGTAAGATCGATCGGCGTCAAATCTTTTTTGTAGAAGAACATCAATGAAAATGTTCATAGCACATCCCCAATCCCCGATCCACCCATTGAGAGAGCGACATGATGGGACGTTTAGTGTTAGATACGATTTGATTTTGAGCATTTAAGGGGATAATTAATACCAAATCCCACATTAGTTGCTACCTTGTGCGCCAATCAAAACATCCATTTAAAAATTATCGATAGACTGCATCACCCCCCTCGCCTCTGCCATCAATCCACGATGAATTTAAGTGTAGATATTCGACGACAATTTTTTTTAAATTTCACTCATCACTCAAATTGAATGGTTGATGCGACATGATAAGTTCGTCCCTGGTTTCAAATGGAATCATTGTGCATGCAAGTAAATTCAGAGCATCAGGAGAAGTGAGATGAGTAATTCGAAGGCTTCATAGATCCCATGAGTATCAAATAACCAGGTTTAGCAAGCTTTACAGGTATGTATCCAAGTTTGCATTTTTTACATGGTTGCATTTTATATATTTAATATCCATTTTTTTTCTTTACACAGTCTCTAAAGGTTTATTTCAATTGCAGGAACAAGCCCGCCAATAAATCCAACCACTAGATGTTCGTCGAGGGCGTCAAAGCTTAAAGAACCATATTTAGGTGAAGGATCGTCTCCAGGGGTCACAAAACAATTGGAATACACTCTGAGACTGAAACCTGTCATCAAAACAACAACAAAGAAGGTTTGTATTCAGCCTCCAGCCTTTGGAGATACAGAGACAAGCACATGGACCAAGGCGGCACTCCCACATTGGGTAGAGCTCTTTAAAATGATCAGTTGGGAGGACTACCCGAAATATATCCCATATAGTGACCCAAATGTAAGAGCACTCAATGACGAGGTGTTCCCGAACATCCAACGGTCATATATGCACATGGTAGCAAGAAGAACCCATGTTTTTCCCTATATAGAACTTCTAAAGTGGCTCATTGACCACACAGACAAGTAGAAGTGTTTAATCAATGATGACAATGGTGGGTGTGTTAGGGTGTTCCTTCCAGTAGAGGTCCAGAAATATTACAAACTCTGAGACCCCGAGGAGCGGCTGAATACAAATTTTGTTGTGAAGTTCTATGAGTGCCATGACACCAGTCAAGTCATGGCCTCATGGTGGATGAAAAACAATAAATACACCAACTGGAGCATTTTCTGGTACCAGAAGGTGAACTTAAGGGAGCCATACATCTACTTAATGGATCTCATATGTCGATTATATGGGGAGAAGGAATGATCCATATTTTCAAAGGCATGGATGCCCTTAGCTTACTGAGTGGCAATTTCCAAAAGTGGCTTCAACTAGGGAGAGATCATTTCTAAGTGACTGAGAATATACATACAATAGTCTCAGACATCGAAGGAAGGAGATACACAATCCTTCTACATGGCTTCATATTTTCTTGATGTCATGTGCCCCAAAAAAAAATTCGTTGACATGAATCTGAGTTGGCGTGTCGCAGAGCTCCCAGTCCACGTATATTTCAGCATCCTATGGGAAAATAGGTACAAGAAGTATTACTCCCTCATCTGCGATGAATTCATCACACGAATTTATTTGATTCTTTTTAAGAAAGAATGCTCGAGACTATCGGTTGCAGCCAAGAATATGATATCAAAGGTAGGCCACTGGTACTTGGATGAGTGCGACACCTACATCAGGGTGTTCGGGACCACTAGAGAACCACATCTCCTACCAGGGCATGTCCCTGACCATCTTGTAGTGGGAGAGATATGCTACTAGACCATCCTGCAAGGCTACAACACCACCCTAGTCAAGGACAAGAAGCGGACATTCATACCTTATGGTTTCCATGTAGTTTACTACTTGGTGAAGGACGTCGCTCAAGCCAAACAAGAAGGGTTGAGCCAACTAGATTTCATATTCTATAAAAGTCGATTACACAAGCATGATCTAAAGGGCCTGGTCTTGAAACATTCTTCGCAAGTGTCATCCTGTTAGCCATACACCCACGACAAATTTGAAGATGAAGTCTTCACAGAAAATGCCCAAGACTGGGACAAGGTGGTGGCAAGGATGGCCAACCTCAAAATGACCAAATTCAGGGTCATGATCTTGGATGAACATGCAACGACCATAGAGAAATCGGCTCAAGAGGCCCTCAGAGACAGGGAAGAAATGATAGCGGCAGAAGCAACAAAGGTTCCCCTGGTAGCTCTGGTGCAAGATAGAGGTTTCCCTATGACACAGGACACGTGGGAAAGGGGATTTCTCATGATAGAACATGCACAAAGAGTAATTGATCAGCTACAAGATGACTCAGACCTCATATGAATGACAGGGTCCCCTACCGACAACCTAGATGAAAGTCGGGTAGGTCCAAGTGTCCCTAAGCTAATAGAAATTGATGAATCACCAAGTTAGATGACCCTGAAGTTACAACACCACATGTTGGATCATTGGGGGACATTTTAACTCAGTCGGATATGGTAAGAACATCAGGGATAGTGAGCGCACCAAACCCCCTCCGCGAATTGATAAACATCTATGATGATGAAGAAATTCCATAGGTGTCCCCAGTGAATCATGTACCAATCATGGAGGAAAAGGAGCCAGAGAAGGCATCTTCCCCAGCTCCTGACACTCAAATTTAGGGCCTTCCACAGAATGAACAAGAGGTTGAAAGTGTCTGAGAAACTAAGCTTCCCGATGCACCAGAGACCCGATTGGATAGTCCAAAGGATGAGCCAGGGTCGGGTGAACAAAAGGAATAAACTCCACATCATGAATTCGACATCCCAACGACCGATTATCAAGTAAGTACTGAGCATATCCCCAATGCTTCAATTTCAACCAGTACTCAATCTCCCGATGAGAAATAAATAGAGATCAGACCTTCGAAACACATGAAGGAGGTTCAAGAACCCAGCCTTGAAAAAATGTACACCATTGGGAGGCTGGGAAATATGATCACCTGGGGAGATCAACAAATCCCCAAACCCGTGGATGAATTCACTAACATGCATTCTATCTCTTACGATCGGAAAACAAAATTTATCATGTATAGAACCACCAAGAAGAGGAGGATCACTCTAGACCGCTCCATCCTCTTCACCATGGAGGAAAATATAATCAACACAAAGCATGCCAAGACATCTAAACTTATCGGCGTAGGGATGGCAATCACAGATGCCACCCTAGACAAAGAGAAAAGGGATGAAGAGGAGTTGGTTGTTGCTCTGAAAGAATTGGAACATTTGCACCACTTGGTGAAATATTACCAGGACACCACACAGGACGTAGTGTTCCTAAGGAGTGGATTCAATGACTCCTACAACAAATTTGCAGATGAACAACACCTATTTACTAAAAGGATAGTCGAGCTTCAAGAAAACACCCTCGTGGCATTGGTGACATGCAAGGATATGGAGAGGTGGTACGAGAAAGCACATCAAGCCGTGGAAAGGATCGACTATATCAGCGCATTGCAACAAGGTCGAGACACCGAAGAGCATGGCATCCAGGTACTAAACGAAAGCAACATCAACCACATAAGGAAATTGGTCAAATATTGGGTAAAAATGGCTCAAGAACCTCATCAAGAAATCTAAGAAAAATGGGTCAAGTGTGAGAAAAGTTGGACCAAGATCAACCAGGCAATGAGAGACATCGACCTCCCCGAATTTGGCACACCCAATGACTTTGTCGACTTGTGAAACATAGTCAAATCACATGTCGAACAAGACTCATCATCGATTGTGGAAATAGCGAAGGTGGAAGACATGATGCTAGGACAGGTGAAGCAGTTCATGGAGCACCTGATTAGATCTAGAGCCATGTTACAGCAGTTAAGTGACAGAATAGTCAAGTATTAGGCATGGGCAATAGATATAAGGGAGATCCTTTCGGCCCCAATGGAATAACATAGATTCTTGTATGCTAACACATGCGAGAATCTCTTCATCAAGTGATCGGAGTACGAGAAGAGTCATCTGCTAAAGTGAGATCATTTCATGACTCTTTGAAGATTGATAGAAGAAAGCGCCATGTGGTGAGTTTTGTTTACTTAGCTACACTTTAATAGTTATTTTTAGTTAATAGAATTTAATAAACAAGAGGATCAACCTGTTAGCAAGAGGTCGATGGTTGTTGCAAAGACCCTCATTTTCGGATTTTGTAAAGAACTGTTTTGGAGCTGCCTTAATTGTGAAGTCTTGTTTAGGACCAAAGACAAGTTTTTGTTTTTCATCAAAAGCATGTGTGAATGGATATGAAGAGGAATTATTTCTAATTCTATCTAATAAATGGATGTTGTAATGAGTAAGAGCTTCTAAATCTGTTGATAATTTACCTGATTCAATGTTTTATAGTTATTGTCTTTAATGATGAAAATTAAATCGTTGTGTTATTTTGTGATTGATGATTAGAGTTAAAAGAATTATTTTTCTTGTCATCGTTTATTGCATATATGTTTTCTTCTGATAGTCCCACCTCAGTCAATAATTGGAACACCAACAGGTTAATGTATTATTACTAGGCTTGTGGTAGATAATTGTTTTATGCATGCTAGAGTGAAAGGGTTATCCCAAGCTCATCCTTCTCTAGTAGTTAAGATTTTTCCCACTTTGTTACCTAGTTGGTTTATACCGACTTTTATATTGTATCAGTTCCACCTATAAAAGAAAATGAAAAAAGAGAACATTTGAACTAAAGGAGAAGCCATCACAAGAAAAACATAAAGCCCATCGATTAATTGGACCATTCCACCATTAAACGTTGTAGAGTCTAATTGGGCCTCGGTGGCGGGTTTGGTTCCTACTGATGAGTTAAAGGGATTTAGGACCCCTCAATAGAGTGTTATTCCTGTAGTGAGCACACCAAGTTCTTCTTGGAAGTGGAAATTCCATCATGAGATTCCCTTTCTCATCACAATTGTAGCAGTGAACTAGTCCTCCTTCACAAGTTTGTCCACCTCTGTATCCTCCTCCACCTCTATGACCTCCTCCAAACACTTGAGTTCCTTTGTTGAATTTGAATGCAAATCATTCCAACCTATATACGAGTGCATATTGAGTGCAACATTGATTGGTAGTATGAGTAGGAGAACCACGAAACTTAAAATACATTGTATTTAAAGTAGGTGTATACTTTTGCATAATGGGGCAATGCCTTGGAAAGTGCATGTGGCTTCTACGGATCTCACAGTAATCATTATTTTGAACTCCCTGATTTTTCAGAAATGCATGATATTGAATAGGTCCATGAAATGGCATTGCAACAACAACTTGTGCAACCCCTCCTGATGGCCCCACTAGCGGAGGTGCCATTGGATTACTAGAAGGCCCTGAACCTCTCATTCTTAGACATCCAGTCACTATATGACCTTCGGTATAACAACTAGTATGTCATACGTGTGGTCGTCCTGCCTTTGGAAGGGTAAACTCATGGATCTTCTCAATTTACGTAGAGATTTGACCCTGCAGTTGTGAAATAGTGGCATCTTCAGGTGATCTCATAACCCTCGAGCTTCATGGATATCCTACCATAGCCTCAATATTCATGCCTTTCTCCACTGCTTCTCCTAGAGATTTTATTCTCTATTGAGTCAAAGGGATGTGGGTCAAAGGTAATAACCCCTAAATAAACCATTCCCTCTGATGATATTCATGAATTGGGTTAGCCAACATCCCTATTGCATATTTAAATATTTAATTGTACTCCCATGCAGACTCCATGTCTCTCTACTTTATCTCTCACAACTTAGAAAGGGATTGTTTCTCTCACTATGGAAACCATAATTTTGTAATAAAATTATGTCTTACTTGAACTAGAGTGAAAGATTTCCCTTGAAGTCCTAACTTAATTGTCTTCATGTACCATTTGAGATCTCAGCCCATCAAAGTGGTATGAAACTCAACTAATATGTTCACTTTGGAGTCCATTGTGACCTATAAATGGCTTCACATAGAAACCAATGTTGATCAACATCCTCCTCTCCCTTTCCCCAAAACTTATGGTATCGGGTAAAGGATCCTGCAATTTTTGTTCCCATAGATAAACTTATAGATCCTATCAAGGTAAACCCTTGTGGTCCTAGTTGCGATATAATGGTAGAACTTTCCACACTTCCACTACTACTACTCAACACACTTGTAGAATTCATAGAACTAGGAATAAAAGAAATTGTGGAAGGATTTATTATAGAAATTACCATATTTGTAGATGGCATTAGGGGAATAGGTGATTTGGGGCTAGTTCCTTTACCTATGGAATGGAATTCTTTGATATCGGGGGTATAATTCACTTGCAATATTGTATTTTCCTCCTGATTCAATCCAATGTCTTCTTGCATTACAAGCTCTAATTCTCTCACAACTCCCTGTGAGGTCTAGGCTGACTCTTTTTCCTCCTTTGTGGTGGTATCTACCAATACTCCTTCATTTCTTCCTTTTGGACACTCTCCTTCTTTTATGATTCCTCCAAAACCTTCTCCTGTTGGATTAACTCTATCTATCAACCATTTATTGTCCAGTCCTCCTCATCTTTTCAACTTCCACAACTCGTCTATGTATTCTCTATCACCACCATCTCTCCTGATATTCTTCCACAACCGATCTATCTATCTCATTCTTGTATTCATTTGGTTTCTCCACCATATCTCCACAATGGAAACCCTCCTCAAAGCTCATTCATCTCTTTCATTCGTCTCTTGACGATCCCCCGTATCTCAAAGAAAAATTCTCAATATCAACTCATGAACCCTCCCACAAATCACCTTACCCTAAGCACAAGGGTTTAAGTTGCCATGTTACCTAAAGGAAAAAGAAACATTCCTTCTTCCACTAATAAAACCTTGATCCACAGAGGGATTTCCTACAAAAATATTCCTATGGATCCTTTTCTAAATATAGCTTCTGATTTTGAAAATGCTTGTGGTTTTCTACAGTGAACTCAATAATATAACCCTCCAAAGTAGTATCCACCCAAAAGTTCACAACTCTAGAGATTTGATGATCTAAATGATAATGAATTTTCAAACCTCAATAGTCGATTTATATATCCTTTTGACCCAATCCTTGTATTTTGGGTCTTCTTACATCTTATCTAACCATTAAAACAACTCTTCAAGGAACTTAATCCAAAAGATTTTGTACTGATCACTAGCAGGCTTTGAATAGGAAATAGTATCCTTCACAACCATAAAAATTTTATGCCACAAATCATCCTCGTACCTTATGAACGCATCACACTTCCTTTCCCACCATTTTTCAACCTCAGACTTATAGATATGATGATGCGTCCTCTAAAAATTCCCCTTAAAGTGTAGTTTTGGAAAAGAAAACATTTTTTGGCACAAAATCGAGACTAGGGTTCTCATAAGTTACTAACAAAAGGCATCGTTGTCATCTAAGAATGTTTGCATATTCAATCTTCCACAAGGGAAGGAGGTCTCACCCGAAGCATAGCCGAGACTTGTGTGATGAAGAGAATTAAATAGAATGCAACATTATATCTAGTTATACACTACTCAGATCCATATATTAACCATTAATCACCAACAATAATCAGACATTATTTAGATAAAGAGAAGAAAACATGCAACAAAAAGACAGATCCATTTGAAGCATGATAGATAAGCATAAAAAACAATTTATAGCTCCCAAATCACTTCATTATATTAGAAACATCAATATCCAAAATCTTCATACAATATAGGTATCCAATACATGCTCTTACGTAGCAAGATCTAATCCCTTATACCCATTACAGACTCAAAGCTTGTTGTGAATGCAATAGGACTACCAGACATTGATAACTTATGATAGAAAAAGCATCACCCTATTACCACACTAATTCATCAACAACTTAATCCCTTCCCCATTACTTTCCCTTCTTTTGTATATTTTTCATGTCTCAAATTTTCTCTTTGCCACTTCCTGGATTCCATTTTCCACCCGCGGTATTGTGTTTTCCGCCATCTTCTAGATGGTGTGCAGTTATTTTGACCTTTTCTGTCACTTTTATATTTCTAGCTAGCCTATGACGTGTTTGAGTCTTTGTATTAATTTTAATCTTCCACTTGTTGTGCGGTTTGCTTGGATTTGTCTGCCACTTCCTTTATCCTTATCCTCTTTTCAAAAATGAAGGACCCAATAGCCAATCCATTTCCTTGGGGATAATAGTTGGAAGAGTGAGATAAGAATATCCCATACTTGAAGTAAAAGTTTGCCAAAGAAAGGGAGCTAAAATAATTATCATTTTCAGTAGTTATTTTGGCAGGAGCACCAAACCTTGTTATTATCCTATCCCCAAGAAAATTCATGACAACATCCTTAGTTGAATTTTTCATTGGGATGGCCTCTACTCACCTATTCAAATAGTATGTAGTGGTCAAAACCCAATGATATCTATTTTTGGATTTGTCCTTAAATTCACCAATGAAATATAATCCCCATTGTTGAAAAGGAGATTCAACAAGTACTAGTTTCAAAGGTAACGCGGGGAGTCGTTGTTTTCTTATGAAGAATTGACAAGGCTAGAAAGACTTGACATAACGATGGGTATCAGTGAACAATGTAGGATAGTAATGTTTGGCTCTTAGGATCTTACGGGAGGTGGTAAATGCAACAAAGTGACCATCGCAATACCCTAAATGGATTTCCTTATTCAATCGGTCAACTTCATCTTTGTTCACACATTTGAGGATGATTCCATCAAGGTTCTTCCAACTTAGGTTGTATTGGGTCGAATAATATATCATAGATTTTATTTTCAATGCTCTCTTCTTTTGAAATACTGAGTGTTCATGGAATGAAAGGTTCTTCAAGTGGTATATAATGTCAGTATACCATTCATCATGTTCTAGATCACTCACTATCACGTTAAATTTTTCATTTCCCCCCATCTATATGGATTCTTAATTACTTTTTATTAACATTTGGGATAAGCCTTGTACCTTAATAATATTAGTGGGTTTGATCTCTAATTTGTATTCGTGAATTTTCGACACCCACTTTCCCTTATTCCCAAGGAAATCCTATTGATAAAGAACGTCTTTGACAGTGGGGTAAGGCACATAAGATTTGATCTTTTTGTATTCGACATAACTTCTAAAGTTCTTAAGGGACTTGAAAAGGGAATATGCTTTCTTCTCGGTGATTGAGCAATTTAATTCAGCATCCCTAAGGTTTTTCTCATGAAGGAAATGGGTTGATCATAGTATTCCTTGTTCTTGTTCAATAACACTCTAGACATAGTGTCTTGATAGGTGAATGAGAAAATTATAAATTCATGAGAGTAATCAGGGCTAGACAAGACCGGTGTCATAGTGATTTATTCCTTAATATCTCTGTAGGACCTTAAGCTATCATTATCCCATCTGAAAATGACATCCTCTCTTAGAAAAACATTCATTGTATTAACCTTCTCAACAAATTTTGGGATGAACCGTCTTATAAAGTTGAACTTGTTGAAGAATAATTGCAATGATATCTTGTTAGTAGGTAACCAGATGTTCTTGATAGACTCAAATATTTCAAGATAGATGGAAATTCCTTCTTCTAAGACCACATGTCCTAACAAATTTCCTTTATCAATACGGAGGATTTATTTCTTAGGGTTAAGGGAGATTCCATGCTTCCTACAACACTCAAATATCATCCTAAGGTGTGATATATATGCATTCCTTTCCTTGGATACAACTATCAAATAATCTTGTTATATTTCTATTATCTTCTCTATAAAATCCCTAAAGGAAAAATCCATTTCTCTTTGGAAAGTATATCTAGCATCCATGAGACCAAAAGGAAATCTTAAGTACATGACAATTCCCCAAGGGGTGGTGAATGCAGTCTTAAGTTGATCCTCCCTCTTTACCAAAACCTAGTTGTATCTTGAAAAACCATCCAACATAGACATCATTCCAGCCCCAATGACTATTTTTAATAGATGTTCCATGTTGGGGAGAAGGTAGTTATCCTTCATCGACAATTGATTGGCATTCATAAAGTCAACACATACTCAAATGTCTTCTTTATTTTTTCGAACCACCACCAAGTTGGACATCCAAGAGGAATACCTAATAGGGACTATAATCCTAATGTCATCCATTTGTTGGATCTCTTTTCAAATTTAAGGTGCTATATTAGGGTTGATGTGCCTTAGCTTCTATTTGAATGGTTTGTCTCCTTCTACGAGAGGGATAATATGTTGAATGACATTTCCCCTATAAGATTTTAGATCATCATAAGAAAAATAAAATATGTCCTTAAACTATCGAATTAGATCTAGTATACCATCTCCTTTTTCCTCAGTAGTTCCTTTCCCTATATTTACCATCCTTGGCTCGATCCATGAGCCTGTGTTATACTCAAAGGCTTTATCAAATTAGTTTAAAACAATCTTTCCTTTGTATATGTCATGTATGTCAAACATTCACTCTAAGGGGACACATCCCCTTGGGAGAGTGTTTTTAGGTAATTTTATAACCTCTAAGTTCATAGATTTTTCCATGAAATTTGCTTGGGAATCATAAAACTCTTTACTTCTTTACATGAATCTAGGTATCGGGTGTCATCATCAAAAAATTTCCAATGTTCTAGGTTATCAAGGAGCGATGGCCTGAAGTCCAGTTCCATTTTTCATAATCCAGAAGGAACTCTTCAAAAAGTTGTAAGGTAGAAGCAGATACATCTAGAGCATCAACGACATAGTTCTTTTATCTAGGGATAGCTTCAATTGAAAAATCATAGAAGAGTTTTATATTGTCTCGCACTGAGTCCTTATATTTTCTAAATATTTCATTTTTCATATAAAACTTTAGATTTACTTGGGAAACAACTAGATCAGAATCCCCTATGACTTTCACGTGTTTTATATTCCTATCAGGGGCTATATTGAGTCTTATGATCAAGGCTTCATACTCGGAAACATTGTTCGTACAATCATACTCAATCATATATGAAAAATAGGTAGCCTCTTTAGAGGCCATTATGAGGACAATTCTAGCTCCTGATCCAGAGTTAGAGTGAGATCCATCAAATTATAAACTCCACATGATACCATTTTCCTAAAAATGATCCATTTGGAGTGTAGGATCAATGGCATAGAAATTTTCCATTTTGTCATCCAAGTAAAATACTTCATCTAGTGGAATCTGTGGGGTTTCAACTTGGTATCGCACAACATGTTATCTATAGAGGGTGAAAAATCCTCCCTCAGGATGGGGAATGGTGGAATATGATAGGTCCATATGAAGGTTACCTCTCAAGGTTGTGACCCATTCTCTAGATAAAAACATTCCCCAAACATCAGGTATATCAATTAATACAACATTCATGACAAGGGAAATGTTGTGAAAGGATGCCAAGCTGGAATTAAGGTCCTTGATAAGGCCAAAAACTTGGATAGGTCGAGAATCCACCCCACATAAATTTTGATAAGGTCATGAGATATCTATGCCAAGTTGTTTCATTACCCTCAAGGGCATGATATTTTTGGAAGCATGCAATTATGGAGAGCTCATTCATAAGAAGTGAGATGTATAAGGGAACATGTTTTCTGACATTTCCACCAAGGTTTTCAATGTGGAGCACTATCTCAGGATCCTCCTCCTCTTGGAGGTCTTGATATTCTTCGATGCTATAATTGTGTTAAGTAGTGGGGCCCCCAATTTGTCCTTTTGAGATTTCTTTACTAAGACTAGGAAGGGATGCAAGACCATTAGGGTTAGTAATTTTCAACTCATCACTATCTCCCTTAGGGGTTGTTGGTGTGGAAAGGTGAGTTTCCTCCTCAAGGGGTTCATCTTCTTCTTCCAATTCCTCACTCGTAAGTGATTGGAGTTATATTTTGGTTTCCCTAGCAACCTTCACAGTTTCAATGTGCCATTTTTTCTTAGTAATAGGGCATGATTCTTCATAGGATTCATTTACCCACCCAATATCACCCATATCTTGTTTATAAATGGCATACCTTTCATCTAGGAAACTCACTTTGGTCATGAGGACCTTGTGTGATTGTGCAAGATTTGTAATCTTATACTCAATGGCACTTGTTATGGGAAAGATATAAATCTTATACAAATTTAGGTTGGTTTCTATTTGGGATGAAAATGCTTGTGCTTCCTTAAGGGTTTCAGGGAACTTGTTCCTAAACAAGAATTGAAATTATCCTTGGAAGGTATTTAGGTATCAGGCTAGGGAAATTCCCTATGAATTTCTAATGTCATGAGGAAACTCCTCTACCAAGGCATCAAATTTTTCATTGAAGTCTCTTACATGATCTTGTCCATGCTTCTGGATTTGGTCAAACTGAGAGACAAGTGATGCTTTATCCTTTCCATTACCTCGTTTCCTAAGGAAAGCATTCTCAAAATCACCACATGTATTTATACTCTTGCTTGGGAGTATATTGAACCATGCTTTAGCATCTCCTATCAACGAGGTAGAGAAAAGCATCATGATCACGTCTTGGTGTTGGGGGTATACCCCATGTTCCCTATACTCAACATAGAATCTCTTCAAATAGTAATCGTCTTCGGTATCTTTGTTGCCAGAGAATTTGGAAAGTCAAGAACTAGGATTACAAGGCATTTTATGGGGAAAACCATGGATTCTACTCATTTCCAAGGGTTTAAAAATAATTTCAGATTCCCATTTCGGAGGAGCCATGGGGGAAATGAGATGATTTATATATTGACTTCCTATACGGGTTGTCATTTTATAGATTTGACAGATGATTCCTTAAAGGATATAATCAAAGTTAAGTGAGGGATACTACCCTCAGTGGAGTCTCCAGGTTAAATTTTAGATAAGGGCTTCAGGATAAGTTTACCAAATAAATTTTGTGAGGAGAATGACTCAATACTCCCCGGAAATGGCACCAAAAATGTTATCACGGGATTTTTACTTGTGCAAATCCATCCACAATATCCCCAAATATTATGTAACTATATAATAAGCCACCATTGTCACCTAAGTAGAATCTTCCTTCATTTTAGTGATGGAATAAGTCTACCACAAGGGAAGCTTCCCCGGTGGCCTTAAGGGAAAGAATAGAAAGAAATATCCAAGCCTATTGCCCCCTATCTTGATCACCTGTGAGTTGGGTATATCTCTAGGAAGGAAAACAAAAGTTGCAAGGAAATTTTTGTACCTACCCAGAACAATGAACAATTTGCAACACAATTACCAAGCTAAAGCATGCAACAATGACCTCTTTATACACTAGACAAGTAAAATTGCATGGGATATTGCAAATTATAATAATAAATAATTTTATGACAACAATAAAATATTTGCAACAACAACAAGAAATGATATTCAGAAACACCACAATTCATCATGAGAGTAAGCATCAAACCAATAGGTTATTATACAATTGATAGATGTAATTTCCAAACAATTTAAGCCACTTTTAGATATGTGCATGCAAAAATATATTGTAGTTTTCAGTGGTTGTAGCAAACTTTTATAACAACAACAACAAATATTCAAAGTTTTCTAGGGTTAGAGTTAGTATAGTTAGTAGGATGTTTGAGAGATTAAGAAGATTGATTTTAACAATTACTTTAGCCACAATATCACTCCTAGATCAATGTTGTTGTCCTTATAGGGTCTCTGGAGTCTCAAATGCATCAAAATTGAAGATCGATATAATTGAAGCAAGAGAGGTAGAGTATAGACCCTAAGGTGTAATCATGTTTGGGCCTTAGGCTTTATACTTTGAGGAAGGGGTACCTAGATTGCAAGCACTTTTGGGCCCTAGGTGTCATTTTCCCTTCTTCAAGCTTCAAATAGGTCAAGGATCAAATGTCTAAGGTTAAAACTCTAAAGTGCAAGCACTTTTGGGCCTTAGGATTTTAACCCTAGCAACGACATTTCACAAACTTGTACAAATAAAATTTTGTGAGGAAGAGAAGCACTTATGTCTTCCTCTTAGGGTTTCAACAAAACAAGATTACTTGCAACAAAATATCAATTTCACCATTTACATGAACAAGAGACAATAGAATTGCATAAAATCACTTACTTCATCCAAAAAATCAAGAGCATAAAACCCTAAATGCATAAAATATCCATCCAAATGAGAAAAGCATCCACAAAAGAACCTCCTTCAAGAATATCACATAAGAGAAAAATACCAAGAAGGTTGAAATACCAAAACTTTAGAAGTGTTACCCGTCCAAAATGAGAG
Source organism: Picea engelmannii (assembly GCA_009831015.1). Lineage (NCBI taxonomy): Eukaryota > Viridiplantae > Streptophyta > Pinopsida > Pinales > Pinaceae > Picea > Picea engelmannii. Next base: position 520,188 of record ML777643.1, read on the forward strand.
AGGAATGTGATGATACAAAATAAAAATGACACTATCCTTTATATATGAGGCTGAGCCTAGCGTATTTTCCACATAAATAACAAAACTTTAATTTGAAGTGGGGCCAACCCATCATTCAGCCTTTGAAAAATGAAAAAAATTACATCATAAGGTCCACACATGTGGTGACGTCAATCCTTCCTAGGCTAATAGGAGGCCTCCAAAGACCATGTGGCAACAATCCAAGGTGAAGTGATGGAAAATGGTGTATCTATTTGTTTCCCGATATCTTTTAATTTCCATTCCCAAAATGAAATTTGCAGTACCAAGATTATTCATGTCAAATTTAGAGGACAACTGAGTTTTCACATCCTGGATAATCTCCTTGTCGTTTCATATCAGCAACATAGCATCCACATGAGTACCAAATAAATAATATGATCACCGATTAATTTGAAATACAAACAATAATTCACTTTGATCCTTTTGAAGTCAATTCCCAACATTAAGTATCAAATTGATCCATACAGGGACTTTTCCAGCCTGCATACTAGCTCTTTATTTCCCTTCATAGCAAATCCTTATGGTTGCTTCATGTAGATTTGTTCTTCCATATCCACATTTAGGAATGTTTTCTTCAAATCCATGTATTCTAATTCAAAATCAAATGCAGCAACAATAGATAAAATAAATATAATTGAATTTAACTTCGCAACAGAAGAAAAAATCTCACCAAAGTCAATTCCCTCTACCTCGGAATAACCTTTTGTTACTAATCGAGCTTTGCATTTCTCCACTTTTCCTTCTGCATTCAGCTTCTTCTTAAATACTCATTTGTTTCCAATGGTATTTCTTCCAATTGGAAGCTCCACTAGATCCCAGGCCTAATTATTTTCTAGGGCTTTTGTTTCTTCAACCATGGCCTTTTTCCATAGTTTTCCATCCTATGAATCCACTGCCTCCTAAAATTTCTAGGATCATCATCAACAAGACAAATAAAAATGTGAATGGAAATTTGGTGGAGTATACCTTTTTGGATTCCTTCTTTCTCGAACTGATCTCCTCAATAATGGAGTATGAGGATCTTCTTCTTTTGATTCATGTTCTTCTATAGAATATGATTCATTGTCCTTCAACTCAAACTCTATTTTCTCTGGTTCTTCCTTCCTTGGTAAGACTCCATGTTTGAAAAAATCTTTGATTTCTCTAAATACCACATCTTGTCTATACACTACCTTCTTAGTTTTTGGGTTCAAAATCTTATACCCTTTTATACCATCTTTATACCCAATAAAGATACACTTTTCATCCTTTTTATCTTGCTTACTCTTATTTTCCTTTGGAACGTGAACATGTGCATCATAGTGAAATACCCTAAGATGTGTTAGAGAGGGTTTCTTACCAGTCCATACCTTGTGTGGATTCTTTTCATACAACACTAATGAGGGTGATTGATTGACCAGGTAACATGCAATACCCACTGCCTATGCCCAAAATTCATGTCCTAACCCTGCACCACTGAGCATGCACCTTGCTTTTTCCATTAATGTCTTGTTCATCTTTTCTGCAACTCCATTCTTATAAGGTGTATATGGAGTAGAATTATTCCTTTCTATACTACACTTCTTATAGAATTATTTGAATTCATTTCTGCATAATTCTCCACCATTATCTGTCCTTGTCACCTTAATTATCTTCTTTGTTTGATTCTCTACAAGAGCCTTAAGCTCTTTAAACCTGTCAAAGACTTTATATTTATTTATGAGGAAATATATCCATGTATTCCTTGATAATTCATATACAAATGAGACATAGTACACATATTTTCCCAATGATGGAACGGACACAGGTCGAAACACATCATTTTGCACCAACTGTAAAATCCCCTCTTCCCTCGTTTCTCCATAGGGGAATCTTACATGATTTTTCTTCCCATATACACAATGTTCACATAAATCAAAATCCAGAGAGCAGTTAGACATACCTTCAACCATACCTTTACCATGTAGTAGTTGAAGGCCCTTCTCTCTGATATCCCCTAATATTTGATGTGACAACATAGCCTTTTCCTAGAGACTGTAGGAGTTTTTTCTTCTTCAACTCCAATCTAAAAAACAATGGAACTATTACACACATCACTAATAGTGATTCCTTGCAACTTATGAAAAGTTCCACACTGAACTCCCTTCAGCAAGACCATTTCTCCTCAAACCATCTTGCAGGTTTCTTTTTTCAAACATTGTTTTTACCCCTGCATAGTCCATTTTGATTATAGAAATAAAGTTCTGGCCAATATTGGGATGTGCAGAACATCGGGGATGTAACACCTTGTGTTTTGAACCCACACTTTAAATAATGTATTGTTACAATGTTGAGAGGCTAGAGTGCCCAAACAATTATTAATTGGCTAGTGTGCCTAAGAAATGTAATGTTTTGATCATTATTAATAATAAACACATCGATGGCTGCTAGATAGTCAAGGGATAGAGTTATAGGGGGCTATGATTCCACAAGAGAGGGGAATTGAGGGGATACATGTTTATTTCCTATTTTAATTACCCTTTTGTCTAAGGGAGGGGAGCAGTTATGCCAGCTTCTTGGGGGAGGCCAGGAGGTTCTTTATTCCCCAAGAAATAGTTAAACCCACCCCTGGACTATTGGAGGGGTTCACTATTAGCTCGTTCACTCATTTTTCTCATTCGCTCCTTCATTTTCTCTTATTCCCTCATCCACTTGATCACTATTTCATGCGTTCATTCACTTTTTCACTCATTCATTCATCCCGTCTTTACTCATCACTCCTTGTTCCATCCTCACCTGTGTCCTGGCATGGGAAAGGGAAATGAAATTCTGAAGATTAGCCACGATATTGTTAGTTGAAGTGGTCATTGGTGTAATCCAGCCATGACTTGAGACCTGCATGTTTGAGATGCATTGGCATGTGTCCATCTTTGTTCACAGTTGTGAGTCCTGAGAGTTCCACTATGGAGATTATGGACCAATTGCGTTGGACCCCTGGAAGGAGAAGGACTGCCTGAGGGACTGCATGGTAGAGAAGGGTGGAGGCCCATTCTCTTGGGTGGTGCAGGCTGGGTAGAAGAGAGTTGGGTACTTGGATTGTTGTGAGTGTTGGTAAAGCCTATGAGAGCTTAAGTGTTGACTGGTTTGGGAAGCCAAGTAACACTCTGGAACCGTCCTTGTGGATTCATATCTCTGGCTTGGGGGTGACATTGTTGTTGAGATTTGGAACAGTAGTGTCTACAATTGGGTGTAAATTCCTTGGTCTGCAGCCAGTTGGTGTCTTCCTTACAAAGATAAGTTCTCTTTGTTATGGTATTATTTACCAATATATGAATGTATTATGTTGTATATTTATTTATCGTTTAGTTGAATCTTTAGAATATGCATGCTTGTTGTTTATTGTTCTGCATGTCGTTGAATCTTTTCTTTTATGTGTCCTTATTAATTTAAAAGGTATCAGTAAAAGAAAGAAGTACAAGGGTGGGCTTGAAAGTGGCATACCCCAGCATGTGGGTGGTCGGGGCGTGTTGCAGGGGAGTGTTATAATCCTTCCATCCATGAGATTCAACTTGACTTTTCATTGTTCTATGATTTTGGTTTTCGAGTCATCACCTAGGAAAATATCACCTCCATAATACCTTTCATATTCAAAAAATCACTCCATGTGAAGAGTCATATGAAAGGATGCACCTAACTTAACCAACCATGTCTCATGATATGCATGTGTTCTTGAAGAAGCCAAGTACACATATCCTCCTTCTTTTGTGGAGGTTTTTTCTTTTGTATAAGGGGCATCTTCAGATCCATTCCCTCTCTCAACAATTTTTTATCTACATGGCTTCTTGTAGTTCCCTTCTTATCCACATCTCCAGCATACCTTTACAAATTTTCCTAGAGATTTAAATCGTCCCCTAGATTTAAATCACCCACTTGAGGACTTAGATATATTTCTTTCCTAGGAGAATCCTCTTGCAAATAATGCATATGTTCTCTCTCCTTCCATGTTATTTCACCTCATCTCCTCCGACAACAAGGATGAGACCACATCATTGAAACTTAAAGTAGTTTTATTACTACCTATGGCCACAATCATACTATCCCACGAGTTTGGTAAAGAGAAAAATAAATTGATACACTTATCTTCATCAAAAATATTAATATCAATAGATAATAGCTAACTTACCACAGTATTTAAGGTGTACATATGCTTTGTCACCGAGTCTCCATCTTTCATCCTCAGGTTATACAGCTTCTTGCACAGGAAAACCTTATTTACCAAGGACTTTGATTGATACAAAGCCCCTAACTTATCCCATAATTCCTTGGTTGTAGCTTCCCCTGAGACATTCAGTAATACTGAATATGAGAGACACAATTGGATTGTGCTCTTCACTTTCTGATCCAACTTTTCCCATTCTTCTAATCATGCTCATATAGGTGCAGTACTTGGATTCATGACTATCCACTAATATTTTTCTACGAATAGATATTCCATATTGAGCTTCCACAACTCAAAAAAATTCCCATTAAGTTTCTCGATCTATATTTTTGAACTACTTGCCATTTATTTTCACTTGAATAATCAATACCACAGATCTCCCACTATAACAAGGTTTACCACAGACCCAAGCCAAAACCCCTGATCACAAAGGCGCCCCCTAGAAGCAAATAATTGTTCTGATACCAAATGTAAATTTTAAACTTGTACAATTATTTACTGCAAACAAATTCTTAATAAAAACATAAAAGATACAATAGCACACACACACACATTACACAAAGATTCCACCCTGGAAACCCAAACCGGGAAAACTAGCAACTTATTTAGAGTCACACCTCTAATTTTCTTTATTCATCATATCTTCATTATTTACAATACAATACATATATAGGATTTGAGGCATCTAAAACCCCCAATCCATTGACCTGGATTAGTCAACAACCCTAATTCCTTAATTGTAAGTATAAAATCCATCGGCGAAAACCATGTGCCGAAAAACCACCAAAAAATGACAAAAAAAAAAAAATCAAGGGCGTTGCCTATGAAACCCCCAGACAAAGGGTGCAACACAAACACTATATCTAGTTGTGAAAGGAATATAACACATACCCAATAGGAGGGAGTTGTGTCTCATATTTCCATGATGTTTAGTTATTCATTGTTGTAATGTCCCTAATCCAATGAACAATAAGCCATGGAGTACTCTACCCATCTTGTGGGCTTTCAACCCATCTATGTTCCATCATGACCAAATATTCTCAAACCAATCCTATTTATCCATCGTCCAAGGTTCTGAGGATTTGAGAGCTCATGTCTGAGGGTGGTGAGTCATTGGATGACTCACTACTCTGCATCACACGTGCCAAAGTCCTACAATAAAGGCACAACATCTTGGGTGTAAGCCTAGGATGTCCCTCAAAGAACCATGTCAGTGCCATCCAAAACAAAGCAGAGTATAAGAAAAATTAAGCCAATGTTCATAATAAATATTAGTCCTTAAATCATGAAAATTAAGTTGTTACTTAAGATATAAGCCATGTAAATAATTCACCTCAATATCCCCTTCAAGCATTACACCAACCTAGGACTTCATGTGAGTTAGAAAGTTTGAGTATGGGAGGGTCTTCATCCAACCCTATTAAGTGTGCCAAACTAGATAGGAAATAAAAGACCCAAGTAGAGGGATAGGTCCCAAGGGAAGCAAGAAATAATTAAACCCATTTATATGAGTGTCTTTGTAGAGGGAGTGCTTGATGGTTGAGATACCTTTTCCTTGTTACTTTTTACATTTTGAACCCCTTAATTTCCTTTTGATACCAATTCATTAATTTCAAGTCCCCTTTACAGGTTGCAAGTCTTATTCTTTCATTTTCTTACTAGGATATGGTCCTTTATAATTGTGCATTCATTTGCATTAGGATAGGGTGATTACCATTAGAGGGGGTAGAGCTCAATCTAGCATATGTATTTTATGGTGAAATTTATCATTTATAGCATAAGCATGTGTAGTAGTTGCATCAACTTCTAGGCCTCCTGCCCCTTCTTCTCATGAGAGAATGGACCATGACCCATTACCAAAGTTTGCTACACTATGAGAGGCTCCAGGATGGAAATTGTTATGGTGTGGAACAGAATGTTACCCTTGTGAGGGCCCCCCAATTAGTACCCCTTTTCCTTGGGTAGTGACAACATGGGACTAGGGAACAGAATATGACCATCAAGGTGAACCAAGAAAATAAACACAATTTCCCATGCTAGTTATCCTTTATCCAACTTCAACCAAATATATTCATCCACATGCCCAACAAATTAAGTGCAACACTTCACATGAAATAAGGACTAGCATACCTCACGGTCACGATGGCTTACCATCTCCCATACATTAGGTTGATTCAATGTGATGAGCCTTGGTTGATCTATATATGTAGAGGAAAATGAGGGGGTCTTCCATCTATGAACATGTTGATCATCATCATGGTTAGGAAGATTGTCTCCATTGTGACCATGAGACATTGTCTCCTCTAGTTACCCTTAGGCATGGGGGGGTAATAGGTGCATCAGGTCGCAAAATTTATGGTTAAAGGCGGGAGATCATAACTCTATATTTTTCCACAAGCAAGAAAAATCCTATTGGTCCAAAAATAATGTTCAAGAAATAACACTGGAAGATAGTATGAAGTAAACCAATTTTGAAGATATTAAGGAAAAGTGAATCTACATTTATCAACCTATACAAGTAGGAGGAGTCGATTGATATAAAACAAGAGGGGGAGTTGATTGATCATATTCCTGAGCTCGCATCCAATGCTAAGAATGATGATATCTCTAGGGTTGTAGAGGAAGAAGAGAAAAAAAATGCAATATGGACCCTTACCTTGACAAATCCCATGGTCCTAATGGGTTCACAATGTATTTCTACAAAACGTTCTAGGACACAATTAAAAGATATTTCAAAATAATTTTGTTGTATGCTCAAAAAACTTATATATTGGGAGGAAGCACGAATTCATCTTTTTTTTTTTAGTCCCAAAGGAGTCCAATCCCACAAGTTTCAATAGGTTCTACCCCATTTCTCCCTACAACGCCTCATACAAAAAAATGACAGAAATAAAAGTGGGGTGTATGAAAAAGTTAATGTCGAAGATCATTTCAAATAACCAAGGGGGATTTATGCAAAAAAATAAAGTTATCAATAAAATATTTTTTCTACAGGAAGAGATAC
>ML777643.1:532247-547455 GCA_009831015.1 Picea engelmannii
ACCTAAGACAGAATAAATATGCAATTTGTATATTTTCCTAGATCTAAAAAATACATGAAAATACTGACAATATAAGAGGATGAGAATCATACCCGATACTTTGATGGTTGTCCCTACACGCTCCTTGGTTGTTTTCTCCTTTGAAGATATCCTTCACTTTCACGAACACAGTTTTGCACACATAGGAAAACAACAAACTCCTTTCACGAGATCAAACGTAACATGTATAAAACATAGATCTAATAATATATCACAAAGACATGAAAATATTAACTCTCTGTGAATATTATGATCACCATATATGATCAACTAGAGGGGAAAATCATGTGCATCTTCTATTAATAAGGAAAAAATCTTATATATTTCATACAAATAACTTGATGAAGCTTCTCCCAATTTCCTTGCCCAAGCTCCATAATCAATCTGACATTATAATTTTACTCTATCTTTTCCTCCAATTTTTCCATGACGGACCCTCAATATATAGGATGAAAGAGATGAGATGGTGGATAACTCTAAGACACTCAAAATAACAATCTTCTCGAGGTCAAATTATGAGAAATCCAATCTTGATCTCATCTCATTGTAACCATTCCTAAATTGAGAGTAACAGACGTGGTCGCGCCCCACATTCTTGCAAGGTGCAATCGATCACCCTTTGCAAAAGGACAAGGAGTGAGCATCAGTTTTGTTCATAGATTGTATAGGGACAACCTGCGACTGGGAAAAAATGTGGTGTATACTCAAGGGGGAAATGGCATAATTCAGTGTCTCAGGATGTTAACCTCTAGATAATTCCCATAAGGTGATCAGGTGGAAAATCATTGTATAATAGATGCCCATTAAAAGTGTGAGGTCAGAAGAGGTGTTTCATGGTTGAAATACTTTATGAATAAAAATTTATGGATCTTGAAGTGGGAATACCCATGCTCAGTAATAGAAACTAAGCATAGTCTCCAAAACAGTACACTGCAAATCTATGCATGACACAACTGACTAGATCATGGCCATGAACTAATTCACTGTGGATCCATGTCACAAGTGAATACACAACCACATCCAAATACAAATGTAGATCTATGTCACAGTATAAAAATCAGTGAGATAACTCAAATGTATAAGCAATATCTAAAGTAATGATTGTCAGGAAATGAGAGACACTTCCACTCTAAACCTAGTAGAGGAGAAGAAGAATTTAATCAATAACATAAATGACAAAGCAATCACACAATACACAGAGATTTTACCCTAGAAACACAAATTGGGAAAACCAACAGTCCTCGTGCATTCTTCTATCTTGTTGTCTTATTCATTCTGAATAAAAGGTTACATGTCTAACCTTGGTCCACACCTAAGACACAATCGACATCATACCTTCTTGCCTTTGCAAGAATAAACCTGTAGCTAATCTGGCTTACATATGCATGAAAAACAATCTCTAAATTATAGACTCTTGGTGATTATCCTTTCATCATCTAAAGATTCAATATTATATTTTATGGCCTTACAACACACCTATTTATAGGATTTACAACAGGAAAAACCTAAAAGACTTGGCACCCAAAAATGGTTACAGATCCATGCATATTATTGGCTACAAATCCCTCAAATATTGGGATTATGTTACAGTCGACTACCAGTCAGCCTTCATTCAGAATTTAGTTGGTATCCACACATATGGTTGTCGACCTCATGTTGGTTGACTTCTTCGACCTGTTGTCGATGCCTTTACCACATCAAACTTCCTTGACCTTCAACTTAGACTTTACCTAGTTGACTAACCTCAACCTTCGACTTGTTATTGATCCACCTCAACTTCAATTATCATTCAATCCACCTCGACTAGACTTTCACTGCAAAGAATAGAACAACCCAACATTCTCCCACTTGTTTTCTTCTTTGTTGAAACATGATATTCCTGAACTTTCATTCATATACCCAGGGTAGCAATGCCCATTGCCTCTCTGCACCAAGAGAACTTCACAACACTCACAAAATTGGTCAATGATTCTGCTATGTTTTCCAATGTGTCTTCTTTCTTCAGTAGCACCTTGTTACTTTCCACCATGTCTCTTAGGAAATGGTATTGTACATCAATGTGCTTAGTCTTTGAATGATAAGTAGGGTTCTTTTCCATAAATATTTCACTTTGACTATCGCAACTTACCTTCATAGCTCTCTACTCAAACCTAATTCCTGAAAACCACCTTTGCATCCATATCGCTTCTTTTCTTCCATGAGTAGCTTCCATGTATTCAACTTCTGGTGTTGACAAGGTTACAATCACCTGTCACTTACTCATCCATCTTATTGTTCCACCGAACATCTTGAAGAAATATCCATTGGTTGACCTATGTCGATCCAAATCTCCAGCCTAGTCAGCATCAACAAATCCATGTACATTTAATTTACCACTGTCATCTCCAAGTCTTCCTTGGTAGCATATAGCATAGTCCTTTGTGCCACACAAATACTAGAATACTCTTTTGACGGTTGTCCAGTGCTCCTTTCTAGGTGTCAACATGTACCTACTCAACACTTCCACTGCATGGGAAATTTATGGTCAAGTGCAGACCATCACATACATTATACTACCAAAAACACTTTCTTAGGAAAGATGTTCCATATCCTCTATTTCTTCTTGTGTCTTTGGACACTATTCAGCAATAATCCTTTCTCCCACCAGAATTGGCACCTTCATTGGTTTTTGGTGCAGACCCCCTATCCCTCTTGAGGTTTGCGCGACCTCCCAGTCAGGATATTCAAGTTTTGGATATGAAATGGCTCTTCTGGTTCCAAACTCGAATCCTTCAAACGAACCAACAGGTCCCCCACAAATGCTCAGTTGGATTTTCCAAGCGCCAAGCATGAGCTCCCACAGCACATGACCAAGAGTCATGACCTTGTGCTAAGCCAAAAAGGGTGCTTGTCATGGACCATAACTTCACAAGTCAAGCATCTCGTCCCTTTGTCCTTCGAACCCCTGGTTGCTGAAATGCCGAAATATCATGGGCTGGGACTTCACAAGTCAAGCGTCCCATCCCTTCGTCCTTCGAACCCCCAGTTGCGAAAATGCCGAAATGTCCTAGCACCTATTCCTTCGGGTTTTTTGCATTTCACGAAACCATAATGCAAGGGATATCTCTACTCCTTGGAATCCCCGGTTGCCAAAATGTCGAAATGTCCCAGCGCCTACTCTTTCAGGTTTTCGTGTTTCATGAAATCTGGGTGCAAGGGATATCTCTACTCCTTGGAATCCCTGATTGCCGAAATGACAAAATGATGAAACATCGAAGTGCCTTGGCGTTCAATCAATGGCTCACAATAATCCCTAGTATCTACGGCTCACGTCCAACCTCGCTATTTCACTATTTCGTGATTCGGGGTTTTGGGAGACAAGGACCTCTGTCCTTCCAACTCACGATACCCAAAATCGTGAAATGGACCAATGGTCCAGAGCTTCCTATGATCGACGGTTCACATCGAATCGTGATTTTGCAATTTCATGATGCAGGGTTTTGAGAGACAAGGATCTATGTCCTTCCAACTCGCAGTACCCAAAATCGCGAAATGGACCAACGATCCAGATCTATTTGAGATCGATGGTCACTATTCCTCCTGAGCTTTGGACATCAAAAATCCCTCGCCCCTAACCTCCTCGCAGGTCCACCTTATCCAATGGCTGGTGGGGCTTTGGAGTTTCTCCTCAAGGACTCTCCACCGTCCATTCAGATCTTCGGGGTCTCCCCTCCCAGATCTACGCAACGTTAAAGCCTGCGCTTCTCCCTCAAATCGGACAGTCTGCGAGATCTTCCACCATGATCCAACTCTCGATGGTGTTCTTCCTCCTGAGATTTTACTCACTTCAGACTTAGAATATTTTCTAAGTCTTTGAAGACTCGGTCTTCGTTCCTTCCAGGGAATGAGTTCCTGGATCTCGATAACGCTTTTCGAAGTGTTATCCCTCCTGAGCTTTGTCTGGTTCAGACTTTGATTTCCCACGCACTCCTTGCGTTTGAGGGATTTCGATAACTCAGATCCACGGTATTTCTCACAGAGAAATTCCTCCTGATCTCCTTACGTTCCTCTCTGGCTCGATGCACACCTTATAGAGCTTCCAATGAAGAGAAACAATTGAAACTGGAAAAACTCACAGTTCCATGCACTTGTTCATGTAAACAGAAATGACAGGAAAATGCACACAGTCCACACACCATATATTTGGATCAATTTTCCATTATTTTATATTCACAAGTGCCCAATGGCTACAGAATACATTCAAAATCACAGTAACTCAAAACACTAAGATCTCCTGCTAACTCGTAGTTCTCTCTTACAGCTAATTTCTCTCTGTATTGCAGCTCTCTCTAACTGGGTGTACAAACTTCTACATAACTTAAGAATGTTTCTAGGGTTTTCCCTAGCTACTTGCCTACTCTAAAATTCATCCTACTCTATCTTAGTTCAGTGGCATTCCAGAGACGAAGTGGAAACTCCTGCTCTGTTTACAATTTCAAAACTTGCCTCAAAGGGTAAAATTCGGCATCGGTTCAAGCGTGCCTCCAAAGGTGAATTCTGGCACTGAGTGGAGGCGGATTCCGAAATCGATTGTAACTACCCATGTTGAAGTTCTGGAAGAAATCTCATGTGTTGAGTGGTCCTGCCTCTGTGCGCTTTCCAATGATGCTCCTACATCATACTCCCCTTAACAAAAATTCATGGACTCATGTCCATGAGCTCCTCTACTAATTTTCCTTGCTTCTGGATAGCAGCTTCATTTTCCCAACTGGAATCTTTGATTAGGTGTCCTTTCCATTTGACCACATACTCAAAATAGGTTTTCCTTCTGGTCTTCTTTTCAATCCTTTGATCCAGAATCTTCTCCATCTGTAGCTTCTCTGCCACAGGCATCTGCTTCTCCCAGTGAATCTTTCCTTGATCTTCTAATCCTTTTGTGTCGTCTTTCCTGTAAGGATACAAGTCTGAGACATTGAATATGGGTGAAATTCCCACACCATCTGGCAGCTCGATCTCATAGGCGTTTGCATCAAACTTCCTCAAGATCTTACAGGGTCCTATCTTTTTCATCTTCAACTTATTGTATGTTCCCCTAGGGAATCTTTCCTTCCTGAGATGTGCTATAACCTGATCTCCTACTTCAAATCAAATTTCCCTACGATGATGATCAACTCTGTGTTTTTATTTCTGATTAGAACTCTCTAACTGTCCTTTGATTTGGCTATGGAGTCGCTCCATCTCCACAGCAAAATCCTTTGCTCCGGCGCTCCTGATCTCACCCTGTTCCAAGTCTCTCAACTCAGACACTCCCCTAGGTTTCATTCCATATAGTATTTGGAATGGGCTCCTTCCAATTCTCTTGTTTGGTGATTCATTATATGCAAATTCTACTTGTGGTAGAATCTAATCCCACTGGTTATGATGTTCAGAAACTAGACTCCTTAATAAATTCCCCAAACTTCTATTTACCACTTCAGTCTGCCCATCTGTTTGAGGATGATAAGTTGAGATGAAGGAAATATTCGTCCCCATCTTCTTCCACAGCATCCTCCAAAAGTGACCAACAAATTTTGTGTCTCTGTCTGAGACAATGCTCCTGGGTAGGCCATGAAGTCTCACAACTTCTTTGAAAAACAGGTTTACAACATGCGTTGCGTCACTGGTCTTCTGGCATGGGATGAAATGTTCCATCTTTGAAAATCTATCCACCACCACAAATATGGAATCGAATCCTCTTTGTATTCTTGGCAATCCCAACAAAAAATCCATGCTTATTGCATCCCAAGGCCTCTTTGGTGTTGGCAATGGTTGATACAACCTAGTGTTTTGTCTTTTCCCCTTAGCATGTTGGTAGATTCTACATTTGTTCACAAAATTTATCACTTTTGTTCTCATACCTAGCCAGTAGTATGAACTTCTCAATTGTGTGAACATTTTATCATGGCCGAAATGTCCAGCCAATCCTCCCTTGTGTTTTTCCTTTAGAAGATTATCCCTTTATTTATCATTTTGGTATGCACAACTGATGTCCTCTGAACAACATTCCTTCCTAAATCATGTATTATGTCCACTAAATTCTATCTCTCAACACAAGATTAGCACATGCCTCATATGCCTCCTTGAAATCTATATCATCATGATACATGTCCTTAAGGTGTTCAAACCCCAAGGTCTCCACCTGGAATTCCTGCATGATCAAACATCTCCTACTTAACGCATCAGCAACCTTGTTAGCATTCCCAGCAATATGTTTTATGACAAAAGTAAAATTTTGCATAAATTCAACCCATTTTGCATGCCTCTGAATCAGTTTTTCTTGTCTGGTTATGAATTGTAAAGCTTGGTTATCGTTATACAAGACAAATTCTTGCAGGACAAGATAATGCCTCCATTTATTCAAAGCTTGAATTACGGCATAAAACTCCTTGTCATATGTGGATTATTTCTTCTTAGTCTCATTCAGCTTCTCGCTGAAATAGGAAACATGTCTGGTATCCTGACTCAAAACTACTGCTATCGCAATTCCGCTCACATCACATCTCACCTGAAATGTCTTTTCGAAATTCGGCAAGACCATAATTGGTCGTTCCGTCATCTTCTCCTTTAATATATTGAAGCTCTTTTCGGCCTCCTCTATCCATTTAAAAGACTTGTGTCGCTTCTTTACTGTATCCATCATGGGTGCACAAATCCCACTGAAGTATCTAATGAACTTCCTATAGAAGCTCACTAATCCATGGAAGCTCCTTACCTCGAACATGCTTCTTGGTGGCGGCCATTCTCTTATCGCTTTCACCTTCTCTAGATCCATCTTTTGTTCATTCGAAGAGATCACGAAACCCAAATAAATGAGTTATGTCTTCATGAAAGAGGACTTCTTCAAATTGATCAGTAGCTTCTCCTACTGTAGTCTCCTCATTACTAGCGTTAGGTGCCTAAAATGATTCTCCTTAGTCCTGCTAAAGATCAGTATATCATCCAGATATACAACCACGAACTTGCCAATGAAATCCTTTAGAATTTCATTCATTAGCTCATAAAAGTGCTCGAGGCATTCGTCAAGCCAAATGGCATAACCAGCCACTCATACAGACCTTCATTCATCTTAAAGGTTGTTTTCCACTCATCACCTTCTCTCATCCTGATCTGGTGATATCCACTTTTCAGATCTATCTTAGAAAAGAAATTTTCTCCACTTAAGAAATCCATTAAATCATCCATTCTCGGTAAAGGAAATTTGCACCTGATGGTGATCTTATTGATGGCTCTCGAGTCTATGCACATTCTCCATCATCCATCTTTCTTTGGGCTTAACACAGTTGGTACTGCGCATGGGCTCAAACTTTCTCTAACCAAACACTTATCCAACAATTCTTGGACTTGGTTCTTCACCTCCTCATTTTCTCGAGGTGTTAATCTGTACGCTGCCTTGTTTGGCAAGATTTCTCTTGGTATCAAGTCGATATGATGACTGGTGCTCCTGATGGGCGGCAATGAGTTCAGCAGCTCATCCACCACTATATCAACAAAATTATCCAGCATCTCCTGAACTTCTTCAGGCAAATCATCCATTGATGTACTCGTAAGGATGACTCTGGGCTTCCTCACCACAGCGAACTACATCTCTTGTTCTCCCTTGACTTCTTTTAGGAGTTCCTTCCCACTCATGAGAATTATGCTTGTGTTGGCTTCCTCTTTCGCTTTCTTCTCCTCCATTGGCAGCAACATATGCGTCCTACCATTCTTCTCCTATGTATATGTATTCTTCCTTCCATCGTGAATTAAATTTATGTCAAACGGCCATGGTCTTCTCAAAAAAATGTGACATACATCCATGGGAATTAAATCACATAGGATTTCATCTTTATATCCTCCTATTTTAATTTCAACCAAGCATTGTTTAGCGATCATTACCTGGTGTCCTTTTTGCAGCCATGAGACTCTGTATGGCCTTGGTTGTGCATTTTTCTTTAGCTCCAATCTCTCCACCATATCTATGGATACTAGGTTCTCAGTACTCCCACTGTCAATGATCACCTTGCATATTTTGTCCTTAGTCTTGCAAGTTGTCCTGAAGAGATTGTTTCTTTGCACTGGTTTTTCAATTTATGCCCCTGGTTTTAAGAGAACTTTTCTCAACATCAGGGATGCTCCATCCTCTGCTCCTTCTGCTTCAACATCTCTTCATCGTGCTTTTGAAATGTGAGCTTCTCCTCCTTCCTTCTTCTTCTTGGGACATTCCCAAGACATGTGCCCTATCTTTCCATAGTTATAGCACCTTACTCCTCCTCTACCTCTTCCTTTGGAAGAGTTTCTTTCACCACTCTGTCTCTCATGAACTTCCTCCTCATTCTGAGTGATTGTGTGGTTTCTCAGCCTCGTCCTTAGACCGGTGTGCTCTGTCATGGTTAAATCCATTTCTTTTTCCTGGGATCGAGATTTTACCTCTTCCTCGCTGGTTTTGTTTTCTTTCCGGCTTCTCCTCTACCTTCAGTGAAAACTGATAAGAATCTTCCAAATTCCTGACTGAAATCATGTTGAGCTCGTCCTATATCTCATATATCAAGCCATTTATATATCTGGCGACTTTCTCTTCGTCTCTCTCCCATTTTCCAGTTCTGATGTTCAGCCGGTAGAACTCCTCGGTGTACTCCTTGAATGTCATCCCTTTCTGTCTCAGGTTTTGTAGCTTCCTGAATAGATTGATCTGGTAGTCTTTGGGTATGAACTTAGCCTTCAGTTTGGCTACCATCCTGTCCCAACTTTGTATCCTCTGTTTTCCTTTACTTCTCCTCTCAGCCTGCAGTTCGTCCCACCACAGTGTTGCATGCCCTTTTACCCTAGTGACTGCCTGCTTCACCTTCTTCTCCTCATCAACATATTCATAGTCAAAAAAAATTTCCATGGACCTTATCCAGTCCAGCAGTTCTTCAACATCTATATTTCCCTTGTACATGGGGACCTCTATCTTAGCTCTGCCTCCCCATCTGGCAATTGCTCTCAACAAACGTTCTTCTGCAACGTCCTCTCCTACAGCTTCTTCAACCTCAACCTCTTCACTTTCTGCATCACTGACATATCCAATGTCAGGTTCTCTTCTTTGTGTTTCTTCCATTGTTTCCAATCGGGTGCGAAGCTCTCGCATCTCCCTCTCTACAGCACAATTGGCTAAAGGTGGCTCTCATCTTCTTGGCGGAATTATGTTGACTATCTGTCACACACAAGGTACAAATCTGAGTTCTCTATCTCCCTCTTTTCCTCCTTCGCCTGAAGTCTACAAATGAAAAAACTTAGGCTCTGATACCACCTAGTGCAGACCCCCTATCCCTCTTGAGGGTTGTGCGACCTCCCAGTCAGGATCTTCCAGTTTCAGAGCTGAAATGACTCTTCTGGTTCCAAAATGGAATCCTTCGAATGAACCCACAGGTCCCCCAAAAACGCTCAGTTGGCTTTTCCAAGCGCCAAGCATGAGTTCCCACAGCACATGACCAAGAGTCGTGACCTTGCACTAAGCCAAAAAGGGCACTTGTCATGGACCAGAAATTCACAAGTCAAGCATCCTATCCCTTCGTCCTTCGAACCCCCAGTTGCCGAAATGCTGAAATATCATGGCCCGGGACTTCACAAGTCAAGCGTCTCATCCCTTCATCCTTCGAACCCTCGGTTGCTAAAATTCCAAAATGTCCTAGCACCTATTCCTTCGGGTTTTCACGTTTCACGAAATTAGAATGAAAGGGATATCTCTGTTCCTTGGAATCCCTGGTTGTCGAAATGTCGAAATGTCCCAGCACCTATTCTTTTGGGTTTTTGCATTTCACGAGATCTGGGTGTAAGGGATATCTATGCTCCTTGGAATCCCTGGTTGTCGAAATTCCAAAATGTCGAAACACCGAAGTGCCTTGGCGTTCGATAAATGGCTCACAATAATCCCTGGGATCTATGGTCCACGTCTGACCTCGTTATTTCACTATTTCATGATTCAGGGTTTTGGGAGACAAGGACCTTTGTCCTTCCAAATCGCGATACCTTAAATCATGAAATGGACCAATGGTCCAGAGCTGCCTGTGATCGATGGTTCACGTCGAATCGCGATTTCGCAATTTTGTGATTCAGGGTTTTGAGAGACAAGGATATTTGTCCTTCCAACTTGCGGTACTTGAAATCGAAAAATGGACCAACTGTCCAGATCTATTTGAGATCGATGGTCACTATTCCTCCTGAGCTTTGGACGTCAAAAATCCCTCGCCACTAACCTCCTCACATCTCCACCTTATCCAACGACTGGCGGGGTTTTGGCGTTTCTCCTCAAGGACTCTCCACCGTCCATTCAGATCTTCAGGGTCTCCCCTCCCAGATCTACGCAGTGTTAAATCCTATGCTTCTCCCTCAAATCAGACGATCTGTGGGATCTTCCACCATGATACAATTCTTGACGATGTTCTTCCTCCTGAGCTTTTACTCACTTCAGACTTAGAATATTTTCTAAGTCTTCGAAGACTCGGTCTTCGTTCCTTCTAGGGAATGAGTTCCTGGATCTCGATAACACTTTCCGAAGCGTTATCCTTCTTGATCTTTGTCTGGTTCAGACTTTGATTTCCCACGCACTCCTTGCATTTGAGGGATTTTGATAACTCAGATCCACGGTATTTTTCACAGATAAATTCCTCCTAATCTCCTTACGTTCCTCTCTGGCTCGGTGCACACCTTGCAGAGCTTCCAATGAAGAGAAACAATTGAAACTGGAAAAACTTACAGTTCCATCCACTTGTTCATGTACACAGAAATGGCAGTAAAATGCACACAGTCCACACACCATATATTTGGATCAATTTTCCATTCTGTTATATTCACAAGTGCCCAATGGCTATAGAATACATTCAAAATTACAGTAACTCAAAACACTGAGATCTCCTGCTAACTCGCAGTTCTCTCTTACAGCTAATTTCTCTATGTATTGCAACTCTCTCTAATTGGGTGTACAAACTTCTACATAACTCAAAAATGTTTCTAGGGTTTCCCCTGGCTACTTGCCTACTCTAAAATTCATCCTATGTTATCTTAGTTTAGTCTCATTCTAGAGCCGAAGTGGAAACTCCTGCTCTGTTTATAATTTCAAAATTTGCCTCAAAGGGTAAAATTCAGCACCGGTTCAAGTGTGCCTCCAAAGGTGAATTATGGCGTTGAGTGGAGGAAGATTTCGAAATCGGTTGTAACTGCCCACGTTGAAGTTCTGGAAGAACTCTCATGTGTTGAGTGGTCTTGCCTCTGCACGCTTGCCAACAATGCTCCTACATCAGTTTGCAATCCTACATGTTGAACAGTTTCAAAGATGTTTCAATATACTTCGTTTGATTCAACTAGAGATTTCTAGTGACTCAATCTCTCTTAATCTCCATTCCTATAATGAATTTAGCTTCACTAAGATCCTTCATGTTGAACTTGGAGGATATTTGCTTCTTCACCTCCTTTATTGTGTCCATGTTGTTTCCAATCAGCAACATGTCATCAACATAGAAAGCTACATATATGAAACACCCACCTTCCTCCTTGGAATATATGCAATGATCATCTTTTCTTCTCACAAATCCAAAACTGAGGATGTATGTGTCGAACTTCTGGTACCACATCCTTGGCGATTTCTTTAAATTGTAGATGGATCTTTTCATTTTTCACACCAAATCTTGCTTTCCCTTTACTACAAATTCTTCAGGCTATTTCATGTAAATTTCTTCTTCCAGGTCTCCATGTAGGAACAATGTCTTCACATCCATATATTCTATTTCCAGATTCAATGTTGCAGGCAGTGACATTAGAAGTCTAATGGAAGTTAGTTTTGCAACATGGGAAAAAATCTCACCGAATTCGACTCCCTCGACTTGGGAATAACCTTTTGCTACCAGTCAATATTTGAACTTCTCGACTTGTTCTGTGACATTCATATTTTTCTTGAATACCCACTTTATACCAATGGGATTTATTCCACTAGGTAACTTGACTAAATCCCACATGTCATTCCTATGCAAGGATTCCATCTCTTCTACCATGGCATGCTTCCATAGTTTACCCTCTGCTGAGTCAACTGGCTCACCGACCGACTTGGGGTCATTGTCAATGGTAGTTAGCATGAATGTGGAATGAAAGTCGAGAGGACTATACCTTTCAATTAGTTTTCTTACTCTTTTTTACCTCCTTACCATCTGATTTTGTTGTTCCACCTCTTCCTCATATTTAGTCAACTCGTTTGAATCATCTTCTTTGTTTCTCAATTCAAACTGCATCATCTCAGGATTATTCTTGGTCTGAACAACTTCTTCAAGCTCGGATTTACCTCTAACTTCTCTTAAGATGACATCTCAATTGTACATTTTTCTCCTTGATGGAGGATCCCAGAGCTTATATCCTTTCATTCCTTATTTGTACCCAATTAAAAAACATTTGAATTCCTTTTTTTCCATCTTTCTCATATTTTCCTTGGGAACATGCGCAAATGCATCACAGCCAAATACTTTGAGATGTGTAACCGAAGGATTCTTATGCGACCATACCTCATGTGGGTTCATGTGTAATCAAAGGCTTCTTACACGACCATACCTCATGTGGGGTCATGTCTACTAGTTCCAACGAAGGAGACATATTCACTAGATGTATTGCAATGTCGGCTGCTTCTACCCAGAATTCTTATGTGATCCTAGCACCATTGAGCATGCTCCTTACCTTATCCATCAAAGTTATTTTCATTCTCTTAGTAACTCCATTTTGTTGTGGGGTATATTGTGTGGTATTTTTCCATGCTATGCCACACTTTTTACAAAACTGATAAAATTCTTTTCCACAGAATTCACCACCATTGTTAGTTCTTAGCACCTTAATATTCTTATCTGTCTAGTTTTCTACAAGAGATTTAAACTTTTTAAATTTATTGAAAACCTTTGATTTCTTCCTTAGGAATATATCCATGCCTTCCTAGAAAAATAATCTATGAAGGAGACATAATACATGGATCCACCAAGTGAAGGCACTGTAACCGAGACAAAGACATCACTATGCACCAATTCTAGAATCACATTTTCCCTTGTCACTCCAGATGGAAACCTCACCTGACTTTGTTTTCCATATATGCAGTGTTCAAAAAATTCAACTTCTAAACCACATTCATGAAAACCATTGACAATACCTTTTTTGTGCATAGTGCGAAGTCCTTTTTCCCCAATGTGTCCCATCCTCTCATGCCATAGCATGGTCGAGTTGATTTTATCATGTCTTGTCGACTCGATTTGTACCAACTCAACCCAATTCTGGTCGAGTTGAGTCAAATCCGAGTCTACTTCAAGAGAAATGATGTTGTTGCATCCAGTCGAGTCGGCATTTCCTAATAACTTGTATGTGTTTCCAATATGACCTCCTTTCATTAAGACCACCATGCCTATAACCATCTTGCACGAATCCTTCTGAAACAGAGTATGCACTCCAACATTACTCATCTTATTGATAGATATCATATTTCTTTCCAAACTTAGAATCTATAGCACACCTGGAAGAGTTTTTTTCCTCCCATCCTACAGTGTCATTAAATATCTTCCTTGTCTGACAATTTTGGTTGTCGAGTCATCCCCAAGAACACATCACTTCCATCATATCGTCCATACTCGTAGAACCATTCTATATTTGGTGCCATATGATAGGATGACAATCAACCAAACATCTTGATATAATAGTGTATTGGTCGATGTCAAGTACACATCACCTCCCTTACCTGGGATTGTCTTTCTCTCAGTCGACTACTTCTCATCGAATCTTGTATTGACTTCCATCACCCTTGACTTACAGTCCTTTTTTTAATTCCCAGACTTATCGCATTTCCAACATATTCTTATCGACTAAACCATAGATTTATATCTTAGACTTTTTACTGGATAATTTTCCTTTATATCTTTCAATAGGTTTACCTCTCACCACTAAAGCATATTTGGTAGATCCTTCCATATTTTTTCTTCTCATTTATTCTGACAGGAGAGAAGAAACCACGTCTTCTAGCACTAGTGTGGTTGTATTAATCCCTATAGCCATGACTAATTTATCACAGGAGTCTAGAAAAGAACATAATATCCTTATACACTTCTCCTCCTCAATGATTTTAATATCCACAGACGATAATTGGCTTAAAATGGTGTTGAATGAATTTAAATGCTCAGTCACTGAACTTCCATCACTCATTCTCAGAATATATAGTTTATTTCTGATAAATAACTTATTTACCATAGATTTTGACTGGTATAAGCTTCCAAACTTGTCCCACGGTTTCTTTGCCAAATCTTTGCCTGAGACATTCAGCAGTACCAAATCTGCAAGACAAATCCAAATCGTACTTCTTTCTCTTCTTTCAAGTTTCTCCCATTCTTTCGTTGACATACCTATCAGTTGGGTACTTGGGCACACCGTTGTCCATTTTTATCAATCTACAAGAAGATATTCCATTTTAAGATTCCAAAGCTCAAAATTCTGGCCATTGAATTTTTCCATCTCTATTCTTGAACTGCTCACCATTCTTTACCACGATCTTTAACACAATTTATGACTTACAACTCCTACTATACCTAGGTTTTATTTCTCAGATTCAAGATTGGTAAATCAAGATTTGATACACTCATCAAAACACATAGCTCTAATTGAACCTAATATTTGATACCATGTGTCAAGAAATGAGAGACACTTTCACTCTAAACCTAGCAAAGGAGAAGAAGAATTTAATCAAGAACATAGATGACAAAGAAATAACACAGTACATAGATATTTTACCCTGGAAACCCAAACCAAGAAAACTAGCATTCCTTGAGTGTTCTTCTCTCTTGTTGTCTTATTCATTCTAAATAAAAGGTTTCATGTCTAACCTTGGTCCACACCTAAGACACAATAGACATCATACATTCATGCATGTGAAAGAACAACCATGTATCCAATTCGTCTTACATCTACATGATCAACAACCTCTAAATTACAGACTCTTGGTGATTAGACATTCATCGTATAAATATTCAAGATTAGACTTTATGTGTTAGGTAGCTAGAGAGGTAGTAGTGGGGGCCCAGAGGGCCCATAGTGATAATAGTGGAGTTCATTCAATGTAAGGTCGACTAGGTCCACTGTTAAGCCCTAATATTGGCTCATTAACTCTTAATTGGGGCATATTAGA
>ML777643.1:550403-608653 GCA_009831015.1 Picea engelmannii
CAAAGTACTATGGCCCTTATAAGGTATTGCAAAAGATTGGTACTATGGCATACAAATTGGAGTTGCCTGCATCTTCACGAGTACACCCAGTTTTCCATGTTTCATGATTAAAAAAGGTTATAGGCGACAAGATCCCAGTTCAAACTATATTGCCAGAACTTGACGAGGAAGGAAAAATCATATTGGAGCCTGAAGCCATCACTGACACAAGAATTTGCCAACTGAGGACTAGATCCATTTCAGAGTATCTCATTAAATGGAGGAAACTACGGGCTGAAGATTCCACTTGGGAAGATGAGTCTTTTATACAGAAGCATCCAGAGTTACTCAAGCGTTGCGGACAACACTTGTCTCAAGGGTAGGGGCATGTTAAGCCCTAATATTGGCTCATTAACTCTTAATTGGGGCATATTAGATTAGTAATGTTATTTTATTTATGTCGGCTTGCTCATTAACCCTTAATTAGGGAATATTAGATTAGTAATGTTATTTTATTTATGTCGGCTTTAGGCCATTAGTTGTAATTATACCTCCTAGTCTCCTATATATACCAAGGAGACATTTTCGTTTTGAATCATCTTGGAATTGAACATTTAAGTGGGTAAAAGGAGGTTGCCCCCTCGAAGAGGCTTATTATCTGAAATTATCTCTTTTTCAAGGCGTTGAGTACTTTTCCTGAGGTTTTTTTATGCTATATTGATGTTTGGTTCTTAACATACACTCTATTATTAAATAAGACCCACTATGGTAGCTAGATATAATAAATGGGTAGTTAGATATAATAAATGTAAGAGGACTTCTAAGAATATTCTACTTCTAGAAGATTTCTCCTCTAGAATGTTCTTAGGTGATGATAGCACTATATAAAGGGGTTCAAGAAATGTAATGGGACATGAAGAGAATTATTGTATTGTGAGTTGTAGCTCAATATGAGGATGCCCCCTCGAAGAGGCAAGTGAACAGGAGAGGATCTCTTCCATAATAGGATTCATTGTATGGTGTTTCCCTACCTCAAGGGTTTGATATAATAAAGTGTGATTTCTTCTATATTTTCCTTGGGATATATTGTGTATTTATCATTTGTGGTGATTATATTTGTATATATATTCTGGTTGTTAAAAAGTGGTATCAGAGCACTTTCCTTGGCCAAAGAAGGGAAGAATTTTTTTCTCTTTTTGCAGACATTTTCTAGAAAAAAAAAAAAAAGGTGGTGCACTTTGGGTTCATATATGAAGATTTACAAGGTGAATTTGTCAAAAAAAAATTGGTTATTTGAATTCCTCTTGGAAAAATACCCAATTTCAAAAAAACAAAATCTGAAACAGAGTCCTTAAAGTGAAGTTATGAGCATTTTAAATTCAGCAGTTTTTCAGGGTTTTTCCAGAAAAAGCCACGATTTTTTGTCGTAACTTATTGTTCTATTTTTTGGGTTTTTGCATGATGGTTGTGTGACCGAAGAGTTCATAGGGTTCTCATATGGCTATTTCCTCTCAAACCCTCAAATAAATTCTACAAATTACTGAAGCATTCAAATCTCAATTGTATGACACATTGGATGCCAAATTGGATGACTTTGTAGATGGCCTCACAAACGACCTCAATGATAGTTTTTGTAGTATTCAAGATTCATTGGATAGCATGCAGGAGATATTTCTTAATAATCAAGAAATATATGCTTGGTATGATTTGGAGACCAATTGCGATGACTAGTATATGGATAGTTGTCATTTCTGGGATGACAACCACTTTCATATTTTATTTGATGACTCTAATCCACCTTATGTAGAGAGAATAAATGTGACAAATCTGGAGCCAATGATTATTACCATAATAGGATCCATTTTATGGTGTTTCCCTACCTCAAGGGTTTGATATAATAAAGTGTGATTTCTTCTATATTGTCCTGTGGATCTATTGTGTATTTAGCATTTGTGGTGATTATATTTGTATATCTATTTTGGTTCTTAACATTACAAAATTAAAGCACACCTCTTTATATGCTTCACAACGGTAAAAACCCTAAATAATTGGTGCCCAAAAACAGTTACAGATCTATGCATATCATTGGATACAAATCTCGGTATTTTGTTACAGTCGACTCCAGGTTAGATTACTAGTTGGCCTTTATTCGGTCTTTAGTTTTTTGTCACACATATGGATGTCAACCTCATGTTGGTTGGCTTATTCAACCTTATTTCAATGCATTTACCATGTTGAATTGCCTTGAACTTTGAATTCAACTTTACTCGGTCGACTAACCTCAACCTTCGACTTGTTGTCGATCCACCTCGACTTCGATTGTTAGTCGTGTCATACATTTGGCTTAGGTTGATGGATTTTTGGTTTTCATTGATGTCAACCATTGGAGAGTGATATTCTATATTGATTTCAACACTCAGTGATTGATGTCAACCCTTGGAGAAAGTCTGGTAGCAAATTATGATAGCACAAAGGTTTGGGTAATGAACCCAGGGTTGTTTCATGTATAATGGTATGAGTTTTAATATATTTGAAGGTAATACTATTATATATCGATCATACATGTCATTCCATTTTCGTTGGTATGTGGAACGTCACATAAATCCTTGTGGTCAAAGAGTCATGGCCATGAGAAGTTGGAGAACTCAGGTTTGGGTAATAGACCCAAGTTTGTTTGATGGATAATGGTATGATTTTTGATACATTTGCAGGTAAGAATATTCTATATGGATATTACATGTCATTCCATTTCTGGTGGTATGTGGAACATCACATAACTCCTCACGGTTTGAGATTTATGGCCTTACGAAGTTGGAGGACCCTCATATGTCATCTTGAAGCCCCAAAAGGTCAAAGTAATCTAAGTGGTTTAAGAGATTTTAGAAGGTAAATAATAAAGTGAAGTAATGAATGTACTATATTTCAAAGTGAATACAAAATAAATTATTTAAATAATATATTTAATGGAGAAATTAGAAGTGGATTAACCCTAAAATAAGGAAAGTGGGCAAAGTGACCTAGAAGATGCTTCAAAGGAAGCTACTTGGAGAGTATAAATAAGAGGCAAGGATCTCTGATTTTAGACAACAGTTGAGCATATTGAATATATATAGGTGACTGAGGTAACCAAAGAATATATAAGCTGAATTTCAAAGGGAAGGTGAATAAAAGAAGGTTGGAATTCAATGGAGGATAAATTATTATGATGATGCTTTCTAAGGTATGTTATTTACAAGTCATATCACCATTTTCGCAATAACTTTTTTTCTAGAATGATTCAGAACATAAAATTGATAGGACATTGAGTAAACATATCCAAGTATCTGTGGTAAAAATTTCATCTTGTGAGTCATTGTATTTTTGGATTTACACTCCGTGGACAATAGGGTTTGTGGCTAGTCCTGAAACTAGTCTAAAACAGTTGTTTTGAGTAAAAATGTCATAATAGATTCAAATTGAGTAAGACCAAATGTGTTGGTTATAATACATTATTTACTATTCTATGTAATATTTTCAGATCCATTCAACAAATATTCTATACGGGGCACGCTCTACAAGGTCGCTCTCTGGAATAAGCTAGAATTTAGCAAGGTATGTCATTTTTGCTATAAATCCTTTTATGAGAGGTTCCAGGTAGTGATACCTAGAGGAATTGCATAAAACAAATTGAAGAAAATTGTGTACTATTTTCATATCTTTATTCATTACAGGTACATATTTATGATTATTTCAATTTAGGGTTGTTGACTAATCCCAAACTAGTCATGTGAGACTAAAGCAAAGTTTGATGAAAATGCTAGTATCTTGTTGTGAAAGTTAAGCAAGGTTTGTAGGTATGTTATCATATAAACCAAGTCTATTATAGAGTTAAAAATCATATTTTGATGATGAAATTGATGAGGGATTTTGGTTAAGGTACATGTTAGGTACATGGTTGAGACTAGTTGATGAGTTGGCACATATATGAGGTGTATAGTTGATGATGTTGGTACATATTGATGAGTCATAGTTGATGAGTAGTTGAAACATGATTGGTACATACTTGGTACATGGTTAGATGCATTTTTGTATGGTACAGGTTGATTACAAGTTGTTTGGTACAGGTTGGTGCATGGTTGATGCACTTATTTATGGTACAGGTTGGTGCATGGTTGATGCACTTCTTTATGGTACAGGTTGATTACAGTTTGAGGTACAGGTTGATGCATGGTTGATGCATGGTTCAGGTTTATTGGTACAAGTTTACAGCGGTATATCTCACAGTGATAATGTGACAATGGTTCCATCATTTTACTTCTACTTCAGGGTGGTTGGACAGTGCAAGGATAGGTGGTTGTAGCCACCTTCTGGTTGTAGTCGAAGAACATAGGGGGTTGTATCCAGAGAATTGGGGAGTTGGAGCTTCTCTCAAGTTGTAGCCTGGAAAATTAGGGGGTTGGAGCCTCCTTCCAGTTGTAGCTGGAAAACAAAGGAAGTTGGTTCTTCCAATGAATGTAATTATTCAAGACATATAAGAAAAAGAATTATGTGGTTTTCTCGCGCTTTGGGTTTCCACGTAAAACACTGGTGTATTGTGTATGTGTATGATTGTCCATTTGTTCATTTATTATTTACTCTGCAGTTATTGGATGATAATGCTACATATATATAACACTTGGATTATATGGTTAAAAAGTATTAAATTTCTCTATTATTGATTCAACCCCCCTCTCAGTAATCCAACAATTGGTATCAAAGTCAGCTCCTTCAGGAAACAGTTTAACCACTGGAAGGAGATCATGGATTATTCAGAGAATGGATTACCAATGTTTAATGGTCAGAATGGTTTTAAGTATGAGATGTGGAGCATAAGGACAAAAGTATTTTTACAGGCACAAGGACATTATATTTCGCTATCAGTTGTTACAGGATATGATATTTCAAAAAGGGAAAACACTACAGCCAAGAAGGAATTGAAGAAGAATAAAAAAATAGAAATGGATTTCATCTTGGAAGGATTACCTAATCTAGTAAGAGAAAAGGTTGGTAAATGTTCATCAGCAAAAGAACTTTGGGATAAGTTACATGGCATATATTCTTCACCCATCGCAGATTCAGAAAATGTCAAAGAAGATGCAGATACAAATCAAGAAGAATTATGTTCACCATGTCAAACATATTCAGAACATGAAGAGCACATAATCACCAAAGTTATGTTGTTTTTATTTAATTGTGAAAAATGTGGACATATTGAAATAGAATGCCATGAAGGAAATGAGACAAAAAAAACTAATTGAAAAAGAATAAAATTATGAGGCAGAATTGATTAGTGCTTTAAATGAACTAAGATAAGAAAAAAAGTCACTCAAGAAAGAATTGATGAAACAAAAGAAAAGTGTTAACATTTTTTAAGAATCCCAACAGGTCATAGAGAAATTAAGAACTCGGCTAGAAGAAGCCAAAAAGATCGAAGAAAATCTTGAATATCAAAAGAAGTGTTTGGAAGCCAACATAGCAGCACAGAAGGAAGAAGCGAAAATGAGAGAGAATATATTGACAGATCATCTTAAGGAAAGAACTAACGATCTAAACCAGCTTGATTCAAAGTTTAGTCAAGAAGAGAAAGTACTTGAAGAAGAAATAATCATATTAAAAAATCAGCTTGAAGAAGTGAAGAGAACAGAAGAAGTCATGAAGCCTCAAATATTAAAGAAAGAAGAAGAAGTTGAGAAACTTGAAGAAGTTGTCACATTGAGAAGTAAAATCGTCAATCTCAAAAATAACATTGAAGAGACAGAAACATCCACATCAGTTACAGAGAATGAAGAGAAGTACTCTAGGTTGATAGAAAAGAAGAATGAAGAAAATAGAAATAGTTATGCAAAAGTACTCAAAAGAAGAAATCATGGTCAACCAGAATCTAAGAAAATTATTGAAGATACATCTTCAAGAAGACCATTTGTGTTCAAGTCACAAAGAAGATTCAATCATGATCATGATCAATCAAGGCAGAAATTCAGAAGGACTACACCACAAAGAAGATCGTTCACTCCCAGGTATGCAAAAAAAAATTATGGTCATTGTTTTTATTGTACTAATTTTGGACATAAGGTTGTAGATTGCAGGGATTATAAAAGAAATGTTCAAGTAAGAAGTGCCTATGAGGCCGCACGTAACATTGAGTGTTACAAATGTCATAACTATGGAAACACAGCCAGTGATT
Source organism: Picea engelmannii (assembly GCA_009831015.1). Taxonomy (NCBI): domain Eukaryota; kingdom Viridiplantae; phylum Streptophyta; class Pinopsida; order Pinales; family Pinaceae; genus Picea; species Picea engelmannii. Next base: position 556,585 of record ML777643.1, read on the forward strand.
GTAGAAGCATTATCGATAGTTCCATGAAAGAGAACATTGATATCATATATAAGAAAGTATGGATAATAAAATAGGAAGAACAGGTGAACAAAGACCAGGTACCAGAGATTGCAAGATTGGCAATAAAACGAGATGAAGAAAATTATACATAGAAAAATAAAGATGTTAGATATAGAAAGGTTTGGAAAATAATTGAAATAAAGGAAGGACAGGTAAATAAGGAACAGGTTCAAGAGATTGTACTTTCAGGCATTGTAGTGAAAGATGAATCCACAAACAGAAAGAAAGAAGTCAAAGCTCAAAGAGATAATGAATCTACCAATGAAGATGATGATGAATCTACCAATAAAGATGATGATGAATCTACCAATGAAGATGGTGATGAATACAAATCAGAGCAGGAATTGTTATGATCCATCTGGCTTAGAGACTCCCAAGTAATATGAATATTAGATAGGGGGAGTTTATGCGATTTATGTGACAGACCAAAGAACCATCCTTCAAGCATCTTGCATAGTTTGAGAAGACAAATTTAGAGTAGTCAGTTAGCAAAAGTAGAGTTTGATATATTAATCAAGACTTCATGATAGTATAGTGATAAATGGGTCAACATTATGGATAGTTGCGCAAGTAGAGTCTTGGAAAGTATGGACAAAGATGGATTCAGAAGAACACTTAGTAGGTTTGGATAGATATATGACAGTGGACGATAGCATAGATTCATAGATTGGCTCAGAGAGTGGTTCAGAGACAAAGGAACATTATCATAATATATGATAATTACACAGCAAATGGCTTGAACAATGCTAATGGATTCCAAATTGAAAAATATTTTTTGGACACATGCAGTGCATACATCAGTTCACATTCAAAATAGAGTAATGCTCTGAAACAAAAATGACAAAACTCCATACGAACTATGGAAAGGAAGCGCAGACAACAACCTCTACATCAAGGTAACTCAAGGTAATATTTTATTAATTGAAATTTATGTTGATGATATTGTTTTGGAAGTATTAATGACAGGTTAAGCCAGAAAATTGCAAAGGATATGCAGAATGAATTTGAAATGTCATTACTTGGAGAACTATCCATCTTTTTGGGTCTTCAGATATGTCAAATAAACCAAGGAATTTTTATTTCTCAAACTAAGTATATCAGAGAAATGTTAAAGAGGTTTGGAATGGAAGATTGCAAACCATTTACCACTCCTATGAAAACTAATTGCAAGTTGAGAAAAGATGATGATTCAAAGTCTACAGACCAGAGGAAATACAGGTCAATGATTTCTAGCTTACTATATGTGACAGCATCCAGACTAGATGTAATGCAGGCAGTTGGACAGGTGGAACGATTTCAAGTAGCACCAAAGGAATCACATGTATTAGCAGTGAAGAGGATTTTCAAATATCTCAAAGGAACAGAAGAGTTTGGATTATGGTATCCAAAAGGAAAGGATATATCACTTATTGCCTACATAGATGTAGATTGGGTAGGTTGCATTGATGACCGATGAAGCACCAGTGGAGAAACGTTCTACTTAGGTGAGTATTTAGTATTTTTTCTAAGCAAGAAACAATCATCAATATCCTTATCTATAGCCGAGGCAAAATATATTGCAGCAACAGCATGTACACAGGTTCTATGGATGAAACAAATTTTGACAGATATGCAGGTTGAGTATGATGAGCTCATTCCAATATATTGTGTTAATACAAGCGCCATCAGTGTATCAAAAAACCCTGTGATGCACTCCAAGACTAAGAACATTCCAATCAAGTATCACTTTCTATGGGAACAGGTTACAGAGAAGAACATCAGAGTTGAATACGTGGGAACAAAAGAACAAGTGGCATACATATTTACAAAACCGCTTCCATGGGAAGCCCTTGAGTATCTTCGTTAGACACTAGGAGTAATTTCTACTCCAAAATGAATGCTTTTGAATGCTTATCTTATATGTCGTATATGTACGTGATGAAGCACCATAAATAGGACAAAGGGGGAGATATTTATCAGATACAAAGGTAAATGCTTGGAGAGAGATCATAGAGGCGTGTTTCCAAGGGGAGTGATTGTAACAAGGGAAGAATGAGCGATATGACTTCAGAGTGATACCCTTTTTCAAAGGGGGATATATTATTCATATGAAGGGAGAGAGAGTAATCAAAGGCTTATAAACACAAAGAAAAATCAAAGGCATGTAGATAGGGGGAGCAGCCCCAAGGACAGTTCATTCAGGGGGAGCAGCCCCAAGGACAGTTCATTCAGGGGAAGCAGCCACAAAGGGATATACCCTTTTCCATTGATGTCAAAGGTGGAGAGATAGAAACATTTATGAGGAGTATAAGCATGAATTTTATCATGACTAAGTGTTCCATCAATGTTGGTGTTGCCATCAATTCCAAAGGGGGATATTGTCAGACGGTTGGCTTAGGTTGATGGATAGTTGGTATGGATTGTTGATTTCCATTGATGTCAACCATTGGACAGTGATATTCTATATTTATGTCAACCCTTAGTGATTGATGTAAACCCTTGGAGAAATTATGGTAGCTAATTTTGGTAGCACAAAGGTTTGGGTAATGGACCCAAGGTTGTTTCATGTATAATGGTATGAGTTTTAATATATTTGAAGGTAATACTATTCTATATGGATAGTACATGCCATTCAATTTCCGGTGGTATGTGGAACATCACATAACTCCTCACGGTTAGAGAGTTATGGCCATGAGAAGTTGGAGAACCCAGGTTTGGGTAATGGACCCACGTTTGTTTGATGGATAATGGTATGAGTTTTGATATATTTGCAGGTAAGACTATTTTATATGGATAGTACATGGCATTCCATTTCTGGTGGTATGTGGAACGTCACATAACTCCTCATGGTTTTATAGTTATGGCCTTACGAATTTGGAGGACCCTCATATGTCATCTAGAAGCCCCAAAAAGTCAAAGTAATCAAAGTGGTTTAAGAGATTTTAGAAGGTAAATAATAAAGTGAAGTGATAAGTGTACTATAATTGAAAGTGAATACAAAACAAATTATTTAAAAAATAAATTTAATGGAGAAATTAGAACTGGGTTAACCCTAAAATAAGGAAAGTGGGCAAAATGACCTAGAAGATGCTTCTAAGGAAGCTACTTGGAGAGTATAAATAAGAAGCAAGGCTCTCTCATTTTACATCACACTTGAGAATATTGAATATATATAGGTGACTGAGGTAACCAAAGGATATCTAAGCCGAATTTCATAGGGAAGGTGAAGAAAAGAAGTCTGGAATTCAAGGGAGGATAAATTATTTTGATGATGCTTTCTAAGGTATGTTATTTACAGGTCATATCACCATTTTCGCAATAATTGTTTTTCTAGAATGATTCAGATCGTGAAATTGATAGGTCGTTGATGAAACAATATATTCAAGAATATATGGTAAACATTTCAGCTTGTGGGTCATTTTATTTTTGGAGTTACACTCCGTGGAAAATAGGGTTTGTGGCTAGTTCTGAAACTGATCTAAAACATGTGTTTCGAGTAAAAACATCATAACTCCTTCATAATAGATCCAAATTCAGTAAGACCAAATGTGTTGGTTAGAGTACCATCTATAGTATTCTTTTTAACATTTTCAGATTCATTCAAAAAATATTCCATGTGGGGCATGCTCTACAAGGTCTCTCTCTAGAATAAGCCAGAATTCAGCAAGGTGTGTCATTTTTGCTATAACTCATTTTTTGAGAGGTTCCAAGTAGTGACACCTAGAGGAATTGCATTAAAAAAAATAAAGAACATTGTGTACTATTTTCAGATCTTTATTCATTACAGGTACATAGTTATGATTATTTCAAGTTAGGGTTGTTGACTAATCCCAAACTAGTCATGTGAGACTAAAGCAAAGTTTGATGAAAATGCAGTCTCTTCTTGTGAAAGCTAAGGAAGGTTTGCAGGTGTGTGATCATATACACCAGGTCTATTACAGAGTTACAATTCATATTTGGATGATGAAATTGATGGGGGCTTTTGGTTAAGGTACATGTTGGGTACATGGTTGAGACAAGTAGTTGATGAGTTGGCACATACATGAGGTTTATAGTTGACGATGTTGGTACATATTGATGAGTCATAGTTGATGAGTAGTTGACACATTATCGGTACATACTTGGTACATTTTTGGATGCACTTGTTTATGGTACATATTGATTACAGGTTGTTTGGTACAGTTTGGTGCATGGTTGATGCACTTCTTAATGGTACAGGTTGATTACAAGTTGAGGTACAGTTTGATGCATGGTTCAAGTTTATTGGTATAGGTTTATAGTGGTATATCTCACAATGATAGTGTGATAGTGGCTCCATCATTCTACTTCTACTTCAGGGAAGTTGGACATGGAAAGGACAGGTGGTTGTAGCCACCTTCAGTTGTAGYCGGAGAACATAGGGGGTTGTAGCCAGAGAATTGGGGAGTTGGATCTTCCCTCAGGTTGTAGCCTGACAAATTAGGGGGTTGGAGCCTCCTTCCAATTGCAGCTGGAAATCAAAGGAAKTTGGTGCTTCCAATGAATGTAATTCTTCAAGACATATAAGAAAAAGAATTATGTGGTTTTCTCCCGCTTTGGGTTTCCACGTAAAACAATGGTGTATTATGTATGTGTATGATTGTTCATTTGTTCATTGATTATTTACTCTGYAGTTATTGGMWGATAATTCTACATTGATATAACACTTGGATTATATGGTTAAAAAGGATTAAATTTCTCTATTACTGATTCAYGCCCCCTCTCAGTAATCCAACAAGTTGATCCACCTCGACTAGACTTTCACTACAAATAATATAACAATCCAACACTCATGAATGACTCCATTGMAGTTTGGGGGGAGATACCATGAAGGAATATAGTGGTCCCAACCCAAAGTATTTGTCCCAAATCCCAATGGTATGAATCTACAGCATGTGAATAAATGAGTTGATGTCGAGCATGGTAGAAATCATCTGATTACTATTTATTAATAGATGTATTTAATAGACACGAGGGAATCCACCCATGATGATGATGGACCCCAAGATACCTAGTACAATCTAGCAAGTGTGAATAAGAGTTGTAGTCAAACACTCATAAAATTATTAAATGTGAGACAATGATGTAAACCCACTACTGGAAATGTGAGGGAACTTGCCATTGATGTCTCCAAGACCTAAGGTACTAACTGGTTTCTAGATTTTGATCATGGATAATGATTTGGTGTCGATGGGACAAAATCCATCGAATGAGGGACTTGATGTATCCCCCAACAATTGACACAAAACAAACAAAGGTAAATGGTGTATAAAGTAGAGCATAACTAACTCAAGGATTCCTGGGATAAATAGGTTGAAAGACTAAAAATGGTCGACACGGGCTAACTTCCCTTGAACAAAATGACACAAAAAAAAACTTGACTTGGAGGCATTGACTCAATAATGACCAAAACACTTTCCATGAGAGACTGGAAAAGTGAATAGTCGGGGGAGTCTAAAAGATTAGGGATATGGTGGTGATTGAAAGGAAATGGATAACCCATTTGTGGTACATAGACGTAAAATTGGTGCGTTGTTCAAGGGAGACTTGAAAAACGACTACCATTTGTCAAGATGACTAGATTTAAAACCCCTCAAACTTTCCCCCACCATGAATGACAAGTACCCCATTATTTTTTTACGAGCTTGAGGAGGATAACATATGCTCGATATAACTCATCTTCAATGATTCCCCCATCATATGTTTAACAAACTTGAAGAAGGAAGGGTTCGATCCCTTATGGGTCCTTCAATGTATAATTTACAAATCCATAGAAGGTAAAATCAACAGTATTTTCACATTTAGAGAGTCTGAAAAGAACTTAAACAAGACTCCAAGGGTATTCATTTTCGTAAATTTAGTCCCATGAGCCCGAAAAATTGTAAAACAATACAAGAGAGAACTCTTCTAACCAAGGTTGACTAAAGTATTTTATTTTCATAATTAGTCCATATGATATGAAAAATGGTTAAACTTACACCAAATAGACATCCTTTCAAATCCATTTAACGAGTGTGAAAGGAAACAAGCTCACTCAATAATCTTTTCATGTTTACGGAGTTTGAAAAGATCTTAAAGGAGACTCCAAAGAGTTCCCTTTTCATGTAGTTTTTATAAGCCCGAAAAAGTGATAAAAGTAAACTCAATAACTTATTCTCATGTATTTATGAGCATGAGAAAGAAAAAATATTAAGCTCATTATTATTTGTTTAATTTTTAAATGAGCTTGAAATAGAGAAGGAAATTGTGATCGAGGTTTGTTTCATTTTTAAACGAGCCTGAAATAGAGAATGAAACTATGCTCAAGGTTGGTTTCATTTTTACACGACCTTGAAACATAGAATGAAATTGTTCTCGGGTTTGGTTTCATTTTTACACTATATTTAAATAGAGAATGAAACTATGTTCGGGGTGTCTGCTTCATTTTTACACGAGCATGAGACAAGGATGAAAATGCGCTTAGAATGATACCCATTTACGAGTTTCTTCCCAATGTGATGTCCAGAGTTTGGTATTGTGGGTGATACCCATCAACGGGTTATTTCCGAACATGATGTCCAGAGGTTGGTACTTTTCCCCCAGCATGATTGACGGAAGCTAGCGGCTTAACTCCAACATGATTTCCATAGGATGGAGAAATGCCCCCCAAGATTCATTTCATCTACCGACTCTTCTTTTGCACCTGATTAGTCTCCTGGATAATAATAGTAATAGGTTCACCAGAGAAGGAGGAAGAAAGAGGATCAATTGACACAGGCGGAGGAAATGAAGGTTCAAGTACTAGATCTAGTGGAAGACTCGACTTAATTGGAGGGGGGTATGTTTCATGTTTTAATGAGCTTGACATAGAAAATGAACCATGCTCATGGTTATTTGTTTCATTTTTTAACGATCTTAACACACAAATCTAACTATAATCATAGTTATATGTTTCATTTTTTAACGATCTTGACACAGAAAGCGAACTATGATCATGGGTATTTATTTCATTTTTTAACAAGCTTGAAACAAAAATAGAAGTATTCTCATTAACCTTGACCATGGCTTCCAAGAGGTCTTCAACAGATGGAAGAGTAATTCTCTAGAATGAATATATGTCAAGGGACTCACTTTTATCAAAAGGGGGGAGAGTAGGATCCAATGTCCCTAACGAGGGAGTTACCATGTCAATTTTTGGAACTAAATCCAAAGAAGATGAGCATACATTGAGAGGCTCCTTCTCATTATCAATTGAAGGCATGGGATATCATGCCAAAAAATTTACCTATGGCAGGGGAGAAACCACTTGAATGTGAGGAACATTTAGGTAATTTGTATGGTCAACAGTCATACAATGATCAGGATTAACAAACAAAATTTGATATATGGTCACTATACTTCCATCATGGGGAAAATGCATCACTCGAAAGAGTGTGGAAACTGCAACTTTCATAGAATATACATAGTCTCGCCCAAGGAGAAAATTAAAATCCAAGGGGGCTTGGACTACCATGACATCAATATAGACATTTTTCCCTCCTAAGGTGATGGGAAACTAAGGAAGGATCCCTAAAGGTTCACTAGGTCTTCTATTAAAATCCAGTAGATGATTAGTGGCTGACACAAGCTTAGGAGAACCTAAATATTTCCAAGAAGTTGAGGATAAAATACTAACACAGGGCCCTTCATCTATGATATTGTGATATACAGACTTATCAACAACTTGCACAATTATCTAGAAATGGATACTTGAAGGAATACAAGGCTCTGCTAAACTATTCCAATCAATGGAATTGACCTCAGTACTTGGAAGGGGTTCCGTTGAAACAAACAGGATGTCCCCTTGTCCATATCACTCTAAAATAACAAAGAAAGAAGCATTGGTATTCAAGTCACTCTCTAAGGGAAGAGTGGGGTAAACCAATGATCCAATAATATTGACCACTTCATCAACCAAAGGTTGGGTAGGGGAGGACTCTTGGGAAGAAACTGAAGGTTATTGCTGGGAAACAAAACTATGTTCCAATAATTTTGAAGCCTCCTCTATACAAGGGAAATTGTAAGTACGATGATTTCAATTGCTCAAATTGCAGACCGTCACTAGCATTACCTGCAAAGGCTGGTGACACAGGATGTTGGAAACCCTGATACTACACTTCTAAGACCTTTGGAACCAGGAAAATGGTTAAGAAGGTGATCACCCTTACAAAGCCTGCAAGGGAACTTGGTTTTTTGACCTATGTTCTTAGGATTCTAATCATTATCAACACTCCCAACATGATCAAAAATGGTTGGTTGATTTCCCCTTTGCTTATTTGGCTTCTCCTTTTTCTTCCTTTTCTTCTCCTTCTTTTCCTCTTGGTTACTAGCATCACGGATTTCACCAGGCATGCATGAATAAAGGGAATAATACCCGACAAGTAAAGAAGTAAAAGGGTCAATAGGAGGTTGATGTTCTTGAGGTGGAGGGCTTTCATCTGAGGCACCAGGGGGATTTTTCATCACTGGAGTGGAAAAAAACCATATCGGAAACCCTATAGTGAATCTGGGAAGACTCAATGTAGCAATGTAAGGAGGACCAATATTTCCAAAACAAGTAAAAGGATGAGGATCCCCGTGCAAAGGGGTTCCTTGATTGACAGGCTCCAGAACTGTTTCCATATACATAAAATCAACCTAGGGTGTGATAAATCAAAGAGAACACACTACCAAAGTCCCTATAAGATAAGAACAAGTAAATAATTCTCTTGTAACATAGAAAAAGGAAGTAATATATTTTGTAAATGGGAGATGATGTAGTCAACGAAGAAACGACAGACAGTTACCCACAACTACTCCATAATGTACTTCCATAGGTGCAAGTACCAGATGCAACCAAGTACTCTCCTAAGGATCCAAAATCATGTGTTGTATGTATGTCTCAGGTACTGAAAGTTTTGAAATATTGTAACTGCAAAGAGTATTCTATTTATTATTGACTCGTTATCAATTAGATCAATCCCCTTTTGTGGAGTGATCATGTTGGGCTTTGTAAATGACCGAATCCCCTTTTGTGGAGTGATCATGTTGGACTTTGTAAATGACCGAATCCCCTTTTGTATATTGGTCAAACCCTAATTACAACATGCAAATTAAGAAGTCGGCCCCAGGCCTAATTAAAGTTGTTTTAACCACTAAGTGAAGAAGTCGTCCATGCCTAGTGAAGAGACACCTCCCTAGCGCATTCCAGCTAATATAAATAAGAGAGGCTAGTGCCTCATTAATTCACTCACTCAAGTCACTCATCTAGTGCGCAAGTTTGAAAGAAGATGTAGTTGTTGGGAGAAGAAGAAGAGAGAGAGGTGCATTGCACAGTCTTGGATATTCTCTAGTGTTTGTTTTATTATCTTGGCATTGTATTGGAAATCTATATTAAGAATTTGTTTGCTTGGTTTTCTCCCCCGTGAGGGTTTCCCAGGATAAATGTTGTGTACCTTGTGATTGTGTTTCTTTCAGTGATCCTGCTTATGCTATTATTGTCTAGTAAATTGAAAAGAACTTAATAGTAGCTATAAAATTAACATGGTATTAGATATTGACTGAATAGAGCACCTTTCACTGGGTAACCAAAAACATCATTGTTGTCATAGAAGAAAATGAGGGATTTTTATTGGAAGATAATTTCATCCTAAAAACTATCTAGGGAAGTGCACCCTAGCCTAGCAAACTCATTGGCACCTTGAGTGTACCTTTTCTGTATGTTAGAGCCTCCAGAAAGTGAAACCCTAGTTTTTTGGTGGTACCAAAAAAGCAGGAAACCAGAACCAGTACCATTCCATAATGGTGTAGGTCAAGTTTTAAGGGGTAAAACTTGAAATTTTCAAAATCAGACTACTCCAACCTACTCGCCTCAGCCCAGTGCATCTAGTCCCTGGATCAGAATTCCAAAATTTGAAAGTTGAAAAATTAGGGCTTCCTCATAAAACCCTAAGTTGATGTTGCAGTTGCAGTTACAGTTGCAGTACCAGTTGTATTTGTATTTGTAGTATCAGTTGCAGTTGCAGTGAAATTTTGTGTGTAGTGTTGGGATTGTTGTGTTATTTTCCTAGTGCACCTTACCCTAGCAAGATATTATCAAAGGTATGTACTTACATGTTTTTAAAATGAATTATTCTAAAGGGTACTTGTAGGAGAAGGGATCTTTTTTCATAGATCTAGAAGGATCTTAGATCTAGCACATTCAAAGGAATAATGCACCTTAGGTTTGATCATTTTATAGGCATCTATTCATTATGACATTATCTTGAAATCTAGGTTGTATGTTGAAGTTATGAACATCATACTAACCCTTGGTCAAATTAAATGCAAGGTATTAGATTGAAATTAGAGTTTATTCTCTAACTTAGACTTCTATCAAGATAGAATATTGTCTTAGTAAAAAGGATAGGTTGAAGAAAGCACGTGTCATCTTGAGTGAAGGAGACTTGAAAAAAAAACAACACACTCATTCTGGAGGACAAGACTCCGAGTTCTAGAATTGATTGATTAAGTTGATAAGATTCAAAGTTTCACATGAAAAGTTCATAACTACTTCATTAAAAGTAAACACCATAGTTGAGGTATAATTCTTTGAAAAGTATTATACTTGGTAGCATGTGAGCACATTGAGATAAATTATTATTGTAATCATTTACCAGATACAACTAACATCTCCTCTAGGAGAAACTTCTTGTGTTGGTTCCAGATTACCATGGAGGAATGTTTGTTCACAACACTAGAAGAGTGTTGATCTCATTTCATATTGTATTTATTACTTTTGATCTTTGTTTCAGACGGGTCACAAGTGATAGCTCTAAAGGATCTATTGTGACGATTATTCGTGCTATTGTTTTATTACTATTATCAAAAGAGTGTTATTATTGCTTGTTGTTGACCTTGTTTCAAGTCACACATGATAACCCTAAGGAAGCTATAGTGAAGGTTTCAGAAGGAAATAGATTAGATAAGACATGAAGTAGACTATGTACATGACCATATACATTCATGAACCAAAGAAGATAAAGAAGAAGTTATTTTTTGAGATCTTGAGTATATCATATGGATATTGATTGTAATGAGCAGAAGGCTCCAAAGATTAATGAACATTAGAAAAAGAACTCACAGTAGACTTTTTCAAAGGATAATGAAACCACCTTGACAGGAAGAAGAATTCACTTGAGGTCTGACTCAGATTTTATATTAAGACTTGGTATTCAACACCAAGTATATCCTGAAAATACTATGAAGTTGTTGCAAGCTCAGAAGAATTCAAGATTCTGAGTAATCTTGATCTCAAAAAGGATCAAATTAAGAGACATCTTCCAGGGTTGGGAGACAAATTCCATGAGAATACTAGATCGTAGCTTTAGAGACTTATAGGAGATATGAAATCTCCTTGGAAGATTCCCTTGTTTCAGTGACAGAAAAGGAAGCCATTCAAAAAGACTGGGATATGGATTTTTCTGTGAGACTAGAAGGGAAGTCAGTGTTGACTTCCAAGATTGATCTAACAGATCAAGCATGTTGCAGATGTACAAATATTAAATTGTGTCTAAATGATTCTCCCAGCAAGAGGGAGAAGACTATGACAAGACACTTACTCCATTAATTGAAGAGATAGTTCCAGTATTCATGAAGACAACCAGAAAAGCCATGACAATATGATATTCAGGGGGAGAAATCTCTATATTTGATATTTATTTATCTACAGTTCCATTTGGTGTAGTACATTAGTTGGTTCATGAAGACATGAATATGATAGAAGATAGAGTTACCTCCATGAAAGAAGAAGAGCTACCTTCAGTATCAGTTATTGAACCACTCTTAGTTAATATAAAGTTGTTGTCATGATGGAGTGGAGGAATTACTCTCAAATTTTAGCAGTCATGGTGAGAATGGATCAGCCATTCTCAGCTTCAAAGAAGCTGCAGGTATAGAATCCAAGTTCCAGAGGAACAGATGCAAAGAGAATAGAGGACATACTCTTAGGTAGTGAGACAAATAGTGCTTTGCAGAAAGCACATAGAACTAGCACATGATTGTGCATATTAAATTGGAGTTGAAGCAAGTGTACCAGGATGGTACAATGTGATGTGGAAAATTGGATTTGAATATTGAAGATAGAAAGAATCATGTCTTCATGTTGAAGGAATCTCTATACGCGTTGAAACAAGTTCCTAGATCTTGGTATGGCAAAATTGACAGTTTCCTGATGAGCTTGGGCTTTGCCAAGAGAAAGTTGATTCTAACCTTTACTTCAAGGTTATTAATGATGATCCAGTGATTTTTCTACTATATGTATATGATTTATTATTGACAGATGAAGAAATCCTCATCACAGATTGCAAGAAGAAGCTCGCTACAAAGTTTGATATGAAATACCTAATGCATTATTTCTTAGGTTTTGAAGTTTGGAAGAGCCCAAAGAAGATATTCCTTAACCAAGGAAGTATCTAGTTGAAATATTGAAGAGGTTTGATATGTTGGAATGTAAATCCATGAACACACCCATGGAAAAAAAGTTGAAGCTCCAGGTTGATACTTCGGCAGAATTGGTTGATGCTACTCTATATATAGACAAATTATTGGTTCATTTATGTATCTGACAAACACCAGGCCAGATGTATGCTTTGTTGTGAACACCTTGAGTCAGTATCTAGTAGAGCCCAGATGTTTTCACCTTGTAGCTACAAATAATGTGATGAGATACCTTAAGGGTACAATGAATTATGGTCTCTGTTATACTGGAGATCATGACTTCATATTGATTGGTTATACTGATTCAGATTGGGATGGAAGTGTTTATGATAGAAAGAGCACTTTAGGATGTTGTTTCAGTCTGGATTCAACCATGACTTCATGGAAGAGCATGAATCAATCCAATATTTCTCTCATCCCGGCAGAAGAAGCATACATTACAGCATGTTCTACCAGTTGTGAAGCCATATGGCTTCAGAATTTGTCGACAGGTCTATTCGATCTGGATATGGAAGCCACCGTGATTCTATGTGATAACCAAAGTTACATAAATATGATGGAGAACCTAGTGTTCCATGATAATTCGAAGCACATAGAAATCTGGTATCACTACATTTGTGATATGGTGCAGAGGGGAGTTGTTAAGCTCCAATAAGTTGGCACATAGAAGTTTGTAGATGTAATGACCAAGCCTATGCCTCGTGTAAAGTTTGACCACTTTAGAAACAAGCTTGGTATAGTATGAAAGGACCTCCCTCGAAAGGGGGAGTGATTTTGATGATACTATGGTATCATGACCAACAGCGGGTAGCTCAGTTAGGATTTTATATCCTAGGGGACTGATCATCCCTGGACAGATCTCAAAGGTCCGATAAGGATGGTCTGTCAGAGTACTTGTGCATGTATGTGCTAGTTATGGTCAGTAGTGGTAGCTCTGTTAGGATTTTTATAATCCTAGGGAATCTTATGATTCCTGGGCATATCTCGAAGGTCCAGTAAGGACAGTCTGTCAGAGTACCACATGGTAGCTCCATTATGATTTTACATCCTAGGGAATCTTATGATTTCTAGGAAGATCCCTAGGGACTGTCAAAGTACCAAAAAATGTTGTTGATACACCTTCCTCATTTTGTTGCCCCGTGACGATGATGATGTTATTTCTCTAGCCTTTGTGTTGTGATGATGTTTGTGCTCCAACCTTCATGTTGTGATAATTTTGTTTCTCTAGCCTTTGTGTTGTGATGATGATGCTTTTGTTGTTGATGTTATTGATGATGAAGATGTATTAGTGTTATACTAATTCATGTTTATGCAGATGATGATAATGCTACTCCAGCTCCATGCCGTGAGTGATGATGAGAAAAACTTCTGATGATTTATAGATATGTCAGTTAGTGTTCCATATTTTTTTGATGTTGTAACCTTCTCTCTCTCCTAATGATGTTGTAGAATGCCCTTCTTGTTAAGGGGGAGTGTTGAAATATTGTAACTTCAAAGAGTATTCTATTTATTATTGAGTCATCATTAATTAGATCAATCCCCTTTTATGGATTGATCATGTAGGGCTTTGTAAATGACCAAATCCCCTTTTGTGGATTGGTAAAACCCTAATTATATAATTCAAATTAAGAAGTCGGCACTAGGCCGAATTAAATTTGTTTTAACCAAGTGAAGAACTCAGCCCTATCTAGTGAAGAGACACCTCCCTAGTGCCTGGAATATAATATAAATAAGAGAGGCTAGCCCCTCATTCATTCACTCACTCAAGTCACTTATCTAGTGCACAAGTTTGAAGGAAGTTTTAGTTGCTGGAAGAAGAAGAAGAGAGAGAGGCCCATTGCTCAGTCATGGATATTCTCTAGTGTTTGGTTTATTATCTTGTCATTGTATTGGCAATCTATATTAAGGAAGTTTTTGTTGGGTTTTCTCCCCCATGAGGGTTTCCCAATATAAATGTTGTGTACCTTGTGATTGTGTTTCTTTCAGTATCCTTCTTATGATATTATTGTCTAGTAAATTGAAAAGAACTTAATAGAAGCTCTAAAATTAACAGAAAGTACCACCACAACAGTCACCTAGGAAGGTAACCTAGGAAAATCAAATAGGGATACCACTTTGCGCTTGGTGGTTGGGAAGAACGGTCATGGGAGAGGGATTCTGAGAATGGGAAAGGAACATAAGACAATTTTCTTAGCCCCAAAGAAACTCAGATAGTGGTGTCTCCCTGAGAACTTGCCACTACTAATATTTCCCCCTTGACTCGCATAACGTCATTGAGAGAGAATGTTGGGGACTAGTCCAAGAATTATTCTTGACTTCTCCTACCACTTGAATCATGTGTAAGAGGAGATTTCCCAACAAACACTTCATGTTACTAATGTATTTTCACTCATTAGTATTCTTAGTTTTGTTTCAATGGCCTTGGAGAATTTACTCTCCACCCTACAACCTAGACTTGTGATCGATTTCTAATAAAGAAAAATTCTAGTTGATTTTAGATTAGTTACCTTGTTCCTTTTATGTTTGGTGTTACTCAAAAGGGTAAATTGAAGTGGAATATATGGTGTTATCACTCTAACTCCAAGAAGACTTCAAAATAAATAAATGAATGGAATGCAATATTTAGTTTCGATGAAGCCTATCTATAGAAAAGAACAAGAGTTCTCAAGCAAAGAAACAAGAATAACATTCAATGCAAGAAACATAAACTATTCTGTGAATGCAAAAGGTGTTTGATATATAAGTCAAAGAAACTGTTGGATACACGATTCTTCCACCCCTCGGCCATGAGGGGGATTGTTTTTTTAAACGCAATTTACTTCACTTTAAAATGAAAGCTCAAACATGATCCACCCACTAACTATAATGCAATTAATTTTTGGTTTCCAATGCTTCCAAATGTAATGAAAAATTTTAATGTAACTTCTTTTGTTTTCTTTCTTTCAAATGAGATGAAAAGAACTAAATTCAAATGCAAAGGATCGCACAACAAAAGAATGCAAACCAAAAAATTCAATCAAGTATGTTGACAAGCATCAAAAGTACTCAAAATCTAAGGAAGATGAAAAAAACAAGCACCCAATAAATAAAAGGTCCAATCACAAGAAACTCAAGCTTTCAATTATAAAAAAAAAATCAAATGACTTAAAAAAGGTTGCAGCAATGGTTGTTGGAACAGATCTGAAAAAGACCTGCAAGATCGTAAGAAGACACAGAAAGCATATATGGGCTAGATTTGAATGATGTCCCTTAAAAAACATATTTTTAATGGTTGGTCACACCTTGTCAGTTAAGACAAAGCGACTGGTCGCACTTTGTACTAGAAGAGACGTGTGATCAAAACCACTGCTCACACTGCTCAATGTGATTTTTGTGTGGTTGTGTGTTGTGATGCAGCAACTTGTGGCCAAAAGTGGATTGGTCACTCTGTGTACACGGGAAACCTATGACCGTGATCGTACAAGTGTGAAAACTAGTATATCTAAGGAAAATGTATCAAATCTGGTATTGAACACTTTCAAACAGACTTGGAAAAGACTTATGGGCAGAATGAAAACAAAAATCAAGGCTTAAAATGGGAAAGGATGTTGAGAATATGAATTCAAAAGTTGAGGAAGAAAACTAAATAAATAGTAATGACTTCCCCAGTGGAGTCGTCAGTCTGTTGTAGGATAAATGTACCCTACAGGAGTTACCTCCCTTAGGATCTTCCTAGACCTAAGACATAATAGAGATGCAAGTTGTAGATTTTCCTAGATCTAAATCATACATGAAAATATCTACGAGATAAGAGGATGTGAAGCATACCTGATACTTCAACGGTTGTCCCTGCACACTCCTTGGTCTTTTTCTCCTTTGAAGATATCATTCACTTTCAAGAACACAGGTCTACACACATATGAAAACAAGAAACACCTTTCACGAGATCAAGCGTAACATGTATAAAACATAGATCTAATAATATATCACAAAGACATGAAAATATTAACTCTTTATGAATATTATGATCACCATATACAATCAGTTATAGGGGAAAATCATGTGCATATTCTATTAAAAAGGAAAAAATCTTACAACTTTCATACAAATAGCTTGATGAAGCTTCTCCCAATTTCCTTTCCCAATCTCCGTAATCAATCTGACATTATAATTTTACTCTATATTTTCCTCCACTTTTTCCATGAGAGACCCTCAATATATAGGATGAAAGAGATGATATGCTAGATAACTCTTGGACACTCAAAATAACAAGCTTCTCAAGGTTGAATTACGATAAATCCGAGCTTGATCCCATCTCATTGTAACCATTCATAAATTGAGAGTAACAAACCTAGTTGTGCCATGCATTCTTGCAAGGTGTGACTGGTCACCCTTTGCAAAACAACAAGGACCGACCATGAGTTTTGGTAACGAGTTGTAAAGGGACAACCTACGACTGGGAAAAAAGGAGGTGTATACTCAAGGGAAAAATGGAATAATTCAGTGTCTCGGACTGCTAACCTCTAGATGATGCCCATTGGGTGATTAGGTGGAAAATAATTGTATAACACCAAGGAAAAGGGGATGATTATTAAATTGGATATGGAAAATTCCTATGCTCAATTAAGGTATGCATTCGTGTTTAAAGTGATGGTTAAATTTGGTTTTAGTGCTAACTTTCTTCCACGGATAGCTTCATGTGTGAGTGCTCCCTAGATTTCCCCCCTTGTCAATGTTCGTCTAGCCTCCTTTCTCTAAGGAAGACAGGTTCTAACGCAAGGATTCCCTCTCTCCCCCCTATTGTATATCATAATGGTTGAATCTCTTAGCAGAAAATTGGAGGCAAAGTGAGTAGTTGGGAACCTTCCAGGTCTTAGGATTACCAGAGGCAAAAAATGTGTTGAAATATTAATTGTTGAGAGATTAGTTGTTGAAAGATTGGTTTTCATTGAATTGTTTAAAGATTGGTTTTCATTTATTTCAACACTTGAACGGGAAGTTAAAAATTTTCATGTCAAATTAAAGTAGATGTAAACAGAATTTAACAAGTTGCATGTCATTTTCATTTTAAAGTAAATGTAAACATAAGTTAACAAGTTACATGACAAGGAAAAGTAGTTGTAAACAAAATTCAATAAGTTGCATGTCAGTTGCATGTTAAAGAAATTGTAAACATAAGTTAACAAGTTGAATATCAAGGCAAAGTAGTTGTAAATAGAAGTCAACAAGTTGCATGCCAGTTGCATGTTAAATTAATTATAAACAGAAGTTAACAAGTTGCATGTGAGTTGCATGTCAACATGAGATCCTCATAAGTTAACAAGTTGCATGTCATCATGAGATCCTATGTGAGTTAAATGTCATCATGATATCCTCATTAAAAAACATAGGAGATTCGATTGGAAAATCACTTCTGGTGAATACAAAATGGAAAATCTGAAGCAGTGAGAAGAATTTAGTGAATTCCAGTGAAGGAATAAGTTTGCAGGAGCCAAGCATACGGATAAAAATTTATAGATCCTGGTCATTTGTGTAAATCCATGGGTTTCATGAGGAAATTCACGGACATCCGCGAGATGTAGTGAGGAAAAGCGCATACATCCGCGAGAAGGCAGTGTATGGGTCGCGGACCTATGACGAAAAGTGTTGAATAACAGAGATCTAAAACCCAAGTCCTCTATAGGTTGAAGGTATGTCTTCCTATTCATGTTAGGGTGTGTATTATGAAGGAATCGAGAACTGATATGTCTTATTGTTTCATAAGCATTTGATTTGGAGAACTCTCTTGTGGATCTTGGTATGAGGTATGTGTGGTTGCAGTCTTGATGAGATATTGAAATCGGTAGCAGCAACAGAAGTATCAGAAATAGTAGAAACAACAAGTTATCAATTACAGCGACAGAGGTAGTGACATATTGGTCTACATTTATATTTCAGGGCGGTTGGACGGGGCAAGGAAAGGGGGTTGTAGCCTCCTTCCAATTGGAGACGATAAATGAGGGACTTGAATATTCCTTTAAGTTGTAGCATGTAAATAGGGGGTTGGAGCCTCCTTCCAGTTGTAGCTGAAGAAATAGTAATTTGGTGCTTCCAATTAATGTACTCTTTGATAAATAAGAAAAACATTATGTGGTTTTTTCCCGCATTGGGTTTCCACGTACAATTTGTGTGTACTGTGTTTATGTGATGTCTATGCATTGAATTATGGTGTTGATGATATATTGAATGCTCATGATATTTATTGGAGGTTTTATATTGTAATTAAAATCACTAATTGGGATCATACTGATTCAACCCCCCTCTCAGTATTCCAACAATTGGTACCAGAGCAATTCCTTCAGGAAGCAATCTAACTAGTGGAAGGATATGATGGAATACACTAAAATAGGAGCACCAGTGTTTGAAGTTCAAAACTATACCTTCTATAATAAAAGGATGAAAAAACATTTACAAGCACATGGATTTGATGTTTGGAAATCAGTAGTATATGGGTATACAACACTAGCCACTCCCCCAACCGACGGAGATGGAAAGAAACTCAACGAAAACAACTCAAAGGATAAAGGTAATATTCTAAGCAATTTAGTTGATTCAGTGTTTGTCAAGGTTATGCATTGTCACAGTGCAAACGATATTTGGGATAAAATCCAAAATATTTAAGAAGGATATGCCAAAGTTAAGGGAGATAAGCTTAAAATATTCAGAGAAATTGAAGATGAAGGAAGATGAAGACATTACATCCTACCTTATGTGATTTGACAAAATACTTAACACTATTAAGGGATTGGGAGTAGAATTTGATGACTCGGTGGTTGTTCAAAATGTATTAAGGTCTCTTCCTATGAGATTTGAACCTAAAATATCACCCCCAGAAGAAAGATCATATATCGATACATTGATCATGGACGAGCTACATGGAATATTTACAGCCTATGAAATGAGAATGAAACAGTAGAACCCAGACACAAAGGAAAAAACTTTCAAGGCATACAAGAAGACAAAGAAGAAGAACAAGAAAAATTCAAACCAAGTTACACTTGTAGTGATGTTCCATACGAATATGAAGAGATGGACAACTTCGTAAGGAAATTAAAGAAAGGAACCGGAAAGTATAAAGGTATGCTTCCATTGAAATTTTTTAATTGTGGTGGTATTGGTTATTTTTCTTCTAAATTTCCTCATAAGATTAAATATAGTGATGAAGAAGAAGCTTCTAAAAGGGAAAAGAAATATCGAAAGGGAAACAAGAGAAGAAACAAAAGGAAATTCTTCAAGAAAAAATTCTTCTCAAATGAGAATAGTTCATCATCAGACGAGAAGGATTCTAAAGAATAATTTGAATTTGATCTCATAGCATACCTAATCAGTTCATTAGAATAACTTAGGAAAGAAAGAAATAAAAACAAGTCACTCAAGGAAGAGTTAAAAATGAAAGAGTGATCTAAGAATTCTAACTCTGAATAAATCGAGCAGATGATCACAAGTCTAAAAATTCAAATAGAAGAAGAAAAAATAATTGAGGAAGTAATTAGAAGTCAATTAGAAGAAAATTTGAAAACAATTGGAAGCTTGGAAGAACAAATAGTCTCTTTAAGGAAAGATCTTGATAAGAAATATATGCAGCAGAAGAGCACCAGAATATTAGATCAAATCATCAACAGTAAAAGACCATCAAATGATAGATCCGGACTAAGATACAGTTAAGTACATAATGAGAAAGGATCAAGATCCAAGACAACAGAACAAAGAAGCTATGCAAGAATTGTCAGAGATTTTGTCAAGAAGGAATAATGCAAGCCCCCAAAAAGGAAAATTCCAGAAATAAACAAGAATCAAAAAGATAAATTCAGAAGGAGTGCATCGCAAAGAAGATCATCTACTCTCAGGTATCAAAGGTTATTTTATGTTCATTGTTTTAATTGTGCTAATTTTGGACATAAAGATGTAAACTGCAAATCCTATGCCAATAATTGAAGCAACTATGAAGGGTACTTAAATAATAGTTATCCCATAAAATCTTATGAAGCATACAGCAGAAACCAAAACAGTTTTGGTTCATTGAGAAATGAAGTAGAATGCTACAAATGCAACAATTTTGGACACATAGTTGTTGATT
This sequence comes from Picea engelmannii, assembly GCA_009831015.1. NCBI lineage: Eukaryota > Viridiplantae > Streptophyta > Pinopsida > Pinales > Pinaceae > Picea > Picea engelmannii. Next base: position 577,211 of record ML777643.1, read on the forward strand.
TTTCAATAATCTAGGTTTAAGAATGAAGTTCATTTCATCTTTATATTTTTACTTAAACCATAAACAATTTGTTGCAGCAACCAAAATCACAAGAAGAGACACCATGCACAAGTACACAAGAAGTATCTTGGGAAACCCTTCTCAACAAGGGAAGAAAACTCAGCCAATCCTTTGTTATATTCTTCAATAGAAATACCTCCACCACTGTAAACAACTAGCACACAAAAGGGTGCTTCACAAACCCTAGAAGACTAGCACCCAAGAGAGGTGCGCACTTTTCCCAAGAACAAGTCTTTGCTGAAATTTCCAAACTCACACTTGTGTTATGATTCCTCAATGGGGAATTTACCTTCACTTGTATTAGACTGAACCTGTCAATAGTAGTGTCTATTATCACAATAGGGCGGACCTCAATAACTCATAATATAATTAATAATTACCATATTAATTATCTTTTACATTAATTGTATTTCACTTTATGGTGGGGTCGACCTGTACCCTTTACATCACAAATAAGGTTACAGGTAAGTCTGACTCTTGAAAAATATAGCAAGGGATCTCATACACCCACTAGTTCTCATCCACTAGGGACACATCCATATTTGATCAGCCATAGGGATGTCCACATATCTATCTCACTACATCTCACAGGAGAACCACACTCACCAGTGCTCATCCACTAGGATCACGTTCACCTGTGCTCAACCACAGGCACGTCCAACTCAACAGATCTCATTTATCACTTCATTACAAAAGAGGATCATCTGGAGTACATCATCTCAACTCTCTTCTCAGAGGAGGATAATACATCTTTTCATCTCTGTCTCAGAACAATCCACTCAACTCATGGGATTTTCCACACGTTCACATATGCTTAGCCACAAGCATGCCCAACTTAGCATATCTTCTTTCTCACTACATTACATAGGAGAATCATATGGAGTATCATCTCAACTCTTTGCTAAGAGGACATCAGCACAACATTATAGTTCTGTCTCATATAGGAACCACATACCCATCTCATGGGCACACCCAACTCATGGGCTCTCTCTCAAGTCAACTCAATCAATCTGTTTTCTAGAGGATGTCTCACGTAGTTGTAATCATCAACACTCCCTCTCAGCTAGGGAGGAATTCTCCATCAGGCCAATTCTCTCATGGGAGTATGCAAACTTCATCTTGGTTGTAGTCATCAACACTCCCTCTCAGCTAGAGAGGTATTCTCCACCAAGCCAATTTCTCATGGAAGTACTTGAAATTTGTATTGGCAAGCAGTTTGGTGAAGATGTCTACAATCTACTCATGTGTAGGAAGGTACTACCATGTATTTCTTTCCTCAGCATCATGCCTCTGAAAAATGATATTTTATCTCAACGTGTTTTGATCTATCATGAAACACAGGGTTCTCAAAGAGCTTCACACAACTCTAGTTATAATCATAGAATCCATCTCATGATCAATTAAATCTGTCAAAATCTTGTGAAGCCACACTTCTTCCCACACTCAATGCTATATACTATGTTTTTGTGGTACTCAAGGCCACAGATCTTTGTTTCTTGATGCACCAAGAAACCATGGAAAACTTCAAGGTAAAACAACAATCGAATGTGCTCTTCTGATCCACTATACTTTATGTCCATTCTACATATCCCTGCAAACTCAAGTCTACACTGGAGGCATATCTCAGGCCATATCCAATTGTGCCTTGTAGATATCTCAATACATGTTATTTCTTTTTTCCAGTGAGTCTGTCTTGACTGACTCATGAATTGGCTAAGTACATTCACCGCATAGAATATATCGAGTCTGGATTTAACCAGATACATCAGTGATCCAATCAGTTGTGGAACAATCTCGTCTGAATCATCATCATTCATTTTCTTCAAATCCATCATCATCGGTGTAGGCATGGATTTGCATTTAGTCATATTAAAATTCTTTAATATCTCCATTGTATATTTTCCTTGACTCAGGAAAAATCTCATCAATCTTATGTCATACTTCTTGTCCCAAGAAGTAGTGCATTATAACTAGATCCTTTATCTCAAAATCAGAAGTCAAATCTTGCTTGTATCCAACAACACCGCTTCTGGATCAAGTGTCTCATCATAGACAACTCCCTCTATTTGTGGGAATTCTCTGGCCACATATCTCGGTTTATATTTCTCGACACTTTCATCAGCTGCATGCTTGATTTTATAGATCCACTTGGAGGTCACTATAGACTTCCCTTATGGTCTTGGAACATGTCTCATACATCATTCTTTAAGATATATTGGTATTCTTCTATCATGGCATCTTTCCATACATGTTCACCTGTCACTTCTCCATGACAGGGAGCCTTAGAATCAATGAAGTGGCTCATGGCTGAAGGGTAGATCGAAAATCTATTTTTATTTCTYGGGATGTCTCTTGAGGGACTTGTATGTTCCTCTGCCTTCCGCAGAGTTTTATCGAGCCTAGGAAGGCATTTYATGCCCTACTACAATATMTATGGGCATATGAACTGGAGCAACTGGATTAGCTGGAATAATGTATGTCTCCCTCTGAACTGYTGAAGGGGGAGAAGGTATTTTCTCTTCCTTCTTTTCATTTTGTTTGACTCCCTCTGAGTCAAGTAACTTTCTCTGAATTCTAAAGGATGGATGTATTATTTTACCTTTTTTTTATATCTTTTGTGTCTTCGGGTGTTTTTTTTTACTAGCATAATAATCAATCAATAAGGTTTGGAGTCTCATACCCAGGATAATGGTCTGAGTCATGAGGGCTCCCACACTAGAGATAATACTCTTCTCTTATTAAGAATGCAATCAACTATAGCTTTAATGATCAAACAATTTACMTGGATCTCCAGTCATGTTCAATTATATATTTGGTTTAGAGGAAGTAATTCTCCTCTCTCTTATCTTCACCCTTTTGAGGTGGGTCTGGATCAATGTCAGYGGTGGAAGCATATTGTCTTCCTTTCTTCCTAGTTGGACAATTTCTTGCATAGTTCCCATATTTGTAACATATGAAGCATTGAATMTCTTAAACATCTCTTCTCTGATTATGACCTAATTTTGATGGAGACTTCTCATCTCTAAATSTTTGTCTGAATTTTCTTTTGAATCTTCCTACTTTATTTGTATGAAGTGCAAGAGCATGTTTTTCATCAGGTGAGTCTTCCACTCCTCTATTTCTATGTCTATGTTCTTCTTGAGTATAGGTTGTCCACATATGATAAATATTTGGTAACTTTTCTCTTCCACTGATGCTTTGAAGAAAAGGTTCCCAGTGTTTTGGAATATTTTTTAGAGTAGATAAGACAATTTCTCTATCAGACATGATTTCTTCAATGGCACCTAGTTGTTCTTTGATCTTTGATATATTCATAAAGAAGGTAGCAACTGTATCACCTTTTGACATTTTGGTACTTTGAAGTTGGCCCTTTAAGGTAAGGTCTCTGTGGGTGTTTTCACTTTCAAACATATCTTTCAGTGCTTCATACATTTCATAAGTTGTCTTCGGATTGGAAATATGACGTAGGAGATGATCTCTTACTGAGTAGATGATTATTTTCCTTGCCTTGACATCTTCTTCCCTTCTTATTTCCTTCTCTTCATCGATAGTTGTTTCTGGTAAATTCTTTTGTATCACACTCAAAATATCATCTTATTCAAGGGTGACTTGAATCCTTGACTTCTAGGATCTGAAGTTTCTTGATACATCAAGCCTATCTTCAACTAAGGTCTTGTTCTTCATATTTTCAGATTTCTTCACAAACTCTCGCCAACTGGTCTTAGAAAACCTAATGGCTAGGCTAGGCTATCACTTTTAGGTTTTTTGGGGATTATGACTACCAAAAATAATCCTTAATAATGTCACAGGAATATAGGTGAGCTGAAAAGGCTCCTTTAATGAGCTGCAGAAATGTTAAAGCCAAAAATTTGCAGAAAATTGTGAAACCTTAGAAACCCTAGGGGTAAAATTTCAAAATGCTTGGAATTTCACTCTGAGAGTCTTTGGAGGTGTGATGGAGGAGGATGTACTCTCCTATTCAAAAAAATTCCCCGACATCCAATTATTAATGGCTAGAACACCTCATAAAGGAGGATCATACGGATTTTCTGGAAACCCTAGGAGGGTCGTACAGTTCTGCAGAATTGAGAGGATGATTGGTAGATGATTGTGCAATGGTTTCTTCAAGACCTACGCTCTGATACCATGTTGATTTTTCAATAAAATAGGTTTAATCATGAATTTCATTTAATCTTTATCTTTTTACTTAAACCATAGACAATTTGTTGCAGTAACCAAGATCACAAGAAGAGACACCATGCATAAGTACACAAGAAGTATCCTGGGAAATCATTCTCAACAAGGGAAGAAAACCTATCCAATCCTTTGATATATTCTTCAATAGAAATACCTCCACCACCATAAACAACTAACACACAAAAGGGTGCTTCACAAACCCTAGAAGACTAGTTCCCAAGAGAGGTGCGCACTTTTCCCAAGAACAAGTGTTTTTTGAAATTTCCAAACTCACACTTGTGTTATGATTCTTCAACGAGGAATTTACCTTTACTTATATTAGACTGAACCTACTAGAAGTAGTGTCTATTGGAACAATAAGGCCGACCTCAATAACTCATAATATAATTAATATTTTCCATATTAATTATCTTTCACTTTATGGTGGGGCCGACCTATACCATTTACATCACAAATAGGGTTACAAGTAAGTCTGGCTCTTGAACAATATAGAAAGGGATCGCATACACCCACTAGTGCTCATCCACTAGGGGCACATCCATCTGTGATCATCCACAAGGATTTCCAAATCTCTATCTCACTGCATCTCACAGTAGAACCACACTCACTAGTGCTCAGCAACTAGTATCACATTCACATGTGCTCAACCAAAGGCACGTCCAACTTAGCAGATATTCTTTCTCAATGTGTTACACAAGAAAATCATCTAGAGTACATCATCTCAACTCTCTACTCAAAGGAGGATAATACATTGTTTCATCTCTGTCTCAGAACAATGCACTCAACTCATGGGTTTTTCCACACGTTCACCTGTGCTCAGCCACAGGCACGCCCAACTTAGCAAATCTTCTTTCTCATTGTGTTACATAGGAGAATCATCTAGAGTATCATCTCAACTCTTTGCACAGAGGAGGTCATCACAACATTCTAGTTCTATTTTAGATAGGAACCACATACCCATCTCATGGGCACACCCAACTCATAGTCTCTCTCTCATGTCAACTCAATCAGTCTGTGTCCTATAGGATGTCTCAGTAAGCTGTATTCATCAACAATAGTGAAGAATTGTAGATTGACTATTCCACCCATGGAATCAAAGAAGAACATTAACAGACAGATATCAGAACCACAAGAGATATGGAAAATAAAGAAGAATCGGTGCTCACTTGCTCTACGGTACCAACACAAGAAAGTTGATTGGTATGTTGACATTGGTTGTTCAAAGCATATGACAGGTGAAAAAAATATGTTTCTAACTTTGAAGAAAGAAAGAGATGTATCAATTTCATTTGGCAATAATCATTCAACTAAAATTATAGGTGAGTCACAGTTAATCTTAGAAGCAAATATGCCATGGAAGAAAATGATATTAAACACAATCTATTGAGTGTAAGTCAGATGTGTGATCAAGGATACATACTTCAGTTCGACTCCGAGAAATGTGAAATTAGGAAAGAAGGATCATACAAGTTAGTGGCGACAACGATAAGGAATCCAAAAAACATATATGTTTTGAATGAAATTGGAAAAGAAAGTTGTTTCTTAGGAAAGGAAAATTATAGTTGTCTCTGGCACAGAAGAATTGGCCACAAGAACTTGGAAAATATTGTCAAAATTAGCAGAAAGGAAGCAATAAAAGAAAACCAATAAGATCAAATGAATGAATAACATGTTCCAAATATCGTATGCACAAGGCTTGCAGTAGTCCAATATCAGGATGAAACTAGAGGTAGAGAGGAAAATGTCAGAAGTCAGAAAGATGATGAATCCACAGGCAAAGTGGAAGATGTCAGAACTCAGGAAGATGATGAATCTACAGATGATGAGGAATATTACTCATCATTAGGGGGAATTCCTCTATTGTTATGAGCCATATTCCTTGGAGACTCCCAGTAAATATGAATATTGAATAAGGGGATTCTATGCAGTAGCTCTACATATCAGATAACCATCCTTTGAGCAGTTTGAAGTGTTTGCAGATTTTGGACATTTAGTTTCAGAGTGGTTTGATGATAGAAGTATAGAGAAACAATTTGATTGTTTGAGAAGCATATTTTAGACCACATTTCTATGCAGGTATCAGCTCACAGTTATATAGGCAAAAGTTCATGATTTTGCAGAGGTTCATTCCACACATTCATTTAGGTAGGGATATCTTCAGTACTTATTGTTTCACACATGCAGAGTTTGATTTACATATTAAGAAGAAGTATAAGAGGAATAGCATTGACACACTTTCCAAGCAGGGATATATTTATTACAGGTTTGAGGATGCATTACTAATTTATTCTGAGAAACATGAATATGTGATGATCAATTGCAGCAAAGAAGCTTTCATAATAGTACAGTGACAGATGAGTCATCATTGTGGACAATTGAGTAGCAGAGTTATGGATTGTTTGTGACATATGGATAGAGATAGATTCATGAGATGCATAATACTAGATTGACAATTGGAATATTCAACAGAAATTATATCGTTAGAAGGAAATCATTGAATAGTATGGTCAAGTGAACATGACAAGTGATTAAAGAAATCAAGTAATTGATGCTTTTTATATATGTCAGTGAATTACAAGAGGAAGCACCAATGGAAAATAAGCAACACTGGAAGAGAGGAAAGGAAACATATGCAGGTATCCCTACATTGATCTACACAACATCTTGCAGAGAAGTCAAAGGAAGATAAAACATAAGAGAAAGATATCAGTAGCATGCAGATAGGGGGAGACATACCGATAGGGGGAGTTATACATTTGTCCATGATGTCAAAGGGAGAGAGAAAGAATAGATTGCATATATATTCACCAAACCTCTTTCGAGGGAGACTTTTGAGTATTTTCGATAGAAAGTAGGAGTAGTTTCATCCCCACAATGTTATACATGGCAAGGGGAGAGTAGTAGTAATCATGAAAGACTTGAATTGTTTTTAATAATTTTTATCATAGATTTACAAGAGGAAGCACCATGAATAGAAACATCAATGGAGATCAGAGGCTTACAGACAGGGGGAGAATCCCTAAGAGAAGTCACCCTATACCATTGATGTCAATGGGGGAGAGAAAAACAGAGGCATGGAAATGAAGAGAAGAGGAATGAAGACAGAATAAGTCAGCATGAGCAAGAGGTTTTCCATCAACCATGCTTAAGTTTTGTGTATAAGTGTTGCCATCAATGTCGAAAGGGAGATTATTGAAAGGTTAATTGTTGAAAGATTAGTTGTTGAAATAATGGTTGTCATTGAATTGTTGAAAGATTGGTTGTCATTGATGTCAACCCTTGAACATGAATTTAACAAGTTTTGTGTCAAATTAATGTAGTTGTAAACAAAATTTAACAAGTTGCATGTTAGTTGCATGTTAAAGTAATTGTAAACAAAAGTTAACAAGTTGCATGTCAAGGTAAAGTAGTTGTAAATAGAAGTCAACAAGTTGCATGTCAGTTGCATGTTAAAGTAGTTGTAAACAAAAGTTACCAAGTTGCATGCCAAGGTAAAGTAGTTGTAAACAAAAGTTAACAAATTGCATGTCAGTTGCATTTTAAAGTAACTGTAAACATATGTTAACAAGTTGCATGTGAGTTTCATGTCATCATGATATCCTATGTGAGTTGCATGTCATCATGAAATCCTCAGAAGTTAAAAAGTTGCAAGTGATTTGCATGTCATCATGAGATCCTCATTAAAACATAGAGGAGAGACAATTAGAAAATCACTTCTGGTGAATACAAATTGGTAGATCCGAGGCAGTGAGAGGAAGTCAACGAAGTTGTGAAGGAATAAGTTTGCAGGAGCTGAGCGTATGGAGAAAGAGTTAGAGGTCTTGGTCCTTTGGGTAAATTTGTGGGTTTCAGGAGGAAAATCGTGGACATCCGTGGCCTCAGTGAGGAAAAGTGTGGACATCTGTGAGCAGTCAGTGTATGGGTTGTGGACCTGTGAGGAAAAAGTGTTGAAGATCAAAGATCTAAAACCAAGGTTAGCTATAGGTTGAAGGTATGTCTTTCTATGTATGATAGGGTGTGTATTCTAAAGGAATAAGGAACATATATGTCTTAGTCATTCATAAGCATTTGATTTGGAGAACTCTCTTGTGGATCTTCGTATGAGGTATGTGTGGTTGCATTCTGGATGAGATATTGAAATCAGTAGCAACAACATAAGAATCATAAATAGTAGAAGCAACAGGTTATCGTTTACAGTGACATAGGTTGTGACATATTTTTCTACATTTATATTTCAGGGTGGCTGGATGGGGCAAGGAAAGGGGATTGTAGCCTCCTTCTGATTGGATCCAGTAAATTAGGGTGTTGGAGCTTCCTTCGGGTTGCATCTTGTAAATAGGGGATTTGAGCCTCATTCTAGTTGTAGCTGGAGAAATAGGAAGTTGGTTCTTCCAATGAATGTACTCTTTGATAAATAACTAAATCATTCTGTGGTTTTTTCCTGCATTGGGTTTCCACATAAAATTATGGTGTATTGTGTTTATGTGATGTCTATGCATTGAATTATGGTGTTGATGATATATTGAATGCTCATGATATTTATTGGAGGTTTTGTATTGTGATTAAAATTATTAATTAGGCTCATATTGGTTCACCCCCTCCCCTCTCAATATTCCAACAATTGGTATCAGAGCAGGTCCTTCAAGAAGCAGTCTACCCACTAGAAGGAGATCATGGAATACACTAAGATTGGAGCACTAGTGTTCGATGGTCAGAACTATACCTTGTGGAATAAAAGGATGAGAAACTTTTTACATGCACAAGGATTTGATATTTGGAAATCAGTAGTAGATGGGTATACAACACCAGCCACTCCCCCAACCGACATATATGGAAAGAAACTCAACGAAAACAACTCAAAGGATCAAGGTACTATTCTGAGCAGTTTAGTTGATTCATTTTTCATTAAGGTTATGCACTGCGAAAGTGAAAAGGATATTTAGGATAAAATCCAAAATATTTATGAAGGATATGCCAAAGTTAAGGGAGCTAAGCTTCAAATACTCATAGCTAAGTTTGAAAAATTGAAAATGAAGGAAGATGAAGACATTGCAGCCTACCTTCTGCAAGTTGATGAAATATTTAACATTATTAAGGGATTGGGAGTAGAACTTGATGACTCAGTGGTTGTTCAAAAGGTATTTAGATATTTTCCTATGATATTTGATCCTAAAATATCATCCCTAGAAGAAAGAGCAAATATCAATACATTGAGCATGGACGAGCTACATGGAATATTTGTATCCTATGAAATGAGAACAGAATAGGAGAACCCAGTCATGAAGGAAGGATATTTCAAGGAATCCAAGAAGACAAATAAGAAGAACAAGCAAAATTCAAAACCAATTTGTAGTTGTCGTGATGATTCAGACGAAGATGAAGAGATGGCCAACTTCATAAGGAAATTAAAGAAAGGAACTGACAAGTATAAAGGTATGCTTCCATTGAAATGTTTTGATTGTGGTGGCATTGGTCATTTTTCTTCTAAATGTCCTCATAAGAATAAATAAAGTGATGAATAAGAATCTTCTAAAAGGGAAAATATATATCGAAAGGGAAACAAGAGAAGAAACAAAAGGAAAGTCTTCAAGAAAACTTTTTTCTCAAAGGAGAAAAATTATTCATTAGATGAGGAGGATAATGATAGTGACAGTGATTCAGAAGGAGTACTCTTCATGGAAGTAGAAGATGATTCTAAAGAAGAAGGTGAAGTCGATTTTAGAGAAGATATAATCAGTGCATTAGAAGAACACAAGTCACTCAAGGCAGAGTTAAAAATCAAAGAGGGATCTCATAATTCTAACTATGAAGAAATCGAGCAAATGATAACGAGTCTAAAAATTCAAATAGAAGAAAACAGAAGAATTGAGCAAGTACTTAGAAGTTATTTAGAATAAAAGGAGAAAAATATTGGAAGCTTAGAAGCAGAAATAGTCTCTTTAAGGAAAGATCTTCATAAGAAAGATATGCAGCAGAAGAGCACCAGAATACTGGATCAAATCATCAACAGCTAAAGACCATCAAATGATAGATCCGGACTAGGATATAGTAAAGTATAGAATGAGAAAGGATCAAGCTCCAAGACAATAGAACGGGAATAAGAAAAAAGAAGCTATGCGTAGATTTTCAGAGATTTTGTCAAGAAGGATGAATGCAAGCCCCCAAAGAAGAACATTCCAAAAATAAAGAAGACTCAAAAAGACAAATTCAGAAAGAGTGCATCACAAATCATATCATCTACTCCCAGGTATCAAAGGTTATTTTATGGTTATTGTTTTAATTGTGCTAATTTTGGACATAAAGTTGTAAACTGTAGAGCCTATGCCAAGAACCAAAGCAATTGTGAAGGGTACTTAAATAATAGTTATCCCAGAAAATGTTATGAAGCATGCAGCAGAAACCAAAAAAGTTTCGGTTCATTGAACAATGAAGTAGAATGCTACAAGTGAAACAATTTTGGGCACATAGCAAAGAATTGTAGATTGACTATTCCACCCAGGGAATCAAAGCAAAACATTAAAAACCAGATATTGGAACCACACAAGATATGGAAAATAAAGAAGAATCAGTGCTCGCTTACACTACAAGCAGAACAAGGGAAAAGTGATCAGTATGTTTAAAGTGGTTGTTTAAAGCATATGACAGGTGACAAGAACTGGTTTCTAACTCTCAAGAAAGAAAGAGATGGATCTTTTTCATTTGGCAATAATCATTCAACTAAAATTATAGGTAGAGGCACAATTAAGCTTGGAAGTAAATATTTCATGGAATAAAATTCTCTATCGGTCGAAGATATGAAACACAATCTGTTGAGCATAAGACAAATGTGTGATCAAGGACACATACTTCAATTTGACTCAAAGAAATGTGAAATTAGGAAAGAAGGATCAAACAAGTTAGTGGCGACAACGATAAGAAATTCGAACAATATATATGTTTTGAATGAAATTGGAAAATAAATTTGTTGCTTAGGAAAGGAAAATGATAATTAGTTATGGCACAGAAGAATCAGCCACATGAACTTTGACAATCTTGCCAAAATCAACAGAAAAGAAGCAATAAAAGAAAACCAAGAAGATTAGATGAATGAAGAAAAGGTTCCAGATATCGTATGCACAAGGCTTGCAGTAGGGTAAGATCCGGATGAAACTACAGGAAGAGAGGAAAATGTCAAAAGTCACAAAGATTATGAATCCAAAGGAAAAGTGGAAGATGTCAGAATTTAGGAAGATGATGAATCTACATATGATGAGGAAGATTACTCAGCAATAGGGTGAATTCCTCCATTGTTCTAAGCCATATGACTTGGAAACTCCCAATAAATATGAATATTGAACAAGGGGAGTCTATGCAGTAGCTCTACGGATCAGATAACCATCCTTCAAGTAGTTTGAAGTGTTTGCATATTTTGGACACTCAGTTTCAGAGTGGTTTGATGACAAAAGTATATAGAAATAGTTTGATTGTTTAAGAAGTAGCTTTTAGACCACATTCATATGCACGTATCAGTTGGCAGTTACACATCCTTAAGTTCATGATTTTGCAGAGGTTCATTCCACACATGCATTCAAGCAGGGATATCTTCAATACAAATTGGTTCAGAAATGCAAAGTTCGATTTACATATTAAGAAGCAGTGTTAGAGGAATATCATTGAAACACTTTCTAGGAAGGGATACATTCATTATAGTTTTGAACATGCATTACAGATTCAGGCTGAGAAACAGGAATATGCGATGATCAGTTGCAGCAAAGAATTTTTCATAATAGTACAATGACAGATGAGTCAGCATTGTGGGCAGTTGAGTAGCAGAGTTATGGACAGTTTGTGACATATGGACATAGATGGATTTGTGAGATGCATAACAGTGGATTGAAAATTGGAATCTTCAACAAAATTTATATCTTCAAAAGGAAATCATTGAACAGTATGGTCAAGTGAACATGACAAGTGATTAGAGAAATCAAGTAATGAATGTTTTTCATATATGTCAGTGAATTACAAAGGGAAGCACCAATGGACAATAATAAACACTAGAATAGAGGAAAGGAAACATATGCAGGTAGCCCTACATTGATCTACACAACATCTTGTAGAGAAGTCAAACGAAGAGAAATCATCAAAGAAAGAGATCAGTAGCATGAAAATAGGGGGAGAAATACCGACTGGGGGAGTTATCCTTTTTTCCATGATGTCAAAGGGAGAGAAAAAGAATAGATTGCATATATCTTCACCAAACCTCTTCTGAGGGATGCTTTTGAGTATTTTTGACATAAACTAGGAATATTTTCATCCCCACAATGATCTACATGGTAGGGGAGAGGAGTAGTAATCATGAAAGAATCGAATTTTTTTTTAATGCTTTTTATAAGGGATTTACACGAGGAAACACCATGAAGAGAAACATCAGTAGATATCAAAGCCTTACATACAGGGGGAGAAGCCCCAAGAGAAGTCGCCCTTTTCCATTGATTTCAAAGGGGGAGAGAAAATCATAGACATGGAAACGAAGAGAGGAGGCATGAAGACAGGGGGAGCCATAATGAACATGAGTATTGTCATCAACCATGTCTAAGTGTTGTTTCTAAGTGTTTCCATCAATACCAAAGGGGGATATTGTTGAAACATTAGTTGTTGAAATATTGGTTGTCGTTGATGTCAACCCTTGAATAGGAAGTTAACAAGTTTCATGTCAAAGTAAAGTAGTTGTAAATAGAAGTTAACAATATACATTTCAGTTTCATGTTAAAGTAATTTTTGTAAATGTGTTGAACCTGCACAGAAAATATCTACCTAGCAAATGACATACACAATTCACAGAGAAAATATGAGAAAAGAGAAGAAGGAGAGAAAGAATGGAAGAATCCCCATTAACGAAATGATTGAATGATAATTTACACATGATATACTATGTATAACTCAACTAATGTGCATTGGAGGAGCAGCCAATGCACCATATTGGTGGTCTAGACTGATTTGGACACACACTAGCATTTACAAGAGTAAACTTCCACCTAGTCTAGTCTCTCAAGCAGTTACAGGAGTTAACTGCCACCTAGTCTGAGTTAACTAGTCTCTCGGTATTCAATTAACTTACTAAAACAAAGTGAAGTGAGGAGGAGATGAGGGAATCATGAGTAATGCGCTAGTTTGGTGATAATCCCAAGGACAATGTGCATTAGCTAGTAATGATCACAATGCTTCATGGTGATGATCCCAATATTGCATGGTGATGATCCCAATATGGCATCTAGACTCCACTCAACTGATAAAACTGAAGTGTGAACTGAAGAGAATATTCTCCTAGAGGAATATTCTTCCTAGACTATAGGAGACTGAATAATGACTAGTAAACATAGGGAAAACCTTAGGAAAAATAATTCTTAGGTGTGTGTGAAGTATCTCCAACACCCCCCCTGAACATCACTACGGTGAAAATAAAGAATGGGTCCCAGAAATGAGGCCATGTTAGGTACCCAAATACAAAATATACATTGAAATAAACGAGGAAAGAGGGAAAAACTCAAGGGAAAACCCCCCCTCAATGTACAATGTATGTAAAACAAGGAACTAATAGTTGCTAGGCAACTCTATCCTTCAATCCAAGACGAATGCGTAGAGAATGGAACTTCTACTCAGTGAAGGTACTAGTGAAAATGTTTGCAGTCTGTTATGTTGAAGGAAATAACTACAGGTCGATGATCCCCTCATGTATTAAGTCCTGGATGTAGTGCATGTGGATCTCGATGTGCTTCATCGAGTGAATCTGAACTGGATCTCCGTAGAAATTCAAAGTGCTATGGTTGTCACACCAGATGACGATCGACCGATGAAACTGAATTCTCAACTCAGTGAGAAAATAATGTAGCCACATAGCTTGAATGGTTATTTTAACTACCCCTCTGTACTCTACCTTGGCTAAAGATAGAGAAATAGCATTATGCTTCTTTATCGACTAACAAATAGGCTCGGAACCAAGACTGACTGAGTAACCAGATGTGGACTTGCGATCAATGTTATCACCAACCCAGTTAAAATCAGTGAACCTGATGAGGTACAATGTAGATTTTGTTGCATAATGAATCCCAGAGGTGATGGTGTCTTGTATGTATCGAAGGATATGCTTTATATCTTTCCAATGTAGCTCATGCATCTCCTGCATGAACCTGGAGACTACTCCAACTGCATAGGAGAGGTCAGGTCTGGAGTGTGTGAGATACAACAAGCTCCACACTAGTTATCTATACAATGTGTTGTCAACCAGTGGAGTGTCCCCTCCATCCTCAAGTATGACTCTTGATAGGAAAGGATTCAGGGTAGACTTGTAGTCTATCATGTGAAATGTCTCAAGGAGATCTCATGCATACTTGGCCTGAGACAATTTTATGCCCGATGCATCTTGACTGATCTCAAGTCCAAGGAATAAATGTAGTTGACCCATGTCCATCATCAATAACCTATCATGCAGAATCCTCTTGACTACAGCAATAGATGAAGTCAAGCAATCGATGATCAACAAATCATCAACATACAGAACTAGGAGTAGAAGTGAATCAGCCATCCTAAGAATGTAAACATTCGGGTTTGACTTACAATGTACAAATTTATGTGATAACGGGTAGGAGTCCATCTTGACATACCATTCCCTCGAGGCCTACTTGAGGCCATAAAGAGACTTCTTTAGTCGACATACCAAAGATGAATCCTACGCAAACCCTTGGGGATGCTCCATATAGATCTCCTCAAAGAGATCGTCATGAAGAAATACATTATTCACGTTCATTTGATGGACTTCAGATCCCTTGGTTGTCGCAATGGAAATATCCAAACATATGGAATCCATATTCGCTACTGGAGTGAAGGTCTCATCATATCCAATGTCATGCACCTGTTGAAAGCCTTTAGAAACTAGCATGGCTTTGTATCTGTTAACCTGTCCATCTGTTGTGCTCTTAGTCATGTAGACCCATCTGCCCCTGACAAGTTTCCTTCCTTAAAGAAGGGGAACCAGATCCCAAGTTTGGTTCTCAAGGAGGGAGTTGTACTCCTCCTACATGGTGGATTCCCAAAATGGATTTCCAATAGCCTCGCCATAGGACTATGGATATGAATATTGAATGAAGAAAATATTCATGGGTGGCATCGGTTCAGTGGTTGTGAGTGAAAGAGGAGGCTCCTCGAAATCAAATCGAGTCCTCCTAGTATCAGTTGGATCCCAACGAAGATCTATTGCATCCTAAAGAGTAGTCTTGTCCCACTTGAGCCTCTGCTCTGGCTCTACATCCGCATCTGCATGTACACCATCTCTGACAGGTGGAATAAAAAAAGTGTATGCATGTGGTTGTTGAGGTACATGCGACATACTTTTATCAAATTGGAAACTATGCTCAATGATGAGCCAGTTTGAGGAAAGATCAATGAGTCTATATCCCTTCACATCATCGGGGTATCCAACAAATATACACTCTATGCTCTCTGGATCAAGTGCCTTCCTCTTCTCAAAGGGAATCATGGCCCATGCACAAGAACTGAATATATGAAAGTGGGTCACTTTCAAT
Source organism: Picea engelmannii (assembly GCA_009831015.1). NCBI lineage: Eukaryota > Viridiplantae > Streptophyta > Pinopsida > Pinales > Pinaceae > Picea > Picea engelmannii. The sequence goes on from ML777643.1 coordinate 593,026, forward strand.
TTGAGGCCACTCCAAGCCTCATAGGGGGTCTTATTCTTGACATATCTATGGGGAGATATGTTTTGGATGTAGATTGAATAATTAAGTGCTTTATCCCATAATATTTGTGGAAGTGACTTTGCATGTGGCATGCAAGATGCCATCTCTTTCAGAGATCTATTTTTCTGCTCAACAACTTCGTTTTGTTGTGGAGTATAGGGAACCGTGTGTTGTAACTGAATCTCGACCTCAAGAAAAATATTTTGTATCTCATGGTTGACATACTCCCCCCATTATCTATTCATAGGTATTTGATCTTCTTTCCTGACTGTGTTTCAACAAGGGATTTGAAATCTTTGACATGCTGAAAGACCTCTATTTTTTTCCCAAGAAATAAAATCCATGTGAAGCGTGAGGAATCATCAAAAAAAATGAGCACATACCTTTCTTTACTAATTGATGGATGTGGAAAAAGGCTCATTAGCTCACTATGGATCTGATCTAAAGGAAAGGAGGCCTTTTGATTCTTTCCTTTGTCGAATTTCTCTTGAGGGTGTTTTCCAAGAACACATTCCTCACAAATTCCTTTGGAGAAGTCGATGTCAAGTAGACCATCAACCATTCCCTTCTTGCTAAGTTGTTTCATATATCTAAAATTTAAATTCCTAAAACTTTCATGCCATATACTATTACGTTCATCAGCATGGGTAAGCAATAATGCAGAATGTGGTTCAATAAATTCAGAAAATGTGTAGAGTCTAGATTGATGATTTACCTCACCAGTGGCAACTTTGGAATTGGTTTGCGAGTCATAGATATCCATGGCATCAGGTGTGAATATGACTCTCTTTCCAGTGCCATATTTTTTCATCCGATATACGAAGAGAAGATTGACGGAGAGTTTGGGAATGTGTAGCACATTCTCGAAGCTCTCGTTTGTGAGTTCAATTCTTCCTTTGCTAGTGACTTCGACCTGAGAGTTGTCCCCCATTATAATAGGAGGACCTTTGCATGCTTCCAATAAAGAGTAGACTTGTTTTGTGGCTTCCATCTGGTGCGATGCTCCTAAATCTACAATTCAAGAATCAGAAGAGGAGTTGATGGAAATCAAAGCATGGATAGAATTGCCTTTCTTGGGATTCTAATATTCTGGCTTCTTCTTCTTGGCACCCTTGGGGATTTCATCTCCAAGGTTGTTTTTTTTTAAGTATTTGGGAAATTTGATCTATATGTTTCTGCATACATGCAGATTCTGGATGGAATCCTTTATGGAAGTAAGTGCATGTCTCCCCTTTTCTTCCCTTTCCACCTTTGGATCTGAAGGCATCGTTGAAGGGTTTTGAGTACCCTTCCTTCTTTGGATTTGCATGTGCTTTCCTTTTGTCTTTGTATTTATATTTATGATTTGGATTTTTGCTACCATCTTATACAGCAAGTGCATGTGCCTTTGGGCCTTTGATTTTTCCCATGTTGATAATCTTGTTCTGCTCTTGTGTCAGAGATTCAATAAAGACCTCAAAAGAGGACATCTTCCAGGTGGATCCAGAGGAGATCCTAACTTAATGAAATATGGATACAAACACTGATTATTTTGAACCAATTTTGGAGAGAATGGTGAGAACCGTTTGTTTCTCCTCCTTAGATTTATCAACCCCACAAGCCTTGAGTTGCGATAACAAATCCTTATATTTGGTAAAGAAATATTGGAGATTGTCGAAGGTTTTTGGATCCAAAGTGAGAAATTACACCTCAAGAATGTGTCCCTTCATCTCTTCTTGTTTTACAAAAATCCATTCCATGGTGGTCTAGGCTTCATTGGGAGTTTTACAAGGGGATATGTGAAAGAGGAGTTCAGGAGAAATGAGACTGCAAATAGTTCCAAACGCTTCATCCATTCGATTCAGATACTTGGATTTTTCTATGGTTGGCGTGGGTTCATTCTCTGTGTCCATGGTTAACCTGTAGAATCCTCTTCCTCAAAGATGCACTATCATCTTCTCTTTCCATGCAAATAAATTGTACGATGTAAGAATGAATTCTTTTGGAAATTCCATTTTTCCCACTGTCTTCAATATTTGGTACCTACAAAAAGAATCTAGTATGTCTTTTTCCTAGAAATTCGTCGACTCTGATACCATGTAAATGTGTTGAAAATGCACATAAAATATCTACCTAGAAAATGGCATACACAGTTTGCAGAGAAAATATGAGAAAAGAGAAGCAGGAGAGAAAGAATGGAAGAATTCTCATTAACCAAATGAATGAAGGATAATTTACACATGATATACTTTGTATAACTCAACTAATGTGCACTGGAGAATAATCCAATGTTCCATAGTGGTGGTGTAGAGTGATCTAGACACACACCAGCAGTTACGAGAGTAAACTGCCACCTAGTCTAGTCTCTCAGGCAATTACAAGAGTTAGCTGCCACCTAGTCTGAGTTAACTAGTTTCTCAATCTTTAGTTCATTGACTGAAACAGACTGAAGTGAGTAGGAGAACAGGGAATCATGAGTAATGTGATAGTCTGATGATAATACCAAGGAAAATGCGCATTAGCTGGTGATGATCCAAATGTTGCATGGTGATGATCCCAATGTGGCATCTAGACTCCACTCAACTGATCAAACTGAAGTGTGAACTGAAGGGAATATTCTCCTATAGGAATATTCTCTCTAAATTATAGGAGATTGAATAATGACTAGTAAACATAGGGAAAACCTTAGCAAAAATAATTCCTAGGTGTGTGTGAAGTATCTCCAACAATTTTAAACGGAATTTAACAAGTTGCATGTCAACGTAAAGTAGTTTTAAACAGAAGTCAACAAGATGCATGTCAATTGCATGTTAAATTAATTGTAAATAGAAATTAACAAGTTGCATGTCAAGGTAAAGTACTTGCAAACAAAATTCAACAAGTTGCATTTCAATTGCATGTTAAATTAATTGTAAACAAATGTTAACAACTTGCATGTGAGTTGCATGTCATCATGAGATCCTATGTGAGTTGCAAGTCATCATGATATCCTCAGAAGTTAACAAGTTTCATGTGAGTTACATGTCATCGTGAGATCTTATGTGAGTTTCATGTCATCATGAGATCCTCATTAAAACACAGAGGAGAGTCAATTGGAAAATCACTTATAGCGAATATAGATTGGCAGATCTGAGGCAATGAGAGGAAGTCAACGAAGTCCAGTGAAGGAATAAGTTTGCAAGAGCCGAGCGTAAGGAGAAAGAGTTAGATAACCTAGTCCTTTGCATAAATCCATGGGTTTCAAGAGAAAAATCATGGACATCTGCGAGCTACAGTGAGGAAAAGCATGGAAATCCGCGAGCAAGTAGTGTATGGTTCATGGGCTTGTGAGGAAAAAGTGTTGAAGATCATAGATCTAAAACCTAGGTCAGCTACAGGTTGAAAGTATGTTTTCATTTGTATGTTAGGGTGTGAATTATGAAGGAATCAAGAACAAATATGTCTGAGTGATTCATAATCATTTGATTTGGATAAATCTCTTGTGGATATTGGTATGAGGTATGTGTGGTTGCAGTCTTGATGAGATATTGAAATCAATAGCAGCAACATAAGTATCAGAAATAGCAATAGTAATAGGTTTCTAGTTACAACGACAGATGTAGTGACAGATTCTTCTACATTTATATTCCAGGGAGGTTGGACAAGGCAAGGAAAGGGGGTTGTATCCTCCTTCTGTTTGGAGTCCGTAAATTATGGAGTTGGAGCTTCCTTCAGGTTGCAACCTGTAAATAGGGGTTTGGATATTATTTCTAGTTGTAACAGGGGAAATAGGAAGTTGGTGCTTCCAATGAATGTACTCTTTGATAGATAAGAAAAACATTATGTGTTTTTTTCCCGCATTCGGTTTCCACGTAAAATTCTAGTGTATTGTGTTTATGTGATGTCTATGCATTGAATTATGGTGTTGATGATATATTGAATGCTCATGATATTTATTGGAGGTTTCATATTGTGATTAAAAGTACTAATTGGGATCATACTAATTCACCCCCCCTCTCAGTATTCCAACAATTGGTATCAAAGCAGGTCCTCCAGGAAGCAGCCTAACCACTGGAAGGATACCATGGAATACACTAAGATTGGATCACCATTGTTTGACAGAGAAAACTATACCTTTAGGAATAAAAGGATGAAAACCTTTTTATAGGAATAGGGATTCGATGTTTGGAAATCAGTAGTAGATGGGTATACAACACCAGCCGGTCCCCTAACCAACAAAGATGGAAAGAAAATCGGCCAAAACAAATCAAAGGCTAAAGGTACTAATCTGAGCAGTTTAGTTGATTTAGTATTTGTCAAGGTTAAGCATTGTGACATTACAAAGGATCTTTGGGATAAACTCCAAAAGATTTATGAAGGAGATGTCAAAGTTAAGGGAGATAAGCTTCAAATCTTCATAGCTAAGTTTGAATAATTGAAGATGAAGGAAGATGAATACATTGCAACCCACCTTCTATGAGTTGATGAAATAGTTAACACTATTAAGGGATTGGTAGTAGAAGTTGATGACTCAGTGGTTGTTCAAAAGGTATTGATCAGGTCTCTTCCTATGAGATTTGATCCTAAAATATCAGCACTAGAAGAAAGAGCATATCTCAATACATTGATCTTGGACAAGCTACATGGGATATTTACAGCCTATGAAATGAGAAAGGAACATGAGCACTCAGTCACGAATGAAGCATCTTTCAAGGAATCCAATAAGACAAAGAAGAAGACTAAGAAAAATTCAAAACTAGGTTGTATTTGTAGTGATGATTCAAACGAAGATGAAGAGATTTCCAACTTCGTGAGAAAATTAAAGAAAGGAACCGGAAAGTATAAAGGTATGATTCCACTGAAATTTTTTAACTGTGGTGGTATTAGTAATTTTGCTTATAAATTTCCTCATAAGAATAAAGATAGTGATGAAGAAGAAGCTTCTAAAAGGGAAAATAAATATCAAAATGGAAACAAGAGAAGAAACAAAAGGAAATTCTTCATGAAAAGTTTCTACTCAAAGGAGAACAGATCCTCATTAGACGAGGAGGATAATGATAGTGACAGTGATTAACAAAGAGTACTCTTCATGGAAGTAGAATATGATTCTGAAGGAGAAGGTGAAGTCGATCTCATAGAAGAGCTAATCATTTCAATAGAAGAACTTAGGAAAGAAAGAATGAAAAAATAGTCACTTAAGGCGGAGTTAAAAATGAAAGAGGGATCTTAGAATTCTAACTATGATGAAATCGAGTAGATGATAACGAGTCTAAAAATTAAAATAGAAGAAGACAAAGGAATTGAGGAAGTACTTAGAAATTAGTTAGAAGAAAAGGAGAAAAAAATTGGAATCTTGGAAGCATAAATAGTCTCTTTAAGGAAATATCTTCAGAAGAAAGATATGCATCAGAAGAACACTAGAATATTGGATCAAATCATCAATAGTCAAATACCATTAAATCACAGATTTGGACTAGGATATAGTCAAGTACAAAATGAGAAAGGATCAAGATCCAAGACAACAGAACATGAAGCAGAACAAAGAAGCAATATAGAGATAGTCAGATATTTTGTCAAGAAGGAACAATGAAAGCCCCCAAAAAAGAACATTCCAGAAATAAAGAAGACTCAAAAAGACGAATTCAGAAGGAGTGCATCGCAAAGAAGATCATCTATTCCCAGGTATCAAAGGTTCTTTTATGGTCATTTTTTTAATTGTGCTAATTTTGGACATAAAGTTGTAAATTGTAGAGCTTATGCCAAGAACTGAAACAACTATGAAGGGTACTTAAATAATAGTTATCCCAGAAAATCTTATGAAGTAAACAGCCGAAACCAAAACAGTTTTGGTTCATTGAGAAATGAAGTAGAATTCTACACATGCAACAATTTTGGACACATAGTGAAGAATTGTAGATTGACTGTTCCACCCAATGAATCAAAGAAAAACATTAAAAGTCAGATATCAGAACCACAAGAGATATGGAAAAGAAAGAATAAACAATGCTCACCTGCTCTACAAGCCCGACACAAGAAAAGTGATTAGTATGTTGATGGTGGTTGTTCAAAGCATATGACATGTGGAAAGAATAGGTTTCTTACTCTGAAAAACGAAAGAGATGGATCAATTTCATTTGGAAATACTCATTCAACTAAAATTATAGGTAGAGGAATAGTTAATCTTGGAAGTAAAGATGTCATGGTAGAAAATGTTTTATCGGTCGAAGATATGAAACACAATTTGTTGAGTGTAATTCAAATGTGTGATCAAGGACACATACTTCATTTCGACTTAGAGAAATGTGAAGTTAGGAAAGAAGGATCAGAAAAGTTAGTGATGACAGTGATAAGGACTCTGAACAACACATATGTTTTAAATGAAATTGGAAAATAAAGTTGTTTCTTAGGAAAGGAAAATGATAGTTGGCTCTGGCATAAAATAATTGACCACATGAAATTTGAAAATCTTGTCAAAATCAGCAGAAAGGAGGCAGTAAAATAAAACCAAGAAGATCAGATGAATTAAGAATAGGTTCTAGAGATCGTATGCACAAGAATTGCAGTAGTGCAAGATCGGGATGAAACTACGGGAAGAGAGGAAAATTCTAGAAGTTGGAAAGATGATGAATCCACAAGAAAAGTGGAAGATGTTAGAACTCAGGAAGATGATGACTCTACAAATGATGAGGAATATTACTCAACATTAGGGGGAATTACTCCATTGTTCTGATCAATCTGACTTGGAGACTCCCAGTGAATATGAATATTGAACAAGGGGAGTCTATGCAATAGCTCTACATATTAAAGAACCATCCTTTGAGTAGTTTGAAGTGTTTGCAATTTTGGACATCCATTTTCAAAGTGGTGTGATGACAAAAGTATAGAGAAATAGTTTGATTGTTTGAGAAGCATCTTTCAGACCACATTCCTATGTATATCATATTTTAATTCGGCATCCCTAAGACTTTTAATGAAAAATGCTATCGGTTGCTTGAAACCTTCTTCATTCTTTTGCAGGAGCATCATTGTGATAGTATGCTCAAACGTGAAAGAGAAGATCAAGAATTCCTTAGTATAGTATGGATTGGCTAACACTGGTGCTTTTCTTATAGATTTCTTAACTTGCCTAAACAATGATTTAGCTTCGGTGGTCCATTTCATTTCACTATCTTTCTTCAACATATCTGTAATCAGTTTGACAATTTCGGCGAAGTTAGGGATAAATCTTCTCAAAAAAATTGTCTTTCCTAAAAAAGACTGGATTTATTTCTTATTTCTAGGAATGTTTATCATGTCAATAGCCTTGAATCTCTTAGGTTCGACCTTGATTCCATCCTTAGAAACTATATGACCCAAAATCTTGCCTTCTTGCATAGCAAAATGTGACTTCTTAGGGTTAAGAGACAAACCAAATTTTTTGCATTTCTCGAAGGTTTGCTTGAGATGAACCAAATGTTCTACATTAGAATTGGACAAGATTGTTAGATCATCTAAGTAAATAAAAAATAAAAAATCTCTCTCACCAATGAAATCTATATCCATCTCTCTTTGGAAAGTAGCCCCTACGTTCATCAAACCAAATGGCATTTTACCGTACATGAAAGTTCCCCACAGAGTGGTGAATGCAGTATTTTCTTTGTCATCTTCATGGACAGCAATTTTGTTGTATCCAGAAAAACCGCCAATCATAGACATCTTGTTAGCTCCAACTACTTTTTCTAGGACATGATCCATTTTTGGCAGTGGGTAGTTGTCTTTGAGGGATGACCAGTTTAAATTTCTGAAATCTACACAAAGCCTTATTTCTCCACTTTTCTTCCTGACGGGTACCAAATTTGCTACCCATTCGAAATACCTGAGTGGAACGATAATATTTGTGTCGAGAATCTTCTTGAATTCACTTTCTGTCACTGGTAGGAGGATAGGATATATATGTCTAAGCTTCTCCCTGAAAAGTCCAATACCATGCTTCAAAGGAATCTTATGTTCAATTACGGAGGTATCGTAAGTTTTTAGATCATCATAGGACCACGCAAAGACATCTTTATATTGTTTAAGAAACTCATCATACTTGTTTTTCATTTGGGTTTGTAGGTATTTAGATATCTTGACCAGTTTAGGATCCTCTTTAGTTCCTATATTACAGTCTTCAACCTCTTTGGGCTGAGGTCACAAGTAGATTTTAAGGGTATGTCATCTTGGTCAAGCAATATTTCTAAGGGTATTAGACCTATGGGGATATGATTGTTCTTAAGAACAAGAATTTGGTGATTTGCGATCTTATCCTGGAACATTTCAGGATCTTCACCTTCCTGCATGACCCATATAGGATCGTTCTGGTTTTCCTGATCTATGTGAGTCTCAGAGAACTAGTCAACCATTTCAAGGAACTGTTTAATTTGTTCATCATATTCAAAGACTTTCTAGTGCTGAACATTATTTGGGATCAAAGGTCTATGTCTCATTTCGATATGATACTTCAGTTTTAGGACAGTAAGTGGTACAAACGTCGCGGCTTCTTTGGCTAAAGAGTCTTCATGTTGATTTTCCATTCTGGGAATGTAGTGAATGTTAAACGACGAGAAGAAATTCTCTATCAAATCCCAAGGGAAATTTTTGTATGACCTTAGCCTTGGATGTTTAGCTTGATATTGTTTCTTTATTTTCTTCACAATAAGCTCTGCATCACCATAAACTATTAGATGTTCAATTTTTAACTTTTTGGCAGCCTCCAATCCTAAGACTAGAGCTTCATATTCACAAACATTATTTGTATAATCAATATCCCATTGTAATCTATATGAAAAGGGGATAAATTACTTGTATCATGGTGCTATGAATAACACCCCAGCCCCTTCCCCTTCGCTGGATGAAGCTCCATCAAAAAACAAATTCCATACTCTTTCTCTACTATTTACACTTTTCTTTGTTTTTTACTATTTTTTTGTTTTCTTCTTCTATACATTCTTCGAAAACATCATCTATAGATAATATACAGTTTCTTGAGTCCTTATCAGCAACATAGACTGGGTAATTATTTGTATTTTGAGGGTCGCTTACCGTATATGCCAGTCTAGTTTCTTTGTACATTCGTGTGAATTGTCCACCAAAAATTAGGATCGTAGCATAAGTCATGTCTAGCTGAAGTGATCCTCCTAATTTGGTGCCCCAAGACCTAAATAAAAGCATGCCATACTTGGCAGGAATGTCAACAACGACTACATCCATAAGGATACTCTTTACAGGGATTTGTGCAAGATTTACTACCAAATCTTTGATCATGCCAAGACACTTAACTTTTCTGGAATCAAACGAGTATAGGTCTTGATAAGGTCTAGTAATTTCGAGGCCCAATTTCTCCATGATAGTTTTAGGCATTAAATTATGAGAGGCTCTAGAATCTAACATGCAGTTATGGAGTAAGTGATCATGCACGGTTAGTGTAATATAAAAAGGAGCAACCAAATCTTTGGTGTTATCGATGTGTGGAACAAACATGATCGTAGGTCTTTCATCTTGTAGATTAATAACATCAGTGTGACATTCAACATCAGAAAAATTTATCATTTTAGCAATTTTCTTTTTATAAACCGGATTTCTTGCAAGCTCAACCAAAGGCATGGGGATTTTAATTTTATGAAGTTCTTTTTCTAAACTGAAACCTCCTATCATTTTTTTGGTTTCTCTAGTTGGAAATTTTGTTGTTGTTTTTTTCGATCTTTTAGTTTGTGTTGCTTTTGTTTCAAATGGTTTTGTTCAGGCAGCTTGTGTTTCAAATAGCGGTTTAGTAACGACTACCTTGTTTGCTTTATTTCTTGATAAAACATTTTTCAGTGGAACATTTGTAGGATTTTGTTTGGGCCTTAAATTGTACTTTTGTTGGAGTTCAGCCATTATTGAGTCGACGAGTCCTTGATATGAAGATTATTCCAGATTGTTAATACTTTCCCCATTATTAAATAGGGGTTCTAGGCCTACAGACTTTTCATAATCCTACCTAGTTAAATGAGGCTCCAGATCGTCATCACTAAGGTTATTTAGATATTATTCTAACCCCTCATAATTTTTCATATCATCCCTTTGCATAAAATTTTCAGTTTTAAACAGAGCTTGAATTTTTTTATCTTCGTTTTTACTTGTCTCTGTTGTGTCTGGGGGTTAGGGTTTCTCCTTAACTGATTTCTAGAGAATGGATCAGGTTTTTCTTGATCTAATTCCATTCTAGATATTTTTTTTGATAAATCTTTGATTATCTTAGCCATCTCATCCATTTTCTCTTCTGCAGATTTCCCAGGTCCGGAGGGTCCTGCTTGTTCTCTAAAACGATTAGGTTCTTTGGTTCATGTCACAACCTTAGCTTTTAATTTCCCAGATGCCATCATACTTGATTTGATTTCTATGGCATCGTCTTGCATCCTAGATAGAGTGGCAGATCTTCTTTCTCTTAAGAGGAGAGAAAATTCAGGTTCAAAGGCCCCTACAAAAGTTACCTTTGCAGTAGGTTGAGGGTTTGAATTCAGTTGGGATTTTGATATATAATTTGTTGAACCTCTGAGTAAATTCAAGAACTGATTCAGAATTATTTTTCCTTAAATCCTCAAATTCAGTCAAATAATAGAGATGGTCCTTCTTCTCTCCCCATTTCCTTAGGAAATCATTTTCTAGCTCATAATATGACCGTACGGAACCTACCAGGATTCCTTGGAACCAGGTTCTCACTTGTCTTTTGAAGGTTTGTACTAATATCCTGGAGTAAACATATTTGTGTTCAATGCCAAGGATATCAACGAACTGGTCGAAAAATGCTATATCTTCGGTTGCGGTTAAATCTCCTTCCCCCGTGAACTTTGGTAGGTTTTTCATATAATTTAAGGGCAAATCATGAAGGGGGGGAGGGAGGACCATGGGAGCTTATCTGGAAGCTACTTTGGCAAATATTCTGGGGGGTGGAGGTTTTCCTTGACCACCTACTCCTCCACCTCCGGCGCCACCTCCTCCAGCGGCATCCATTGGAAGTCTAGGGGACGGACTTTGGGAAAATATAGGATTTTCAAAAACTTCAAGGGACTAAAGTGGTGACCTTTCAAATTCTTCGGGATGTGGTGAAGGAAATTCCAGAAAAAGGTCATTAGGAGATGAAAAATATAGAAGAGGAGGAAAAGGGAAATTTGGACTGGTTTCCTTAGACTTACAAGATGTATAAATAGGAGAACCGGCAGGGAATGAATCATGGTATAAAAAAACTTCTTCAGAGTTCGGGAAAAAGAAACCTTTACTTCGGGTAAGGATGGAATCGATGGGGTATCAAGAGTAATATTTTGTTTGGACTGGTAGGATTATTGTTCAAGTCAATCTTAACTTTTATCTTGGGCACAACTACCTCCGGATTCTCAAGCTTAGCCTCGGATTTACTAGTGGATGCCTCCGCAGAGGGTACTTGTTTAAAACTCTCTTCAAGGGTTAGTTCTTCAAGTTGAACCTTAGCATTAACTTATATAAATTTAGGTTGATATACTTTACCTGTAGATGCAACATTCGATTTGAGGTATCCCTTTGGTTTTAACAACTTTTCAGGATCTGACACTGGTTTGGTCTACTTATCGTTTGGATTTTTTTCTGGTATTCTTTCGACCAAATGCCAGTTTTATCTACGTTGGAGTCACCAAGTGAAAGATGAAATTAAGCCTTACTTGTGTATTCAATCTTTGTTCACCATCAAAGATAGAAATTTACCTTGTCATTTTCCCAAGGGAAAATAACTTCGTTTCTCCGTCCCCGGCAACGGCGCCAAAAATATGTTGTTCCTAAGATTAAACTTAAGGCTCAAAGAGTAATGTCAAGGATTAGGAAAGTTTAAAGATTGTTTTTTTAAATATTGTTTTTTCTACCTTTAGTTGTATAAGAAAATACCCTTAAATAAAATTAACAGTATGATAACACAGAGGTCGTATTTCATGTCTCAGTTAAAATTGTAATATCGAAGGGTGTGAGATCAAATTACAAAATTGTTAAACAAAGCAAGGAATCAATTACTAAATAATATCACCTTGTTGCAGTAGAAGAAAATAGATAGTGCACCCTTGAATAAAGTGTAAATTACAGTAATTCACACATCTTACAGGTCTTGTTTTTACTCACAGTAAATACAGAGGAAAAACTGATTGCTTGACAAATTACTGATATAATACAATTACAGTAGTGGTGATACTAAATTTCCATAAAACATTAACCAAGGAATTGCATAGGGAAATGATGAGAAATGGAAATACAAAATAAACACATAACCCAAACTGAACAAAATTTGGAATCTCTCTCTGCACTTGTATTAATACTCAATAAGGAGAGTTTTCTCTCTTACATCTGGAAAAAAGCAACCCTGAATAGATCTTCAATCTATGTATTTATACAAAACTGTCACAACTCAAAACGGTTGGACTTCTTATTTTTTTGTCTTAGTTTCTCTGCCAAATTTTCCACTGACCATTTATTTGCGGTGGCAAAGGCACCCAATGAACCTGCAACTTCCTTCGCGAATTTTGAATCCTCGCGATTATTTCTGTCATATAACATCCTCTACCTTTTGGTTATTACACCATCCTTCTGTTGTGTTTCTTGTTTGACAATGTCCCTCTGTTTCTTTATAAATAATAAATCCGAAGGAGGCATCTCTTTGGGCAAGATTGGGGTAAGATCACCCACATAAATGACATCGGAACTAGGATTCCCGAAACTAGACTGCAGAGGGGTCAATGAAGTAATAGGAGAACCGATCTCCACATATGGTTGTTGCTCTAAAGTATTGGCAGCAGATGTGGTTGGTGTCAAAGGAGATGTATCCTTCCCTTGCTTTAGGAAAGCTTGGAGCTGAGTCGTTGCATGAGAGCCTAGTGGACTTGAAAATGAATCTTCCAATTCCTGAATCAAAACTTTAGAGCTCTTTGGGGTTTCTTCTGTATCCTATTTACTAGAGTTCCCTATTTCAAAACCTGGAGGTACAGATTCCTGTGTAGGCGAAGTGGCTACCGATTCTCCCTATAGCACTTTTGGAGAGTTGTTTCACCTGTGTATTTGGAAACTGAGGAAGCCAGCGTGTTGATCTGGGGGTAGGGTTTGGAACCTGTTCTGTACCTCTTCATAAGACCTGACTCCCCTGAATATTTTTTTGTATGGGGAGTCTTCATTCACATATCTTTTCATATTGAATTTGGCTAGGTGGTTCTCTATGATCTTGTGTGGGTCGTGATTTTTGAATTTGATGTCAACCAATTTGACATCATTTAGAGTTGTAGCCTCTACTTTAGAGTGACCAAAATCCAAAAGCGAAAACATACCGACCTGGAGAGGGAAGGTAGGCCATAACTTTTGCTGGGCTACTTTCAGTTCCTTTCTGATGCCCCCTGTCACCATTTGATAAGATACTTATCGGCATACTAGTCGGTTTGGTAAAAATCCCGGGAGACCATGGGGAGGGACCGAGCATCTGAAAACCCTGATATACGAGAATTTTTCTTCAATGAATCAATCTTCTATTTTGCCAAGATTTCCAATGATTCTTTATGAAATTCGAGGGGGTGAGAAACCATATAAATCTATATGTATAGGAACTACTACATTGTGGCGAATTTCGTAGAAGAAATCTTTGGCCTTTTCCTCCCATAGCTTGGAATGGTAAAAGTGGATAGGTTTTGCACTAGTCGGGGTCCAGCTCCAATTTTATCAATGGGAAAGGGGTTATGAAGCAGATAGCATCCATGATATACGTAGACATATAGAAAGGGGTGGGCTTCCCCTTTGATTTAGCCAATTTTTACTCAGTGATTTCTTTGGCCAAGTTGTCTGATAGAATTTTGGCCCAATTAAACATGTAGCCCTCGGCCACCTCATGCATAATCGATACCCACTCCACTGGGAAATGAGTAGGACTTTTTTTCCTGAACAGTCTATAGAGCATCATATCTACGTAAATCATGTGAGTGTCCAACGAAAATGTGGCGTACATGCCATGAGCATCGGCCCTGAACCTCTCTGGGTACCCCCACCATGACTTGATAATATCAGGATAACTCCTTTCATATTGTATGAATTATTGTTGCTTGAACTCTAACATAAATGTAGTATTGTAAGTATTTTTAGGCTCGGGAGATATCTTATACATTACTTGGAGGTGTTCTGGTCGGAACGAGCCAACGGCAACTTTCTGGTGGTTGGTGATGCTCCTGGTTTGGATGTCGATGTTCTCAAAGGAACAACCTATCATGTCGTTAGATTGTATGAGTCTCAGTCTCACATCTACCTTGTGTAGCTCTAAGTGAACTATATACCTATTTTTAGCTCCAATAGTATCATCTACTTCATCGTTGAAATCTTTTGGGCAGTCTATAATCTCATGCCCCGAAACCTCAAACACCTGTGTCCAAGATTTCATAGTGTCTATAGCTCACGATGTAGTGTCTGACAGAACATCCGCATTTGGATTTGAACCCTCACCAGCTGCATTAGTATTCTTCATCATCCCTCGTGATGATATGATATCGAGAGAACAGAACGAGGTTACCTATTGCAGAGGAATTCTGTGAGCTTTTTCAACTGATGAAATCTTGTTACTTTGCGGAAGCTGAAAATGAAATTCAAAATCGAAGTATTTTTATTCACATCAGATGCATTGACTCTAGCATATCTTTACTGACGACAAATTTATTAACCTTAATGGAAAATTCTACCTAGAAATCCACAATCTATGTTAAAAATCATTACCATTGATTTCTCATAAATGCCATTAATATTCGACAGTTCATGTTCGGGATTTTTAGATGAGACAGAGTTTGAATTTCCCGAATCCCGAATCCACGAAAGGTTAATCCTGAGATAATCGCTTTTAAGATCTTAGTTAATCATGTTTAACTTCAAGTGCTTCAAAAATTTGGACTTCGGGTTTTTTAAATGTAGCTCGAGAAGAAATCCCTGAAACCCGAAACTGCGAAATGATTAATTATTCGATAATCACTTTTAAGGTTTAATTAATCATATTTAACTTTAACTGCTTCAAAAATTTAGACTTTGAAGACTTTAGGATATGAAGAAGGGTAAACGTACGAACCCCGAAGCGTGAAGTCGTTAATTATCTCTTGACCAAGATTAACTTAATTAATTAAAGTTTTAATACTTCGTCATTTTAGTGTTTCGGTGATTTGTGAATTAGTTATTTGTTATATTTCTGAAGGGTCATCTCTCGTAGTGATGTGTCGTGGATGACGTCATTCTAGATGATATGTTGTGAACAGGGAGGTGCCACATGTTACTTAGAATCGTATGAATCTTCAAACTAAAATGTAAGAAATGGGTGCCACGTGTCAACCTAGGGAAGACTCAAAAAATACACGTGTACTATGATTTGTGTTCTTTAAAGGTTTATGAAAAGTGATGAACCGACAATTTCGGGTTTTGGGATTTTTATCGTTAAGAATTATCAAAAATCCTTTAGTGTGAAGCTCCGGATCAACTTTTAATGATTTACGTCTTTAACAAGTAGGCGGCTCCATAACTCCAGAGAAATTAGGATCGTTCGATCAAACAGAAAAAACTTCGTCAATGGCAGATCTTACGTGCGCCTTATTTTCTATTAACCAAAACT